>OY720455.1:12336960-12766960 GCA_963082715.1 Harpalus rubripes | reverse complement strand
TCAAATAGTGCAACTTCACGGAGCTGTAACTCCTAACATATGGGTGCTACAAAAAATTTTTTGAACAAAGAATGTAGGAAATTTTGTCCTCTTTAACTTTGTATAGAACATCTTTTGTCGTGAAAGCCACCGTTTTTGAGTTATTATCAAAAAACCAAATTTTTGTACCTAAAATCCAAGATGGCGGCTCGAGCGCATGCGCCTCGAGGTCGAAAACTTGGATTTTTCATTAGGGCCCCAAGCCTAACAACATACTAAAAAATCGCTACTACCCCACCTTTTGCATTCAAACACCCCTTTTTGATACACAAGTACTGGACTACCTATTAAGGCCGCATTTAAAATTTTTAAATTTGATGAGCTTCAAAATGTACAAAAATTTGCTACGGATCTAACCACAAGTGCCCAATTTGTCCCGTAGACTGTTGTAGAAGATTGGGTGAAAGGAGAGAGTCAGGGACTAGGAGTTGTTGAGAAGAATAATTGGAAAAGAAGAATTTTGAAAGAAATAAGAAACCTAACATGATTGGACATATTTTAAGAAGGGACATATACCTACATATATAAAAGAAAATACATGAGAAAAGAGAAAAAGGAGGCAATGGAAAACAATTGAAGATAGTCTTTTGTTTTTCTATATTTGTCATAATTATTGTTATTTTTTGTTACAAACACAATTTTATCATGAATAATTTCACTTTTTCCGAATTAGCAGATATGCATTTATGTAAACGGCCACTATGATTTTATTGTAATGTTAAATATATGAGTTGTTTATGACAGAAATAAAATATTAAAATCGCTATAGCTCTGAAACTAGGCATTTCCGGATATGAACTTTTATTATTGTTTTCAGGTGTATTATCCACCCTTAAATTCGTCACCTTCAATTTTTGAAAACCATGTATACTAGTAACTCATTTTTACCTTCCGTCACCTTTAGGTAAGGAAGGTATTGTCTTTGGTCAAAAAATTCGATGATCAGTTTTTAATCAATAAACACGTTTTAGGGTACTTACAATATGATTTTACTATTTTTACGAAGATGTATGTGTGTGTATGTGTGTGTGTGTGTGTAAGAATGTAACGAAGGAGAATACGAAAGAATTATAATTTTTTAAATTGTAGTATTAGAGTTATCGCAGACGAAATTTTTGTTACACACACACTCACATACACACACACACACACACACACACACAAACTCACTCAGACACACACACACACACACACACACACACACACAAACACAAACTCACTCACACAAACTCACACACTTACACACTCACACACACTCAGACACACTCACTCTCACACACACACTCACGCACACACACACACACACACACACACACACACAAACACACACACACACACACACACACACACACACACACACACACACACACACACAAACACACACACACACACACACAAACACAAACTCACTCAGACACACACACACACACACACACACACACACACACACACACACACAAACACACACACACACACACACACACACACACACACACACACATTTAATTTGTTTATAATTTTTACTTCCTTTACCTACGGTATGACGGAAAATAAAAATTATAAAGAAATTATATTTCATAGAGTAGCCATAGCTATGGAAACAGCTACCATATTAAGAAAATTCGGATTGTAAGATGTCAGTGTCAAGTGAAATTGACATAGTGTGTTTGTCTTATGATTTTACTGGAAATATAGGATCTTTTGTTAAGAATTTTCTGTATGGAATTTGTATAAAATACATACAACTGCCAGAAGGTAATGTACAAGAAATAGAATCTTTTGCAAGGAACTATCTGTATGAAATTTGTACAAAATACATAGAACTGACGGAAGGTAATGTGCTGGCCACATCAGTTTTTTTTATAAACACTTACATCGGCGAAAATTATTTTCAATGAAGCGGAGAAAACAGTCTTGAAAATTTGTTGAAAATGTTTTAATTAAAATTATTTTATTTAAGAAAAAAAATTGTACAGTCAATTTTTTAGTATTTTTGTAATTTGGACTATTTGTTACGGTTTAGGTAGAAATAATAAAATCTGGGTGACTGCCTTGCAATTTTTAAAATAAATTGGTGAAAATGTTATAATTGAATTCAAGGGACTTTAAAGCGTGCTTATTTATCAAAATCTGAATATACGATTTGGCGCATAATTCCTAACTCCCTTGTCAAAGGGTGCTCTGTCCATGACAGCTTTGAGAGCCGGTGATGTGACGCCTGGTAAGAGCGCTCTGCGGTAGAGATATCATCATTACCGAAATCTGCCAGTAAAAGTAGTTCGGTATCGTAACAATGTATTTATTTATTCATCTATTTTTAGTTGCCACAAATAAAAATTTGTCTCGTATATGACTAATCTTTCAAAAATGAGACTAAGCAAACACATTCTTCCTGTCGAAAATTCTTGAAATTCTCTTGGTTGACCTACTAATTAAAGCAGCATCTTTTCAATAACTTTTCCAGATGACATGTGTAGCCTCCGCTACATAAATTAGTATCAATTTTACAAGGCTTGTGATGGTACATATGTGTGGGATTAATTAATTACTATACGCGATGAGTAATTAGCAACACTGAAGACACACACCTACATCACGTGTGCTTCACTACCACATGTCAACAAGCGGTGAAGAATTATTACTTCCTTACACTACGAGAAAGAACATTTAAAATTGGTCGGGAGACTTATGGTGATATATTATAAATTAATTAATTTAAATTAAATTCGTTAGTTGTTTTTAAATAATACACAGGCTGTTTAGATTTTATTAGGAGGCCATTTGTTACAAACACCAAAAATGCAACAATTATTATATTTATGGGGTAATAACAATGGTTGAGGCACTGAAACAAATAAAAAAAAATAATAATAATGAGCATTGTCATTATTATTTTAATTTAATCATTGTACCATTTTTACAGTTTGATGTTAAAACAAATGCACCACATGGAGAATTTTTTTTTCTTATGTACAAAAATGGTGTAACTTTTTACTTAGGCCAGTCGTCGGCAAAGGGTTTATTGTGGAAATAAATGGTGGCAAGTTGGCGTAAACTTTATTCTCTTTATTGGGACCTCCAAAAAGACATACTAATTTTGCACTCTCTAGCGACTCCGAATTTTGCCGCCATCTTGGATCAAAGGTGTATAAAATGAGTTTTTGACCATTTTCTTAAACAATGGCTTGTATCAAAATTTTATCTGAATACAAAATTAAAGCTCGTAATTTTTACCTTCCGCCACCTTTAGGTAAGAGAGGTATTGTCTTTGCTCAAAAAAATTGGTGGTGAGTTTTTAATGAATAAGCACGCTTTAGGGTCTCTAGAATAGGATTTTACTATTTTTACGATGATGTGTGTGTGTGTGTGTATGTGTGTGTTTGTGTGTGTATGTGTGTGTTTGTGTGTGTGTTTGTGTGTGTGTGCGTGTGTATGTGTGTGTGTGTGTGTGTGTGTGTGTGTGTGTGTGTGTGTGTGTGTGTGTGTATGTGTGTGTGACAAAATTTTCGCCTGCGATAACTCTAATACTAAAATTCGAAAAATTATAATTCTTTCGTATTTCTCTTCGTTGCATCCATATGAAGAGGTGATTAGATTTTGGTTACAATTGGTCAACCGGACGTACCCTCATTTGAAGATTTTAACAGCTTTTCTTGAAAAAACGATGATAAATATAATTTTTCACATTTAGTTTTATTATAAATATTAAAGAATATTTTATTCTCTATACGATTTGAATGCATTTTATACTTCATATTAAATGGATATAGAGTTAAAAAATTATAAAGATATTAAATATCATAGGTATATTACCCAGCTATGCTATAACTCCAGAAACAGCTGCTATATTAAGAAAATTCTGATTAAAAGGTGTCAGTGTCAAGTGCAATAGGCTACTTGCGGGCCATTTTTTAATTTTTTAAAAAATATTTTTGAAGAGACGATAAAAACTTGCTACCCGTATTTTTTCTTTTGGCAAAATATTCATTAATTGGCCAGAAAAAAATTAATGAAATTTTAATATTTAAATTACCGCCATGTATGACGTAGAATTACGCCGAACCAATGAATGGCCGTAAGGCAATAACATAGGTACGTCCAATAGCAACGGCATGTGCGGGTAATTTAAACATGACAGATCATCTGTTTGACGTTTGAATAACAGTTTGGAGGTTAATATTTTCGTTTGTCATTTTAATCTTGTACGAGTATAAGCTAAGATAAAATCCTTCAAAATCCTGCTTAACAAATCGAAATACGTAATAAAAGTAACACAAACCACGCAAATTGTAAATAGTAAAGAAGAGAGACAGTGACAGAAAAATAAACTAATGTCAAAATCAAATTAAAACTCGCACTCGCTCGCCATCCACAGTTTACATTCTTAAATATGCATTTCTTTCTCCAGTTCAAATAATGACGTCAAAGAAAATCTTCTTTCTTAATTGATTATGAAACATATATTTTTTTAAATAAAATTTATATTTTTACATACGATTTCAACTTTACTTTAGATATTTAGTGATACATATCAGATTTTCAGTACCACGCAAGTAGCCTATTGATAATATGTTTGTGTTATAATTTTACTGGAAATATAGGATCTTTTGCTGGAAACTTTCTGTATGGAATTTGTATAAAATACACACAGCTGCCTTAAGGTAATGTTCAAGAAATAGAATCTTTTGCAAGGAACTTTCTGTATGACATTTATACAAAATATATTGAACTGACGGAAGGTAATGTGCTGGCCACATCAGATTTTTTATTCATAAAAGGATGTACTCTCAAAGAATTATATTAAAAAAATATTTAACAGGAATAACAATTTATGATAGAAATTTAAATCACTCAAAAAATAAACAATATTAGGTATTTAATACTTAGTATAACAGGTTTATTTATAACAGTTTATATTCGTCGTGGCATCGAAAGAAATAAGTTATTGATGATTTTTTTCAACGCTTTCCTACAAATTCATCTACAGCTCTGACCGTGTTAAAGATACGATAACGCGGTTTAAAAATTTGAATTCAGTATCAAATCCTCCTTCATGTCATGTATTACACGATTTTTGTCGGTGAGGTATTCGCGAGTTATTAACAACTTAAACCTAGATGAACATCTTCTAAAATGTAAAACTTCTGCAAATCGGCTTAGTTCTCAATTTTCCATCTAAAATTTTGACACGATGAAAGATAAACAATATCACGTATTTAAAAGGTGTCGAAATTTCAGATGAAAAATGACATCTAAACCAATTTGCAAATGTTTAAAATTTTAGAAGAATATCATGTAAGTTTAAGTTGTTAGTTAGTAACTCGCGAACCGCTCATCGGCAAAAATCACTATTATCGCTAAATTATTGGAAAATAACGGAAACTCGTCTAATCTAGTAACTCTTATTGAAAAATGCTTGACATCAACCTATTTCACTTTTAATAAACAATTTTACAAACAGGTCTCAGGTGCAGCAATGGGCTCTCCCCTGTCCCCCGTGGTTGCCAGTATATTTATGGAACACTTTGAAACAAAGGCACTAGAATCATCTACATTCAAACCTAAGGTATGGGTTCGCTATGTAGATGACACGTTTGTCATTTGGCCACATGGTCCGGAAAAACTCACTTTGTTCCAAGAACACTTAAACAGCATACACCCGGACATTCAATTCACCATGGAGGTAGAAAATAACAGAACTCTCCCCTTCCTTGATGTTCTGGTTAATCGTAAACCCAACGGACAGTTAGGGCACGCTGTTTATAGAAAACCCACCCACACTGATAGGTATCTCAATTTTAATTCTCACCACCATCCCTCGCAGAAACTCTCAGTAGTCAACGCTCTCGTACATCGTGCCATTAAAATCTCTGAACCTGATTTCCTACAGCAGGAGCTTGATCACATCAGACATAGTTTAATCCAGAACAACTATGACGTAAAATTAATCAACAATGTAATTCATAGACAATTATATCCTTTACCCAAAAAACCTGTGGATACCTCGTTCGAAACATTTGCATCTATCCCTTACATTAAAGGTTTCTCGGACAAAATAGGTAGAATTCTCAATAAAAACAATATTAAGGTCTTTTTTAAACCTCCACAAAAGATCTCAGAAATACTCCCCCAAACTAAAGATAAGCGCGAACCCTTGTCGTCACCCGGTGTTTATAGTATTCCTTGTTCTTGCGGCACAGTATACATAGGTGAAACAGGAAGGAGTGTTCACACTAGATTGTCAGAACACAAACGCTGTCTGCGTAATGGTATGGTATTAACATCTGCGGTCGCAGAACACCAACACAACACAGGACATAACATCTTATTTGAAAATTCCCGCATTTTAGCTCCTGTCCCTGAGTTTTACAGACGTAAATACAGGGAAACTTTAGAAATATGGAAACATCCGAATAACATCAATCGGGAGGATGGCTATTTCTTGAGTCACATGTGGAAACCGGTGATTCTCGGAACACGACACGCCCAATCTACCATTACGAACTCGATTCCCATTGGTCCTCATTAGCTCTGCTCATCTACCGTATCTTTAGATTAGTATATAACCGTCTTCTCGGCCTTCTTTCGTCACTTGGTTTATTTGGCCTCTAGCGTGGTTTACACGTCGGGTAACCTTGTAAACTGAGTCTCCCTCCTTGTTGCTTAAACTCGGCCTCTAGCGTGGTTGACACGTCGGGTAACCGTGTTTAAGACAGTACTATCCCCCTTGCTCCTGAAGATGCCCCATATGACTGCGGGCGAAACGTTGAGCTCTGACTCAAAATATGACACAGTCCATTCCCGGAAAACGAATATTTCTCATGACTCAGACTGTGGAAGCCTACGCAATTATTTCAAAAATCATTATGTTAAATAGGACAAAATACAGATACACCGCCAAGAGTAAATCAAAGACTCGGCTTCACGCCGTAACGGCAGCAAATACTCTCTTGCCTTTAAACAAATAATTATTTTGAATAATTTTGGTCTGTTCTTATCTCTTTCAATCTCATTGCTTGTTGTTTTTATTGAATTTTATTAATATTTAACAAATTTAAAATAATACGGGTATCATTTTTACCTCTCGCTAAGAGAGGTATTGAATTCATGCTAAAAATCGCATGTCCAGATTTTAGTGTATAGCACGTTTTAAGGACCCTAGAATCCGTATATAACATTTTTACGATGATGTCCGCATGTATGTGCGTGTGTGCGTGTGTGCGTGCGTGCGTGCGTGCGCGCGCGCGCGCGCGCGTGTGTGTGTGTGTGTGTGTGTGTGGATGTGTGGATGTTGGATCCACGATTTCTCAAATACTATAAGACTTAAGACATTTTTAACTACGGATTCCTCAATCTAACAATAATGGGAAGAGTTGATTAAGTTTTGGTAACAATTGGACAACCGGATGTAGTAATTACAAGAAAAAAATCATCTAAATATTATTTATCCAAAATTTATGTAAATACTTATATTAAAGAACGTTAAATTCTTTATTCGAAAAATATAAATTCATTATTATATCTTCTATAGATTTAGAGATAAAGAAATGCATGTAAAATAATTTGATGTAAAAATTCTCAGATCAAACTACTTCAAGGCAAGAAATTCAAATGTTTGTAATTGACACATATATGTCACTGTCAAAAATATTTGTATGCTACTGTCCAAATTTTTTGTACATCATTATGAAGATGAAGAAGATTATGAAAATAAAACAAAAGTCAACAACGCAAAAGAATACACGTAAAAAAGAATATAAAAGGAATTTGCGAAAAAATGACGAATATAAAGAAAATGTATGTATTGTACATAATTTATATTAAAATATCCCATAGATTTTGCAAATATATGTGAGAATTATTTTGTAGTGAGATATGAATATATGTATTTGTATTTAAAAATAATTTACGTTTAATGCGTACAACCAGGTAAAATATCTGGCGAGAGGTTATGTGCTGGCCACATCAGATTTTTTATTCTTTATTAATAATAAGTAAGTAGGGATATTAAAATTTTGATCATGGTCACACACCCCAATAGATAAAAGTTGCTCCAATTTAGTTTACTTGGTTCCCTAAAAAATGCACAATGTATTTTTTTAATAACTTTTACTAACCGAAGATATTAGTTCAGTTCCTATAATAGTTTAATCATATCGCATTTAATGTTAAAACAGTTAATTCCATTTTGCGTGACCACCTTGTACCGTATTTAAAATTAGTATTTAATAAGAAATATAATTAAGACATAAATTTTCTTCCTACTGAAGTTTTATTCTTTTCCACTTAATTTTTATTTCATAATTGTAAGAAGTAATATGGAACTAACAACAGAATAACAATTTTCTTATTTTCTAATGAACTTTTAAGTGTATACACACACGCTTCATGTGAAGTAATGATGAAAGGAGTTGGCATTAGTTTTTACTGACATGTCTGCAGATAAAGCTGAGATAAAGTCTGTTATTTAGTTATTTACGCGTGGGTGTAATTATCTAAATTAACTTGAATGTTGTGAGAGAGAAGCTGGAAATTACTTATTAACACTAACATGCTTTGTACGTGTATATTCCCAAGCACAAACTTCAGTAAAGGAACAACTAAAAGAATTGGTTGAACAATTTAATATTGTTAAAAAGTAACTTATTTTTAATTCAAAAGTTAATAAACTACACTCTAAGAAATTTTAACCGTGTAAGACGATAGGTAGAAATCAACACTCAAATTTAAAAAATATATAAATAATAAAATATGATAAAAATTGTAGTAATTTTTTTTAAAGAACTTTCATTCTACTCTCTAAGCAGTGTGCTATCGTGTTTCTAATTAAACAAGTTAAAAATTGCAAGGTGGTAGTTTGTTGTGATATTCCGTAGTGAATGGAGTGGACGTATGAATATTTCTGTGTATGATAATGTGCAAACTAATATTTAAAGTAAATTACAAAAAAAAAATGTAAATAATTTGTGTAATTGTATCTTCTTAAATGAAAGCATCAGATATGAAGATTTTCCATTACCCGTAAGTACAATGCCATCAATTAATCTGTGGACGAGTAAAATGCATTCTATAAAAGAGGTTTGGAACATTTTCTACCTATTATTTATAATACGTAAATTGTACATAGATATATGTATCTTGTAACAATATTACATATATTACCTAGTCAACACATTATTTGGAGCTATGTCACGATTACGAAATATGCGTATATAATTTGAAACTAATTTAACGAGTGGTTTTATACTAAATAATATATATTGCGATCAGTAAATATGAATAATGTTTCCAGGTTGGATTATGTTAGGTTAAGTTATGGTTAGGTTTTAGGTTAGCTACATTGTTACGTAGATTAGGTTAGGTTAAATTAAGTTATCAAATTAAATTTTTATTATAAGTTACTGTTCATTTAATACAGATCATTAATAAATAGCAGCCATACTAAACTTGTATTAAGTGGTTAAATTTACACAACTTGCTGTGGATCTATATAAACCAATTTTAGTATTTATTTTAAACAGAATTTCTTAATAGTATATTATAGTGTTCTAAGCTAAAACATAAGTAATTCTTCTAAAAATATTTTGGCAAAATCCGCAAAACCCGTTGGCTATGCTACAAACGTTTCTGTCATAGCGTCAAGTAGAACCTGTTAGATTTGTTTATATTTTAATTAAATTTTCGACTAACAACAAAATTATTTTGAATTTCCAATGGCACAAAGATGATCTTAGTGGTATATATTATTACAAAAGGTGGTCTCCTGTGGATCCCTGCACTGCGACCTGTAGAACTCTAATACTACAATTTCAAAAATTATAATTCATTCGTATTCTTCTTTGTTACATCCATATGAAGAGGTGATTAGATTTTGGTTATAATTGGTCAACCAGAAGTACCCTCACTTGAAGATTTTAACAGTTTTTCTAGAAAAAACGATGTTAAATATCATTTTTTCACATTAAATGTTAATCTAAATATTAAAGAATATTTTATTTTCTATACGATTTGACTGCATTTTGTGCTTCATATTAAATTGATATAGAGTTAAAAATTATAAAGAAATTAAATTTCAGCTATGCTATTACTTTGCAAACAGCAGCTATATTAAGAAAATTCTGATTGAAAGGTGTCAGTGTCAAGTGCAATTGACATAGTATGTTTGTGTTATAGTTTTACTGGAAATGTAGGACCTTTTGCTAGAAACTTTCTGTATGGAATTTGTATAAAATTGCCAGAAGGTAATGTAGGAAAAGAAATAGAATATTTTACAAGGAACTATCTGTATGAAATTCGTACAGAATACATAAAACTGACGGAAGGTAATGTGCTGGCCACATCAATTTTATTTTTATTTTTTAGCAATAATTTATTTGTTATTATACATTTGTTAAGTGAATAAATAATCGACAGACAAATTCTAGCTAATATTATCTTCTCAATGTATTTGTAAACCTAGTAGCGAAAGTGTGTTCTACTCTTAGTAAGTGCAATTCTCTTGTAAAACTTTTGCTGGGGCAGTTAAAATAATGTATATGTTTGATGATTTTCAGTGGAGTAAACATTGAAATAACTGAAATTTTGTTCCAGTAAACATTCCTGGTCCTGATAGCAGTGATAGTTGATTTCCTGAGATGCTGAGATCAGCGACGCCTCTGTTGGCCAAATTGGACTGAGAGTAGGCGAGGTTAGTACAACATTTATCTCATTTTATTTTATAATTCGTCTACAGCTTATTAATATCAGTTAATCTGTCAATAATAACATATTATCTCATCGAGAATACATAATAATAAAGGTGTGTAAAAGATACTAAGGACGAAATAAATAGTGAAAAATTGTCAGCTATCGGAATTCGAATCCGAGACACTTATCTTGCCGGGATAGAGAGAGAAAGAGAAATAGAGAGAGAAAGAGTTTATTTTGAATTATTGATTACATGATACAGCGTTTCGTGGTGCACATACGCGCCCTATCAGCCTGTATCCCTTGCCGGGATAGTGCTCTACCAGCTAAGCTATTGGCTGCTCTCATCTCGATGGCTGAACAATCTTTCACTTTTAAGGTCGTATAACTGCTGAGGATTTATTAATCGTCACATATTTATACTAAGTATATTTTAAAAGTGCAAATATAGTTTAAGGTATATAAACGTAACTGACACATTTTAAGATTGTCTAAGATACTATAGCGTCGAAGATATTTTAAAAGTATCTAAGATATTTTAGAGTATCTAAGATATTTTAAGAATATTTATCTACACCTGTTTAATAATATATTGATTATGTACGTAACCATGGATACATAATACCGTTCATTATCCACGCCCCGTGGATTATGAGTCATAATCCACGGGGCGAGGTTACATAAGACGGAACTGTCAAATTTATTGTTGAGGGTTTACAATCAACTTCATTTAGCGGTTATGCGCAAGCAAATATTCGCAAAACCGTTTCTGGACATGTGATAGACAAGATTTTATGTGTCGACTTTTCTGTTTATTATTATTTATTACTCAAATTCTAAATTCTAAGGAAATTTTCTGTGTTGATAACTTCAGAATATTTTAATTTCAAATTAATGAATTTTATAAATATATTACATTGTGCACATTATTTAAGTCAACATAATTCATTCCTTTGTACGTTTCACGGCATTTCATTCCTGTATCATAACCTGAAAAATCAAAATAATTTTATTTGTATTTTTCACTGCTAATTTCATTATAATTACTTACAATTAGGTTCAAAACCTATAAATATTCTATTTTCTTGTATTAAAAATACTCAGCTATAGATTTCTTATAATATTTTCACGACAGTGAGTCACTCATTTCATTTCAGTTTGCAGTAATCTGACAGTTCCTGCACGATTTTGATGCTTAAAACTTGACGGAAGCGCGAAAAAACATTTTTAAACCGAAGAAAAATTGTGGAACCAGCTGATATAACCTCACTTTCCTTACTACCTGAAAAATCTAATAAAGTTAAATTTAAATTAAAAATAATTATAAATAAGTTATTTAGAGTGGACCATTTTTCAGTGTCACCCGGTATAATATGATTTCAATTGCAGGTGTAGATAAAATATCGTATTCTACTCGCGTATAATGGCTATTATTCACCCTACGGCTCGTGTTCTAAAATCATCCTCGTGAATAAGAGCCATCATAATACGCTCGTTGAATAATATACTATTAAGTATCTAGATATTTAAGTATCTTTTACATAATTTATTAAAGTATTTTAGGAAAGTATCGAAGATACTTTTTCGAAGTATCTATCCAAGTTCGGATTTTATCCAAATGAGTGAAGTATCTCATTTTTCGCATTTTATGAGTTATGTTACGTCAGTTTGTGATATTGACGACGATATTTGACAGGTCATTAATATAATTTCTAAAAATTCCGGTGCTGTCGCATACTTACTTTTATGCGAATATCAATATAACAAATAAAATATAATTTTCTATATACTCGTCGGTACTGCAGAGTGTATGAAATTTACGTTTATATTTTACAAAAGCATTATCAATTTGACTCATTAGCACTTGTGGAAATAATGTGTAGAACATTTATCATTATATTTGAAAGGCGTGCGAAATTCACTAACGAGAGGTTCGTATCATTATATTGTAAAGTATCAATTGAAAATTGTTTCATAAATATACATCAAATTATTAATTACATAAAATTTCTCACAGCCATTATGTGTGTTGTATATGTAGATTCAAATCATTAATAATTATAATTATTAATGAACTATTTGATTATGGTTGTTATTTGTTTACTGTTATCAAAAATATTTAACAGCGAATCAGAATTGTATTCGTGACAGTAAAAATGATTGAATTTATCACATTTAGGGCCGGTAATTTCACTTGCGAATAAAGGTTTAGATAAATTTAACTTCGGATAAATATTTTTGATGTCTTTTCACTTGCAAATAAATTTATCCGAAAGAATAACATGTGTTATTCGCGGAATAAATTATTCGGTACTTGGGTAGCGAATAACCGTGTATTCGTGACTTCTTTACATTTCCACATAGTGCAGATTTATTAAGAAAATTGATATATTAAATATATTTGAAGATTATGATGATATTTTGAACTATGAATTAATAAATAACGTGAGAAATCGATCACACTCCATCAGATAGTGACATAACCACATACATGAAGGAATTTTTTGACAGATTCCGATTATGAAAACAATTTATTATTACTTATTGGGGACCGCATTTGATCTCAACATTAAATAGGTAAATCATTAAAAAGATCCTTTCATTTGACGCTGGCAAAATATTTTCGAATTTTAGATAAACTATTATTCACGAAAGATGACTATTCAAGGTCATTTGTGAGCCGTCTGATATAATATTACTTGCAGATAATTTCATTGCATTTCGTATGCATAGGCGTGCAACATTTTAACTGAAAAAATAAGAGTAATTCATTTGAAAATTATGTTTCTAAATAATGCCTTTCTGAAAGATTTATGTTCTTCACTTATGTTTTTGCAAAATACAAAAACATAGACTTAAATTATATACTAAGGAATAATAATTTGATTTAAACGTTAAACGCCACTGGATAAATATTAGCACAGAGGGCAGTGTAGTAGATAATTAGATATCTATAATTCTAAGACATATGTCATTATTATGTATAGTGTGTTAGAAAGTAATACGACTATCTACGTATATCTGTCACACCACATAAATTAAATAGTTATAGGTCAAATAATCTTTCTCTTTCTAATATAAAATGTTGCTAAGCTACTGCTATAAAGTGATGTGTATTCTTTCTCCGAACAAATAACCTTGAATAGTCACCTTTCGTGAATAATGGTATACTGTGAATACATTGACAAACATTTACTTAGAACTGAAAGAAATATACGAGAAGTTCAAGGACAATTTTAGAATATACATTTCCACCACTCGCGAAACCGTAGACCTCGCCTACGGCTCGGCCTACAAACTTTTCGCTCGCGCGGAAATTATCTTTTCCATACTAGTTATAGAATATACTAATCTTGTATACAAAATATGAGTGCTGCATTAGATGGTACACTTGTTAAATTACAATCTCCCGGGACTAAAAATGCAGAAGAATATAGATGACATATTGACATTAAAGATGTCAAACAAATTTTTGACAACTACGGATTTAAAAGAAGTTGAAACATTTCTTCCTTGTCTGCTTAACGTGCCTACGCCAAACTCCATCCTTCTCTACTGACACAAATTCACTCTGCAAAACTACCAATTCATGAACGTTAAAGTTATTCGACAGATAGCTATTTGTTTCTGTAAAATGTGTGAAAAGATGCAATGGAATTATTCGTTGGATAAATATATAGAACAAATTTATTTAACGAATACTTATTCGAAACTTTATTCGGAAGTGAAAATACCGGGCCTTAATAATAGTTATTTATTATACATACGGATTAAATGAATGTTTAATGAGCGGTATATTTAACAACGCGAGCGGAACGCGAGCGTTTTAATGCCGCGAGTTAAATATTCATTTTAACCGCGAGTGTAATACAACTGTTTATTTAATTTTGCCATAATAAACATCTCCGATTTGAGTGTAAGATGTTTATAAATGAAATCAGAAGCTTGAAATGTCGCTAGTCGCTAAGTGTGTTTTTTTATGCGTTGCCATAATGATCTGTGGTTGCCATGGGTTGAATTGTTTACAGGAAAAAAAAAAATTGGAACGTAGAGAACGACAGTAAATTCTCTACAAGTTTATACAGTGTACTCGAATATCTGTGTAGAAATTGAAAATGGAAGAAGAAGATACAATAATGGAAAACTTACTACCCAAGAAATCAAAAGAAATATACAAAAAAAACTTACCAAAAATTTTGTACTTGGAGAATACAAAAAAAAATCAAGTGAAGTTACCGAAGCTGTTATTTTGAATAACATTTCCGAAAATTCCAAGAATTTAAAGCCGTCGTCACTCTGGAGTTATTGTTCGATGTTGAAAGCTTGACTCATTATTTTTGAAAATGTGGATATAGGGAGGTAACTAGAAAAAAATGTGTTTTTAGAGGCTAGATTGTAAATATTTACACGAGTATTTACATTATTGTTGTAGATTCCCCAAAGCAAAAGCTCTATTAAAGCAAAATTCAAGAGGTTTCAGGAGCAAGAAATCAAAAGTACTGAGCCGTAATGACATTTTAAGATTTTTCATTGAGGCATCTGACGAAGTTTTTTTATTGGTTAAGGTCAGTTAATTCTTTAAAAATGTAAACGTAATAAGTGAAACAATTTTTTACTCCATTGTAGACAGTACTTGTTATGGGTATAGCTGGTGGATGACGCATTGGTGAACTAGTAAACACGAAGCCGTGCAACTACAAGAATTGAGTTCGTTGATGAAAAAATGAAATACGTACCTCTTATAAATAAATTCTTAAATTGTTCAATATTTGTAAATTATTGATTAATTATTTAATAAATTTGTTTATGAATATAAACCCTTAATTATAATAGACTGAAATAAATAATTTTGATACTGTTTTAGAGGTTAGGATATTACGAAATTCAATATGAGTCATATGACAAAGAAATGAATCAAATCAGACATACGTTACACAAAATTATAACATTCTTCTTCTTGACGGAACAGCGCGTATACGTTGAATATTTGAATTTATTCCAACAATGTTGGTTGACACTTTAAAACCGCTAGTGAAATAATAGTATATTATGTTATTAGGAGTAGAAAGCGGTCTTTTTGTGTTGAACCCAGCTATTGCGGCCGAGGCGTTAGCCGAGGCTAGGCAAGCTGGGTAAAACACAAAAAGGGCGTTCTACTCCGAATGACATATACTATTTTTTCTTCAAGTGTTTCAAAGATCTTTTTGATATTTTTTTGGAATTTTTTAATTATAGTGTTTGCAATTTCAGCCAAAGCTGGCTGTGTACATTACAAAACAAAAACGATACAACTGTCAAATAACAATTTTCAATATAATCTGTGTTGCTGTGACGACTGCCGCCGCCAGCGGTGAACTAAGGCACTAACATTTTTTTACTAGTACAACAATAACAACATTTTTGTACTAGTAAGACAATGAATATCTTCTATAGTGTGTGTACAGTAGCATAATATGAATATTATATTACGCTTGAAGAAAAAATCCTTTAAAACGCTAGCGAAATAAAATTGTTTATAAAACAACAACTTTAATGGCCCGTATCCAAGGAAATAAAGATGACTTTATAAGGCAAAATTAAATAAATATTATTAATCCGTCGATTAAGTTTATATTTCTCCTCCGTTGTCCGTTGGATCCGTAACAAGATCGGGATCTGTAAAAATGAGCAAAACAACGCGTGGCCAATAATCGTTACATATTCATAAGACACATAAACTTGTATGTATAAAATTTTATGTAGTCATATTTCCCAACGAAATTACAGTGTAGGAAAATTCGTTTACCGGTCGCCAGGTATCTAATTTGTAATATTTAACATACATTATAACGGGAAGATGAAACGATGAACGCTGCGGGCAGTGTACCATTGAACTGGCAGACGAAATGTCTGCGCAGCCCAAAACGACATTACTCACTCGAATTCTTCACATACAAGACAAGATATTCACATTTTAAGCTGATGCACAAAGTTGCCATGCACTTGCTTTTAAATAGAGTAGTTCTGCTCACAGACAGGTCTAAGTAGATGATATATTTTAGTCATGATATAATATCAGTCGATATCTCAAAGGTATGTAAGTAGAAAATGTATCATAGGAGTGTAATTAATTTTAGGCGCCGGTGATTTTTTATACATTCCTAATATCATTTTTTGTGGCCTACACAATACCTCTTGTCAATTCACTATTTATTTTGGATAAGTAACATCCTCGGTAACATCCCATGCAAAGAGATTTGTATACACGATTAAGTTGAGAGTCCGTGACATCCCCATTTTTATCTCCCGCTACCCTTGGTAAGGAAGATATAGGAATCGTGCTAAAATAAAATAAATATATCATCAGGGCTTATTACCCATTGCTGGGTCTGCCAATTTGCTTTGTACGCTGATTTCGGTAATGATGATGACATATTTGCACCGTGCGGGCGCTTACCAGGTGTCACCTCATGGGCACTCATTGCTGGCGTGGAGAGTGCACCACAGGGATCAACTTTGTGCCATTTAAAATCCGGTTCTCCAGATTCGCGAACAGACACTCAGGCACGCGGCCATGAGACCCCATGGAATCGTGCTAAAAATCGCATATCGAGGTTTTGGTAAATGAGCACGTTTTGAGGTCCCTAGAATCGTTTTTAACATTTTCACGATGATGTCTGTGTGTGTGTGTGTGTGTGTGGCGCGTGTGTGTGTGCGTGTGTGTGTGTGTGTGTGTGTGTGCGTGTGCATGTGCGTGTGTGTATGTGTGTGAGTGTGTGTGTGGATCCTCCACTCTAACTCAAATACACTCAGAAAAATTTGAAACCTTGTACTTCGAACTTTTTCTAGTATGGATAGATTTAGGTGTAAATCTGATAACCGGAAATGGCACTTTACATTTATACTTTTTTGTACATATTTTATGGATAAATATATAAAATTATCTATAATTTAAATCCCGGAGCCTACGATTAAACAAACAAAACTTCTTGGTTACGCAGTTATTCAAATGTATGTAACTGACAGATAAATGTCACTGTCAAAGAACTAATCATTTCAAATTAATAACAGTAAAGTTTTAAAAAGATAAAAGTAAATATAACAATAGGAAAGGAAATCAATACAGTTTCCAGCATAAGTAAATATGTGGGTATGTATTTAGATTAATAAAAATTAAAGATTCGCAAAAAAGTTTAAACTAATCCTCATTTTTGGATAAGTGAATTCTATTCTATCCCAGTATTTAAAATTTAATTTTCATTTTATTATCAAAAAAGGTAGTTACTTGTATTAGATTAGACTATATTTTAAGAAATAAACTGCCAAAATTAGAGTAAAATTCGCTAATCCAAAAATAAGAATCAGTTTAATCTTCTTTGTACCTCGGGCTGTAAATGGCGGGAGGTATTGTGTTGGCCACACCAGATTTTTTAAATTAATTTCATATTAAAAATACATTCTTAAAAAAATTAAATTTGGGCCTTATTGACCTGTAGTAGTATAGTATGGTCATTGAAGAAAATTAAACATTTTGAAAAAAAATCAACAAATATTAATAGATTTAGATAAACTTTTGGCATAATTTTTGCCTAAACTGAGCGATCAGGCCATACAATTTTTTTTAGTAAGCTTCATCTCTCTCTTCTTGGTTCCATTTGAGGCACCTTGTGTATTGTATTACAGCTGTAGCAAAACCATTTCTCCGTAGATTTTTTTTAGGTTCATTCATATTTCCTGGCACCAAATTTATGGGGCCTTATTTGCCCCGGAGTAAAACGATAAATAAATCTTATGTTTAATAAAATTTTTTTTCAGAACTAAGCCTTTTTTTGGCACATAGCTTTAAAGTATCTTTTAAAATATCAAGGTAACCTTTTCTATTCATAATTATTGTTGCAATAAAAGCTAATTTTCCTACTCTCTTTGACTAAATATACCCCAAAACACTATGCTGCATTAACAAAAGACATTATATAGTTTTTTGACAAACTAATGGCGATTATAATATGATTAATTAGCTAACCCCTTCCCCAAACAGTATTGGCCCAGGGCCCCCAAAGTTCACGGTCCGCCCCTGGACCCAAAGTTGGACAACTTATTTGATGATTTATACATATTGTGTTGGAGTATAAAATTCTGATTTTTTGTGTGGCTAAATTTTTGTATTTATGCGTTTAGTGACCAAGCAAACTTAATTGGGCTTTCATTTCTAGAAATAATCGCATCACCGACTCGATTTTTACCACTATTTTGGCTCCTAAATTTTTAAAAATAATATTTTACAAATATCTATTAATAAAATATTCGACCATAAAGGATTATTTATTAATGTAAATTGATATTTGTTCACTTCAACAAAAATTATGAATAATATTAAAATAAACTAACTTAACTTGACAGATAAATCGTTAAAAATTTGTTAATTTTTTGTTTCAATACCATGCATGGCTAAATTAATTTTTGCTTCCCGATTCAGGTGCAGAAAGTCCTACATATGTTCGGGAATTTCAATCAGCACCCTGTGATATATCTTTATACTTTGTAAATATTTTAGACTTGAAATAATTGCCAGTCTATAAATTTTAATTATGTTGTAATAATAATGGGCCCGTCCAAGTCTTCGACTTTTTAGAAATTACATGTCGCATATGAATTTTGAATATAAATAAATGAAAACGAAATAAAAATTGCTATATATTTTGTATTTTTATACCTACAATAATGTAATTAAAGTTTATAGCGTAAAATGATCGCCATGTTGTGACGTCAGTGTCATTACAGTCGTCCAGTTACCCTGTGAAAATGCATTATACAGTGGACCATGCATATTTTATATTCGCGATTGGATTTACACATACCCTAACATACACATATTTAATATATCCGAGTAATTTTTTGTTAAGATCAAAAGAATATTTACTTATTAAATAAATTTATATTACAATTTATGTTTTAATTATTGTAATCTCAATACTTGTCATTGTTGTAATCATTTAGTAAATAGGTATGTAAATGGTTTATTTTTATTATGAACTACGCTTTGATTATTGTAATCAATATTGTTATTGTTGTATTTCATTATAAATAGAAAATAGTTTAAATACTATTTTAATTATAATAATGGCACTTGGTGAGTATAATAACCTTCAATATTATATTAAAGAAAGTCTTAAAGTCACAATTAAAGCGAATGATTAATCTGATTATGAAAATGAACAAAACTTATTAATTTTACTTACCTGATTTATGTATAATATGTACTTTGGAAGTTTTTCCTAAATTATCATTTAACACTACTCCTACACCTATTCAGGTAAGTAAATCAAACAAATATATATTTTGAAATGGTATAATAACTATCTGGTTTACTTTATTATCATTAGCTCTAAAGTTTTTTGATCACAGTATATAATAGATACGTATTTTTATTCTTGCAACATTAATTGTATATTACCATTATTAATGGTAACGTATGTCGGTTCTCTCTACTTATGACAGAGTGACGCTAACGTCACAACTTTCGCGCCGAAATGTTAATAATTATTTTAGGCGTTATTAAGCATAATTTCAAGAAAACAAAAAATACGGAATTCTATTTTAAAATTCTTCGTAACATATAAAAAATTCTAAAAAAGTTGGACGGGCCCATTGTTGAGTATGTAGAATTTAAATGTTCACATTCTAATCTTTTATAGAGTATATTAAATTATAAAGACAGACGGAATGCGAATTATAATAAGGGCTGATAGTATCTGAATTCTTTTGTTTTGTTCTTGGTCGTTGTTGGCAGCAATTTGCAAATTTGAATATCGAATCGCGCACCGTTACTCCTCTTTTATGACGGAAAATTTCGCGAACAACTGCTGTTCGTCATCGCCGGGCCTCTAGATCATCAGATCTTGACTCGGTTTTTGATCGCATGATGCTACAACACACTTGATATGTTTTTGTTATGTTAATTCGCATCGCGCATGGGAATACACAACACAGTAATTTTTAAGCCAAATTATTAACAAGCAGTTTCTATCTTTATGGTCGCTTTAGACTAAAATTAAAAATATTATTTGTAAACAACATTTAACATTTACCTGCTTATACTTACTAACGCAAATTTGAATCTAGCTAACAAAATTCGAAAGGTATGCCCATAAAAAAAAATAATTCTGACTAAGTATGCGGCAAATGTCAAAATCATATCGTGCGACACACTTCAGCCATTTTTGACCATTCTGTATATTTTAGATATCCTATTAATTTAGATGTAGCGTTTTAAGTTCTATAACTTTTAATTTAAACATTTTTGTTTAAATTCATTTGAGATGAAATGGGCGGGAAACACTAATATAAATGACCCGGTTTCCTTATTACATATAACACACACATAATAAAATCATTCCAACTTTTACCGTATCAAAATGAAGATACAAAAAAAAATTATAGAGGTGAAGTTCTAAATGTGTGGTATTTAACCATCTTCGTGATTTTAGTGCTCTACAACTCGTTGTCATATAATTTATGTATACAAATAAAACAAACAAGTCTCATATAGAGATCACGCAATGTTTGGGAAAGGAATAATATCTTATTAATTGTAAAGTTGTTCGCAGTAATTATCGTGTTTTTATACAAGCACCAGGTGTTCTTCAAATTAAACGTCTTCTGCTTTTCTTCGAACATGATTTAAACTTTTGTTAAATTGGAATCATTATCCAAATTAATCAGGATTTTTTATTTTAGTTTCTTGGAAGATGTATGGTTTCGTTTAAGTACTACGATCATGCACACTCTATTATCTACATACTTCCAAAATTTCTGGGCAAAATGGGCCCAAGCCACTGAAGTTCCAATTTTGCCAATTTGAGTGGTATATTCGTGTATCTCAACATAAAATGCACAGGTCACTAAATGATATACATATGTTAAAAACTAAAAAGGAATTGTTTAGGTGTGCCATAAAAAGGGCTCTGCAAGAAGTCGGTTACTTACACCAAAATTGGTCCATTAGTTAACCATTTTAATGGTGTATCTCAAAATTAAAATACCTGATAATGATGATAAAAGATATGCATTTTTTTTTCGAAAAAATAAATCATTACTAACATGGTAAAAGAAAATACTTTGTCTAATTAACCATTCTCATATCTAGTTCTGCAGTCAGACGACCAATAATTATTTTCTCAATAAAAAATACGAATAATCACTTGAAAAAATAATAATTTAGATATTCGCCAATGAAAATTTATGGAAGTATTATGAAAAAATCTCGTGGGGCCAACACAATACCTCCTGCCATTTACAGCCCGAGTCACAAAGAAGATTAAGTTTTATGGAATAGCGAATTTTACTCTAATATTGACAGTTTATTTCTTAAAATATAGTCTAATCTATTCCAAGTAACTACCTTTTTTAAATCCCTCAACAGGATTAGATCCCAATTACAGAGTGAGTTCACATTCACACACATCTATGCCTTAGTGGGATTCGAACCCAGAGCTCCGAGGGCACTCGTGACATTGAGCCACCGGAACTATAATAAAATGAAGATTGAATTTAAAATACAGGATAGAATAGAATTCACTAATCCAAAAATGAGGATTAGCTTAAATATTTTTGCGAATCGTTAATTTTTATTAATCTAAATACATACCTACATATTTATTTATTCTGGAAACTGTATTGAATTCCTTTTCTATTGTTCTATTTACTTTTTCCTCTTTAAAACGTTACAAATATTATTTTGAAATGATTAGTTCTTCGATAGTGACATTTGAATAACTGCGTCTTGTTTGTTTAAAGCGTAGGCTCTGGGATTTAAATTATAGATAATTTTATAAATTTATCTGTAAAATATATAGAAAATTTATTAATGCAAATCTATAGAAAATTTAATAATCTTTCATTTTTATAATAACATTAATCTCGAAAAAATAACATTTAAAGGTATTTTTCGAAGACAAACTATTTTGAGCTTCTAGTAAAGTGCCATTTCCGGTTATCCGATTTACACCAAAATCTAATGGGCTCTTTCCAATACAGAAAAAGTTCGAAATACAAGGTTTCAAAATTTTCTGAATGATAGTATTTGAGTTAGAATGGAGGATCCACACACACATACGCACACAGACATCATCGTGAAAATGTTAAAATTGGATTCTAGGGACCTTAAAACTTGGCCATTCACCAAAATCTCGATATGCGATTTTTAGCACGATCCCTATACCTCCCTTACCGAGGGTAGCGGGAGGTAAAAACAAAGAATTTCGAAAACGGAAAAAATACAATTATTTTGAAAAGGGTGCGCTTAATTGAATATCAATAAGAATGCCTTTTCTCTTTAAAATTTATAATAAATTTCGTTCTTGCATATGAAATCAAAGCAGATTGGCACATCCAGCAATGGGTAATAAGCCGTGATGATATATTTATTTATTTATTTAACATAGTTGTTATAAAATATCACCACAAGTAAATAAAATAAAGTTTTCATATTTCGAAACATCATCGAAAGTTATGATATATTTATTTACATAGTATAATTCTTGTGACAAATGTAACAAAACTTACATAAAAACATAAGATTTAATTGTCCATATAATTTGCATTTACAGTGACATGGTTGTCATGTTCCCATTACTTTATGTTACATTTACTTTTTGTTAAGTGTATTCGGAAGCAAGATAAAAACAATGAATATAAACATTTACACTGTCTGTAAAACCAGAAAAGAACAGTGTTTTACTAAACTAAATGCTAATAATTTAATATTAGAAAATATAAATTTGGAAGAAAGTGAGATCTGCACTATTTCGCTAAACTAGTGGTGTTTCGGTCGCAAACAAATGAATCATATGTAATCATATCATCCATGGATATAAATGAACAAGTAATATTTTTTACGCACAACTGTATTTTAATTGTTTGTTTACATTTTAGTTAGCATGGCGGAAAATGAAAGATTACACCCTGCGGGCGGTAAAGTGTAAAGCAAATTTTATTTGTGGATATTTATAATACAGTTGGATATATTATTCAACGAAATTCCCTCCAAATGAATTGTCTCTGAAGATTTCTTTAACTGGAGATTCAACTGATTTCTGTCTTTTTCAGTTGCAGAAATGTAAGATGACAGACCAGGTTTATCATGGTCTTTAGTACCAATAATCAGTCGAGTTGTTTATAATAACGACCAATATTCAAATTCTTCTTGATCATGAAAAATTTGGACCATAATGAAGAACTCATATATTTTAGACTGAAAAGTAAGCACAATCTATAGAATAACAATATATACGAGTAATATTGATATATTACCATACCTTTTCATTGAAATATGCAAGCAACACAGTTTCGTTAAAAATTGTCACATTTTTTTCTGTCAACCAAGCACATCGTATTCGTTTTGATATCGGTCTTTTGACTTACCAGGACATAAATCCGCTAAAGCTTCATTAGCTTCTAGCAAATTTTTTTCAGAAATTTCAGTATCATATTCAGGTTGAAGCTCCATGCTTGACATTTTTAATTATTTGTTTACACAAAACAAATGGTTACCAATACAACGCATCGCCTAAATGTTTCTTGGCATAACCATCTGGCCATCTAATATATTTTTACATAGCAACAAGCTTTTAGACATGCATTTAAAAATTATGTTTTCGTACCTCCGTCCAATTTGACTAGTATTACAGACCTCAAAATCGTCCAGAAACGCGCTGTTGCTAACCTAGGCCAGCAAAAGGAGTTGGCATTACTGTTCTGGTGATATGTCAATTAAGATTATTTTCAACACAAGAATTAGCAAATTGTTTACAAATTTTAGGGCTAAATCTTTAATTATTGTAACTCAAATAACTAAATTTTGTCATAAAAATAATAATATGCTGTCATCTCGTATAGATTAATTAAAAGTTCCAACTTTAGGACTAATTTGTTTCGTTTGTTTTGTAACTACAGCTAACTTCACGTGATACAATTGAGTTTCCGCTATCTGCCATTGAAAATATGCGAAAGTATATAAAATATACACTATTATTCACGAAAGATGACTATTCAAGGTTATTTGTTCGAAGAAAGAAAACACAACACTTTATAGCAGTAGCTTAGCAACATTTTGTATTAGAAGGAGAAAGATTATTTGACCTATGTCTATTTAATTTATGTGGTGTAACAGATATACGTAAATAGCGGCATTACTTTCTAACACACTATAAATAATAATGACATATGTCGTAGAATTATAGATACCTAATTATCTACTACACTGCCATCTGTGCTAATATTTACTCAGTGGCGTTGACGTTTAAATCAAATTATTATTCCTTGGTTTATATACGTAAATAACTACGACATTTCGTAAAAATATAGTTGGTTGATTCGTTGTGTAGTCTTAACATAACTCGAGCTTCGAAAACCATCTGAATATACAGTTTGCGGACTCGGTGTGTTGCCTGAAAACACATCTCCTCCTCTCAACTGTATATTCGATTATTTTCGATCCGCTTCTTGTATAACTATTGAAAATATGTATCTGTGTCTGTGTTAAAACTTTGTAAGGTATGAAGATTTATTAAAAATTAAAATTAAATGACGGCATGAGATTTTTAAATTAGTTTTTAAACCACTTACGGAATAACCTTCCTATACCAGTGGCATTCCTGGTCATAAGTTCCTTTTTATCACTTATATGGTTTATTTTCGTCGGCGCTACGGCTTCGGTAACTAAATTCCACAGTCTAACTATTTATTTTACATATAAATGTATTTTTTACTTCTTACCTACAAAAACTATGAACCAGTTACGACTGCACCAAATTTTTCAAAGTAATAGATGCAACAAAAAAATATTTTATGAATGTTATGACATATTTTTTGACATAATTAGTCCAATAAATTCCCATGGAAAGGAGTATAAATATTTTCACATTGATTATGTTCTCTTTAATAATTTTTTCTTGTGTTTTTTATTTTTGGAAACTTGACCGCTGTTCAGTTACTATTAATCACGTTTATGTATCAAGACAGAATGAGTAAGCGAGATTTTATATTAGAAAAAAAATCGCAAATTCGTTCTTAATATTCTATCTTCAAATAATTACATTTTTTCTAATTTTATTGTATGATGGGGTCATTGTTTGCTTTCATGTTCCATGCTACTCAATCATATGAAAAATTTCTGTTTGGGACAATTAAAATGTGAATATAAAACACGTGTGAAAATCTATAGAATGCAAGGATGGAACTTTTTATTCTTGAAGTACCACCAGGTAGATTACATGAATTCTGATAGAGTAAGGTCAGGACTATTAGGTAGTTAAAGCAAAACTTCATACCATAATTATTTAATGTTTTCAAGAGTTTCAGACGAGAATTTCCTCATCGAACATTATTTTTGAAAAGAGAATTTTTTTGAGCAGACTTGTCTTGAGAAAATAGTACATAATTTACGTTAAGTCCCGGTTTTACCAACTTCATGTAAAGAAATAACATGAGGTTAAGTTCATGTTAGTAAAAATAGTTGTTTTTCCATTCCATATTATCCATAACCTCAAGCCAGAGCTGGACAGTAACTAGTTACTTTAGTAACTTAGTTACTAACTAGTTACTTTTACGGTAACTTGTAAGGTAACTTAGTTACTTTTTAAAATATGGTAACTGTAACGTAACTTAACTTGCTGCAGAAAAGTAGTTGGTAACTTTACGGTTTTTAGTTACTAGTTACTTGAGTAACTTAAGTTACTTAAAGTAACTCAGAAATTAGAATGTTCAGAGTGGGAGTGTTGAGCGCAGCATCGCATTCGCGTCGCGTCCTGCAATCGAACAATTCAATGTATTTAAAATATCGCGTTGCGTCTTGCGGTCCTACAGCATCTGTGGAGCGTCAGCATTCAATTCAATCCAAATTGAATTTTATAGCGTTTTGTGAGCATCTCTAGAGATCATATCACTATCTGAAGCGCTAATAGCAGAAATACAAGCTCAATCCGCATAATTTCTTGGTTCATGATACAAATGATGGAATTCACCAAATAAATGTCTTTTCGGATTTAAAGGGTGAATATTAACTTTTATAATAAACCTTGGTATGGTGATTCTAATAAGTAGTACTGCTCTCAAAAACTTGAATGTAGATGGCAGTATCAGCGCACACAAAATGTTCGTGTACGTAGGAAAACAAAGTTCCCGTCATATGACATACATAGTGTAGTAAAGACATTTTGCTTTGTTTATATTTATAATTTTTAGAAACAAATAATTATTTACAATGGCTGTGAACATCTCATATATTTTTAAATATGTTGGTGATAGAATTCGGCCTGTTTCAGAAGGTGAAGCAGTGTTAAATCGGAACATGTGACATTGGATTTTCTTGCATATCCATATGTATCAACATCTTGAATTTGTACGTTAATATCTTCAATCATTTCTTTTAACACCAACAATTTGTGCGTATATTTAATACGAACACAATCTTTTTAAAATGCAATTTAAATAACACGTACTATATATGCTAAAGCCAATGTTATCCTATGGGCGAGAGTTCCATGTTTCACCGCAAGATGTCAGCTACTTTGTTTACTTTCGCGGATTTACACCGACCGACTTGCCCTTGAACGCTTAATCTGATTGAGTGTTGCCAAGCAATAACGTTAAAATTTAGGTTAGCCTAGTTAGTGCAAAAGCTCCCTGTCCCTGATATGTATACTACAAAATATCTAAGTCAACAGTTTAAGTCTACACTTCCCTCCATTAAAAGTAGTTAGACAGTAACTCAAGGTAACTAAGTTACTTTTAATGAGTAACTAGTAAATAACTGAGTTCTTTCACGAAAGTAACTGGAACTTAAGTAACTTAGTTATTTTTTTTAGGTAACTGTAACTGTAACTAGTTACATTTTAAAAGTAACTTGTCCAGCTCTGCCTCAAGCTAAAGTACATGTTATCTTAACATCTAGAAAAAGTACATGTTAACTTGGTAACATGAACTAACCTTTAATTTTGTGCCCGACAGTGACATTGTTTAATGTTTAATAATTATTAGATTTTGAATCCGTATGATATAAATGCATATAGAGATGATGAAGAGGTACCAATAAGGACAGCAAATGATATTTTGATATGGGCTACATAATTTCGAAAAATATAGTCGGAAGGAATTTTTAAAGGAATCAGGCTGTCCGCGCTGTCTAAATAAGTTGAAGATGCCATTTGACGTGAAATGAATTAATAAATATCATAGTTTATTAATGGTTTAAATCAATAAGAATTTATTATATAAATATTATATAGTTCCAGAAATCATGCATTGTCTCCTGCAGAACAATTATTGCTGGATTGAAGATATTATGCTACAGTAACAAGAACAAGTAATATTTTTGACATTTCGTAAAAACATAGTTGGTTGATTTGTTGTATGTAAACTGGAGCTTCGAAAATCATCTGAATGTACAGTTAGCGGATTAGATGTGTTACCTGAAAACACATTTCATCTCAACTGTATATTCGATTATTTCCGAAGCTCTTCTTATATAACTATTGAAAATATGTATCTGTTTTAAACTTAGTAAGATATAAAGTTTTATTTAAAATTGAAATTAAATGACGGCTTATAATATGCTGATCACATGAGATTTTTACCTCCCGCTACCCTTGGTAAGGGCGGTATAGGGATCATGCTAAAAATCGCATATCGAGATTTTGGTAAATGACCACGTTTTAAGATCCCTGGAATCCAATTGTAACATTTTCTCGATGATGTGTGTGTGTGTGTGTGTGTGTGTGTGTGTGTGTGTGTGTGTGTGTGTGTGTGTGTGTGTGTGTGTGTGTGTGTGTGGGTGTGTGTGTGTGTGTGTGTGTGTGTGTGTGTGTGTGTGTTTGTGTGTGTGTGTGTATGTGCGTGTGTGTGTGGATCCTCCACTCTAATTCAAATACTATCATTCAGAAAATTTTGAAATCTTGTATTTCTACCTTATTCTAATATGGGAAGAGACCATTAGATTTTGGTGTATATCAGATAACCGCATATGGCACTTTACTTGAAGCTCAAAATAGATTTTCTTCGAAAAATACCTTCAAACGTTATTTTTCAAGATTTTGTTATTATAAAAATTAAAGACTATTAAATTTTCTATAGATTTGCGTAAATACATTTTCTATATATTTTATGTATAAACGATATTTTAACGACTTTACAAAGATTTTATAGAGATTTTAAGCGAAGTGTACAAAGATTTTAATAGTGGTTTACCCCTCGTGTATAAATTTATAAAATTATCTTTAATTTTAATCCCGGAGCCTACGCTTTAAACAAGTAAAACTCCTTGGTTGCACAGTTCATATCTCAAATGTATATAACTGACAGAAAAATTTCACTGTCAAAGAACTAATTTCAAATTAATAATAGTAACATTTTAAAAAGAAAATAGTAAATACAACCATAGTTATATGGAATGGATCTTAATACAGTTTCCGCAATAACTAAATATGTAAGTATGCATATTTAAATTAATAAAAATTAAATAGTAGGAGGTTTGGTGATGGCCACATCAGATTTTTTAATTAGTTTTTAAACCACTTACGGAATAACCCTTATATACCAGTGGCATTCCTGCTATATGCTCCACATTGGATACAAGCTATGTATTCTCGTTTATGATATTCGTAAAGTGAGTATGAATGAATTCCGTTGTATCTGGGCGCCAGGCGGCTTGGCATAGCGGTATACTGTACTGGTGACATGTGTTTTTACCAGAACCGGCTACTCTCGTTTTTCGTACGATTCCAGGAAAGGGAGAGTACTGCTGTCATCGTCCTATCAGGCCCGTCAAACAACCAGACATCGCCAAGAATATACAGGTCCGTACAACAGGAAAACATATAAGAATCATTGGTTTGATCACAGTTTGTTACTTGTTATTGCAAGTGCCTATCTGTTGTATACAGTAAAAAAATACGCACGTATTAAATTTTTAGTTTATAATTTTTAAACATACCTACCTACTGAATAATTTCACTTATTTAACACTGTGCAAGTCTTAGCTTCACAGACACCAAGTCCCGGTATTTTAATTATATATATATATATATATATATATATATATATATATATATATATATATATATATATATATATATACTCGTATATTTACTGTCAATTATAAGAATAATGTCGCATTGAAAAATTGACACGTATAATTTTTACAACTTATACTATAATATCAATGTTATATTTTTCGTTTTAACTGAAAGATAACAGATACTGCTACTATATATTTCGTTTTAACTGACAGGTTAACCACAGATGAAAATACAGAGCCTATAAGAAATTGTAATGTTATTTTTAATATTACAAATCTGATGTGGCCAACATATTCAAAGAAAAGGGCAAGAAAAGGACGGGCGATCATAACGTAGAACAGTTTCCTATAATCTTTTTCAAATGTCTCAACATTATATTTAATATTTTGCATTATTATATGTTATTTACATATAATTTTTTAAATTTTAACAAAACTAATTTTTATTGTTTGTCTATCAAACTTATTGGTTTAAAGCAGAACAATTTTTCAACCCAAATATTTATGACAGTCGCGTTCTTTTTACTATTTGCTGTACCTCAACTCACCTCAAAATGAGATGAGTTAGACATGAGCTGAGTTGAGATTTTTATGAAGTAAAAAGAATAACAAATTCCGTAGAACTGTCTGTTAGAAAATCCAAAGTACTGTCCGCTGAACTTGACGAAAATAACAAATTGTCCATATCACTCATGTCGTCATTTAATAATTGCTTTAATTTACAACAATAAATATTAAAAATTTATTATTTAAACTCCAGCACAATATCTGTCATATTATCGGTCATTTTCTTCAAATAACCAATAAGATAATAATATTATTAAAGGAATAAACAAATAACCTTTTCAATAATCTAACTAATTGTATGCACAGCAACAGGGGAGGAACACTTCTCACTTCGGTCTCAGTTTATCTTACTTCAGTTACGAGGTGAGCTAACACGAACTGAGATGTCATGTAAAAAGAACGCAACTAATATGGTAGAATAAGGTTTGAAAACATTCATGAATACGGTTCATGCCCAAAAAACAGCTCTATCTGAAACGATTAGTTTCTTGATAGTGACATCTGTCAATTACATTCATTTTAATATCTCAACTGTGTATACCTATAAATTATAGGCTGTAGAAAATTTAATAATCTTTATTGCTTTAATCACATAAATCGCCAAGGAATTATATTTTTTTTATTAAGAAAAACTGTTTTAGACTTTAACCATAGTGTCACTTCCAGTTATCTAGTTCATACCAAAATCTAAAGGTTTTTTCATATTAGAATGGAACAGTAATATATGGTTTTAATATTTTCCTAATTATAGTATTTAAATTAGAGCCTAAAGAGCATCCACACTCACCCACAAGCATCTGCGTGGAAATTTGAAATTTAGGATAGAGACCTAAAAATATGATTATTTTCAATATTCGATTTTTTGGACAATCCCTATATTTGCTTTACCAAGGGTAGCTAAAAATAAAAATATTGGTACAAGAGCCAATGTACCATGAGGTCCATACTATTATTGTTTTTTTTTTTAACCTACTTCCGGTGTAACTTACGGGAAATTACAATCGCTAGCACTACTAAAATTCATTTATTCCGACAGTGTGTTTCACAATTTCTGGTACAAACTTTAAGAGCATATAGTACCTACTGACCAAAATGAGTAAAAAAGCTTAATCGACATGGGTCCGATCTTCAATAATTTCACATATATAAAACAGTGTAAAGAGTTTTTACGGGGTTTGCCTCTACTATCTCTAAAACTATAAAAGTTACATCTTCAATTAAATGAGACTTTCTATTTAACTTTCAGAGGTCATCTTAGATGTGCTTTTGATTTTCAAAGAAAACAAACAAATAATTGTACTACGTAAAATATTGTAGCGACTTAATAGACAAAAATTTGTTCGACACTAGGTTTGTCAGTTTTTCTTTGGTTCTAATACAAAATGGCCTCTTTCTGGGAAACTGTCGAAAATCAGACTACGTTGATTAAGCTTTTTTACGCATTGTGATCAGTTCTATGCGCCCCAAAGTTTGTACCCAAAGTTGTGAAGTAATTAGTAGGATTTAAAACAGAATCTCTGACTAAACTAATACTGATTATTAATTTGCAAAACAAAAAGAAGCAACAACATACATATGACGATGGGTTCAACACTTTATAATATATAAACATGTGAACAATTTCTACCATCGTACTAGCGATGAAATTTTAATGAATTTAGCTTCTAACAGTATTACTGCACGTTCCAACGGCTTATGAATTTCTCTCAATGTAAGAACTGCTCTTCGCGTTTTCATTTCAAATGAACCAACTATTTTTAGCTCTCGTTAAAGAAAAACACCCGTAGTTTCGCAACCTGATTGACCGTTGGAAAGACGAAGACAAACAGATACAGATAAATAAGTTGGAAAGAAAAACATGCACTGACACTAACTGAAAAATTTAACACTAAATTCTTTAATTAAAATAGCGCAATAATTTGTAGGTGTTTTAAAAATGAAGATGTAAATAGGATGACACAGAACAGTAATATGAAAATGTATATTTTGCTTGGATCACTGTATTTAATGTATTGTAGAAATGTAGGTATGTTGTTTTACTCAAATTAAATAACCTATCTATGATATATGTTTATGAACAGAACTGCCACATTTATAACTACTATAAATAGAGAAATTAATGATATATGAGCTCCTTGACTGTGAAGCCTTTTACATTTAATGATACGTATATCGATAAAATAAGTTGTAAGTATAGATTTGGATTTTACGATACTTTTTACATTCTAATTTAAAAGTTTGCTGTACTGGTAATATCTCTTGTCTTCTATTTTTAGCAAAAATGAGTTATTATGTGATTTGATACGAGTTTTTTAAATTTAAAATCTCCTAGGAGTTATTGCTAGGTCACTCAAAATATGTCTGTGGCTTAATTGGAAAACTCCAGTTCAATGGTTACTGGTGTTATCGAACATAAATCCTTCACATTTAAGAAGACAATCAGCTCTTCTACGGGAATGGGTCAAGTATTCTGAAAACAACTAACTTCCCATCCATCAGATTTGTTCAAGCCAAACAAAACGATTAAAATCGAGAAAGCCTCCATTGATCCTTGGAGAAAAATTGTTTAATGATTATTTTTCGACATTTCTTACAACCAATGAAATGTTCCACTTTGTGTCATGTGTCTGCGTTTTAACCAATCCTGTCATTATTATACCGAGAATAAAGCTCTAGAGATTATTCCCGGGAATAATCCCTGTAGCTTTTGTTTTTGTTGCTATATGTCAGATAGTAATCAACACATAAGTAAAATGAGCGAAAACGACCAATTTTGTGCCATTTCTGATCATGAAATAAACCAAAAAAATAGAGAAACCACTTCTAGAAATACCATACTTAGTAATTATATTTGTTGATTATTTATTTTGCATTGTCAAAACAGACTTACCAACTGAGCCATGTAAATGAATAAAGCTAGTTAATTACGACAGTAGATAGCGTTACAATAGCATGACAGCCTGATTCCGTTGTTTGAAACTTGTGGATCAAAAAATAATCTAATTAAATATAATTCGAGAGCTCGATGAATTATAAAATAATTTTCTAGATTTTCCATTTGGCAATAGCCTCTCAAGCCCTGGCAACAAGTTTTCGAAAAATCTGTCAAATTATTTTCAATTTAGATTGGTTGTTTAATCAGCTAAAAATGCTGTATTACCTTTCGCAACAATAGGTACGAGAGGTACCTATAGGAATCTTGCTAAAAATTGCATATCCAGATTTTTGTGAATAAACACGTTTTAGCTTGATTTACATTAGCGGTACAATGACGGTACGATGAAGGCCCTTTGATATTTAATGATTTACATACAGTCACCGTACCGTTATTGTACCGTCATTGTACCGCTAATGTAAATCAAGCCTTAAAGTCCTTAGAATCCCATATTAACATTTTGCGATGGTGTGCGTGTGTGTGGATGTTGGAAGGACAATATCTCAAATGCTATGTATAAGATTGAACACGTATGAACCTAGGTATTCCTCAATTTAACATTGATGAATAGAACTGCCTATATCATTCATAAGTTATAAACGAATAAGAATGCGTGTTTTTCCTTAGTTACCATGTATTACAACGGTTAAGTAACCATGGTGAACGAATACGAATCCTTGTTGAAGGTGATAGAAAATAGCTTAAGTGTGTCGCTCCATATGATTTTGACATTTTCCGCTTACTTATTATGACAGCATTACTATTTCCATAGGTGAAAATTATTCTTTCCTGATTCTAAAACAATATTTTATAGGTTTCTTCCAACAGAAAATTCAGAACCGTTCAGAACGTGATTCAGAACTCTTAGAATTCATGCGCGAACTCATAGTTCTAGAACTGACTTGACTATTGTTGGAACGATTTAAAACCGGTTGAGAATTTTGTTTGTATATCCTGACCTATAAAATTACAGCTGTCAGAAAACATTGTGCTTTTGATTAGGTATAATATTTTTAACTGAAGAAATGGAAGGTAAGTTCATGATGGATTTAAAAAAAATAGTTCAACATCTTATGCTTTGTACTGTTTTTACAATAACATTATTCAAAATTTAGAAAAAGGGGAATATCCTGTTAGTATTTTTTTGCGATTTCAGCAAAGCATTTGATTGTGTTGACCATCCTCGATTATTAAATAAGCTGGAATCGATAGGTATTCCAGGTGTTGCGCTAAGCTGGGTTTCATCTTTCGTAACGAACAGATCTCAGTTTGTTACTTTTAATTTTGATAGAAATTGTGTCAATTCGGCTGTAGTATATACAAATTTTGGTGTACCACAAGGCACTGTACTCTCCAGTACTTCTGTCATTTATATTAATGATCTATGTATAGTTTTATCTGACAATTGCACCCCCGTTTTATATGCCGATGACACTACTTTAAACATCTCAAATAAAAATGATAATGCCTTGAAAATAGAATGTAATAGAAATGTACAGTCACTTACTGAATGGTGCTATGAAAATAAACTTTTTTTAAATGAAACTAAAACCAAAATTTTTCGTTTTAATAAGCATCCTTATAAAAATCAACGAACTGAAATTAACTTTGATAAAAAATATAAAAAGTAATAATGCTTCAGCTCGTTTACTGGGGATGTTGATAACCGAACATCTAAGTTGGGATCCTCAGTGTGCTGAAATAGTTACGAAACTTAATACGTTTTGTTATCAGTTACGTCACCTAAGATTAATTTTAAATATTAAACAACTAAAGTTGTTTTACCTTGCTACTATTGAATCTAGAATACGTTATGGTATATGTCTGTGGGGCAGTTCACATTCAGCTAAAATGGTTTTTATTACTCAGAAGAGAATTATTCGTTGTATGGCAGGTTTAAGTTATAATTCATCATGCAGATCTGTTTTTAAAGATTTAAAAATTTTAACAGTTACTTCGATATACATATTGGAAATCTGTTTGTTCATACAAAAAAATACAACACACTTTGAAAAAATCTCAGACGTTCATGACCATAACACCCGGCATAGAAACAATTTTACGTTCCTATCTCAAGACTAAACATTACTAAAAATTCTCCTAATAGAATAGGCCTACAAATTTATAATAAGTTACCTATTTATTTAAAATATGAAAATAATATTAAAGTATTTAAAAAGAAATTAAAAGAATATCTTACGCAGCACAGTTTTTATGATTTACATGAATATTTTAATACTTAATTACCTAATTTTTAATGTGATGTTATTTTTATTATTTTATGTTTTGTATGTTCCGACGTTTTCTATACGCCTGTAACTGTGTCTACAGAAAATAAAGTATTATTATGATTAAAATATAATAGACGTATTTAATTCTAAAATGTTTCAAAAAAAACTTGATCATTGAATTGAGGCACTATCATTTGTAAGTAATTTTCATTGTTTTGCCTTATTTCCATAACATCGTCCAACTTTCGCTAGAATATTCTGACAATTCGAAAAAATCGCTGTCTTCATCCATTGCTAATTTCATTAATAACAAAAACAAAATAAGTCAGGTTAGATAGTATGTCAAACTTATTTAGAATTAAATAAAATAAATAAATAAATATATCATCACGGCTTATTACCCATTGCTGGGTGTGCCAGTCTGTTTTGTATACAGATTTCGGTAATGATGACATATTTGTACCGTGCGGGCGTTTACCAGGCGACACCCCATGGGCACTCATTTAGAATTAAAAGTTCTAGTAAAATCCTGAACCTTTAGGAACGGCTCAGAATAGGTTCGGAACACAATGCACTCGTTCTTGGAACACAGAACTATAAGTTCTGAATTTTAAATTCGACTTGTCGTAACGGTAAAATTGCTTTGCGCAAACTCAGTAAAGTTCTGAACTTTTGTTGGAACAAACCTAATATTTCTCTAATATTAAATTAAAGAACTTCTTTCACATCAGCTTAAATAGCTTCTTTTGCTAACTCCTCATTGAAAGTACCAAAACTATATTCAATGTCATATAAAACGAGCGTTGTTAAAGCAAAAAGTCTTGATTTTAAAGTTCTTTACTGAATGCCAACAATTAATCCCAATATATAACTATGTAAGAGTGGTTCGGGGAACACACAAACTTGTAGCTACTCGCAAGGACAATAATCTAAAAATCTATTAAAATATAAATACATTTTGTCAATTAAGAGAATAAATTAAATTCGTTCCCCATTCTTGAGGTAGGAATTGTAAAAGCTTTAACAACTTTAAATCATTGTGTCTATTTTGAGCGCGTACGAGTGGCACATTCTAACATTCCTGTGGCTTCTTCTAAGCTGTAGTGTCTGACAATAATTTAATAGCCTTCGGAATGATTTCTGAGAAAGTTTAACGATCGTCGATTCGCAATTACAGTTATTTAATAATTAAATTACACATCCGGTGTAATGCTGGCTAATTATCTGATTATTCTAACTCTTCTACAGCGAGAGGTGCGAGTGGATTCGGATTGCGTGCGTTATTTACATTACGAGAATAATTGGAACGATTTATTTATTTTTGCACACATTTATACACACATCATTATGTTAAAGATAGCAAAAATTAATCTAATAAATTATAAAATCGTACTCCTTTTATAAGTTTTGTATTTCTTTTTGACTGTCTGTATTCTTTTTTATGTCTACCTGTACGTAAAATATGTATTGTTTTTGCAAATAAGTTATTTTCAATTTTCAGTTAACAGACATATTATTCGTAAGAAAATAGTGTCTTTTCTTAATAAAAAAAATCTGATGTGGCCAGCACATAACCTCTCGCCAGATATTTTACCTGGTTGTACGCATAAAAAAAATATTTTTGACAGTGACATTTATGTGTCAATTACAAACATTTGAATTTCTTGCCTTGAAGTAGTTTGATCTGAAATTTATTACATCAAATTATTTTATATGCATTTCTTTATCTCTAAATCAATAGAAGATATAATAATGAATTTATATTTATCGAATAAAGAATTTAACGTTCTTTAATATAAGTATTTACATTTTCGATAAATAATGTTTAGATGATTTTTTTTACCAAAATTTAATCAACTCTTCTCATTATTGTTAGATTGAGGAATTCGTAGTTAAAAATGTCTTATAGTATTTAAGAAATCGTGGATCCAACATCGTTTTCATACAACCACACACGCACGCACGCACACACACACACACACACACACACACACACACACACACACACACACACACACACGCACACACACACAAACACACACACACACACACACACACAAACACACACACGCACACGCACACTAACACGCACACGCACATGCACACGCACACGCACATGCACACGCACCCGCACCCGCACCCGCACACGCACACGCACGCACACACACACATCATCGTAAAAATGTTATAATCGGATTCTACGGACCTTAAAACGTGCTTATTTACTAAAATCTGTATATGCGATTTTTATCATGAATTCAATACCTCTCTTAGCGAGAGGTAAAAATCTGATGTGGCCAACACTATACCTCCCGCCATTTGATTTTTATTAATATAAATATATACATACTTACATATATACTTATGCTGGAAACTGTATTAAGTACCATTCCATATGACTATGGTTCTATTTCAACTATTTTCTTTTTAAAACGTTATTATTAATTTGAAATGATTAGTTCTTTGACAGTGACATTTATCTGTCAGTTACATACATTTGAGGAGATATGAACTTTATTTAAAGCGTAGGCTTCGGGATTTAAATTATAGATTGTTTTATAAATTTATCCATATAATATATAGAAAAAGTATTAATTCAAACCTGTAGAAAATTTTAATAATAACATAAATCTTGAAAAATAATTAAAGATATTTTTCGAAGAAAAACTATTTTGAGCTTTGTGTGTGTAATGTGCCATTTCCGATTATCTGATTTACACCAAAATCTAATGAGTTCTATTAGAACAAGGTCGAAATACAAGGTTTTCAAAATTTTGAGTTAGAGCAGAGGATCCACACATACACACATACATACACACAGACATCATAGTGAAAATATTAAAATCGAATTTTAGGAATCTTAAAACGTGGTCATTTACCAAAATCTCGATATGCAATTTTTTGCACGATGATACCTCCCTTACTAAGGGTAGCGGGAGGTAAAAAAGTAAAGAAAATTGTTATTTTTTAGCAGGGCCGCCGCTTGGGTATTAGCCGCCCGTGTGCAAACTTTTTTAAATCCGCCCCCAATAAAAAATTTATTGTAATTTTTATATAAATATATTTCTTAACAACAGTAAACAGTACAGCCAGCAAATAAAATCAAAGTACATTCTTTTTAGTATACATAAATCATAAATATGTAGCATGCAGGTACACATAAATCACAAAAAGGTTGCTTATTAATATAGATATTTTCATTTTTAATATAATTTATGAATAATGTCTATATTAATTATTATAATTCAATATTAATCACTAAATTACATAATTTGTACTCTTCTAGCTTTTAGTGCTACAAAATCTTTGATTAATTGTCCAATGTCTAAATTATCCATAATATCATTTTCAATGGAAATTATAGATAAATCAACTAACCGTTCCTGTGCCATTGTGGAGCGTAAATATTTTTTTATAATTTTAAGCTTCGAGAAACTTCTTTCTCCTGAAGCAACTGACACTGGTAGTGTGAGAAAAATTCTAAGAACAACTGAAATATTCGGAAACGTATCTTGTAAATTGTTCATATATATAAAATTTAGTAAATCAAAAGGAGACATATCATTTGCTATAAAACATTGTAAGGATTTTATTTCCTCAAAAAGAGTTATTCCGTCAATATCTTGATCATTAGAATTTTTGTCGTCTGTCAATTTCATATGTAAATCTTTGCAATGGTTTAATATATCATTTTCATTCCATTCTTTTAAAGCGTTAATGTCATGTATAATTTTAAATATTTCATTATGCTCTTTCAATAGTACAAACCTTTCAGAAAGAGATGACAGAGTAGTGTCAAGTATCGCGAAAAAAAAGTCTATCTTAAAAATATCTTTGGCACTCTTTGCAGGTTCATCCCTTCCTTCATATTCAAACATTCTTTTCTTTAATCTTTTTCGAACCTCGGGAAAAACTGGTTCTACATCCAAAATATTTGCCATTTCTGTTGCAGAATTGATAACGTTTTCGAAATTTTGATCAGTTCTGTAATCTTTGAAATGATTAATCAGATGTTCAATATGTTCAGTAACTGTTTGTATAATAAAGGACGGGTTCTGCATTATTTTGCTGACGACATTTATTTTGCTCAAAATGTCATGCCAAATAATAATTGAACATAGAAATTTAAATGAAGTTACTTTTGAAAAAATATTATTAGCCTGAGCTCTTGACTCGATATCTTTAGTACTGTCATCAATTATATCCATGAGAGCCTGTGAAATTTCCAAAATATTAAGTTTAAGAGGTTTGATTGCTTCTATTCGGCTTTCCCATCTTGTATTTGATAATGGTTTTAAACTTAAATTTTTAATATGTGATTTTAATATAGCCCAACGCTTAGTAGACGAGGAAAAATAGTTATATAATTATTGTACAACGCCAAAAAAATCTACTATTTGAAACGAAATTTTCGCGGCATCATTCACAACTAAATTCAACGTGTGAGCAAAACACGGTACAAAGAAAGCTCTCGAATTTGATTCAATAATTTTTTGTTGCAGCCCATTGTGTTTACCACGCATATTGGCGCCGTTGTCATATCCTTGACCGCGTAAATCCGAAAAATTAAGATGTAATGAATTTAAATGATTTAAAATAAATGTATATAATCCCTGACCAGTTGTTTCATCGACAGAACAAAATCCCAAAAAATGTTCGTGAACTTCTACAACGTTCTTAATTTTATTAAAATGCACAAACCTAACTACAATAGTTAGTTGTTCTACTCGACTTATATCGAGAGTTGTATCAAGGATCAAAGAATAGTACTTTGCACTCTGAACCATTTTAATAATATTTTCCTTTATTCCTTCGGAAATTATATGAATAATTTGATTTTGTATATCATCTCCTAAATAATGTGCAATATTCTTTTTTTGAGATGTTTGAATACGACGTAAATGTTCGGACATTATTGAATCAAATTTCGATACAGTTTCTACTAATTTTAAAAAATTACCATTGTTCGGATCATATAAATTTTTTGACGAACCTCTAAAAGCAATACACTGCCTTGATAAAAACTGTATTATGTAAATTAAACGTTCAATAACCGATTGCCAGTATTTTTTCTCGGTATCGTATAGTCGCTGCTCTACTACGTCAATTGTAGTTTTGTTAGTTAAAGACAGTTTAAGTTCATAATATTTTGTACTATTTTTTATATGTAGGGTACTTTTCTCATGTTTGTTTAGTATTTGAGATAAATGTCTCCAATCATTAACGCCGTATTGACTACTTAGTTGTGATTGTTTGTTTTCAAATAGGCGACAATAGAGGCAAAAAACAGAATTCCGAGATTTTGAATACAATAAATAATTTCGTGTCACTTTTTCCCCATTTGAAAGAATTCTAGTATAATATGAATTACTAAATTTCCGCCCTGAATTGTCTTTTGGAAAATTCCAATTTGAAATTTGAGATGGGTGACTATGACTCTCAACTAATGTATCTCTTATTTTAATTGTTAAATATTTTGGCCAAGTACCTGGATCATCTAAATTAAAATTTAAAATAGTGTGTAATGTTTCGGTTGTCTCTATATTTTCTGATCTTTCTGGTTCAAATGTGTCTTCTCTTTGGGAAATAAAATCCCCATCTGTGTTTGTTTCATATTCTTTTTTATTTTTGTCATTGTCAGTTTCTTCAAATTCTTGATCTTTTGACTGAATTGCACATAACGTTGTTCCAGGTTCACTCACTGAGGCAAAATGTTGATGTGTTTCATGTTCAGTTGATTTTGAAGTTGTTGCGTTGTTCTCATCTTCAGGTTCTCTTTCAGTACTAGTACATGTAATTCTCTGCTTTTTCTCTTCTGTATCTGTATGATTTTTTAAATATTTATTTAAGGACCCGGCTAATTCTTGTTCAGTTTGAAGCTTCCTCGCTTTTCTTTTTCGATATTCTGCCCCAGACAAGGTTTTTGGTTTCTTCTTTATATTAATACCTTTGTCTTTGTTCGACATCTGGAAAATTTATTTATTATTGAAATAATAATTCATTATTAAGTTACTTCTTTTATTACCTTAGTGCTTTAATCTGGAACTTACGTTTCGACTTCGAGTATTTACGTTGTACGTAGTTTTACATAGAGCGGGGATTAACCGATCTCCGAATCCATACGCTATCATCGCCCAAGAAATAAAATATGGAACTAAAAGTGAAGCCTTGGCGCTAGGCGGAAGATGTCGCTAGTAGGCTAGTATAGGTTATATATTCGATAACAAGAGATGTAAAAAGTTAAAGACAACAAAAAAATATAAAAAAATTAAAACTAATAATAATAATAATTTTAAACAATACCTATGCTCTAAAAAATAATTTTCATGTGTTAAAATAAATTCTTTTAATAAAACAAAAAAAAACTTAAATTTTCACCCAAAATGCCGCCCCCTTGATGAGCCGCCCCGGTGCGGGGCACGCCCTGCACACCCGCACGCGGCGGCCCTGTTTTTTAGTTTTCTCTGCATATACACTTTTCTAAATTAAGATGACGTACCAGATGTACAAAGTTATATCTCTTATACGAGTACTTTCTACAAGCCCAATAGTTTCAAAATTCGGACTCTATATTCTTCTAAAAAGGCTTATCTAAAACGAAGAAGTGATCACCTAGCATCTAGCCTAGCGCATATGTAGTTTTATCTTCCCACGCAAATGTGTTAGATGCTGAGCACAATTAAAACGATGTCCCGTGGCTATATGATTTTACATATTCTATTACTGACACTTGAATGTTTTCTATAATTCTGCACGGGAGATGATTTTGTCTAAATAATTGAAATGATGCTAGAAGTTGTTGCCACGCACGGTCCGTCAAAATATATTATGAGAGTTAATATATTTTTATTATTTCACCATGTTAGAGTTTTATTTTTATTTTGTATAATTACATGAAGAAGCATAAATAAAAAAATCTGGTATAACCAACACAATACCTCTCGCCATTTGCAGCCCGAGTCACAAAGAAGATTACGTTAATTCTTATTTTTGTATTAGCGAATTTTAGTCTAATTTTGACAGTTTATTTCTTAAAATGTAGTCTAATCTAATTCAAGTAACTACCTTTTTTTAAACCCCTCAATAGGATTAAATCCCAATTACAGAGTGTGTTCACATTCACACACATCCATGCCTTAGTGGGATTAGAACCCATAGCCCCGAGGGCACTCATGACATGAGGCGTTGCTCTAACCATTGAGCCACCGGAGCTATAGTAAAATGAAGATTAAATTTTAAATATGTACCGGGATAGAATAGAATTCACTAATCCAAAAATGAGACATTTTTGTGAATCGTTAATTTTTATTAATCTAAATACATATCTATATATTTACTTATGCTGGAAACTGTATTGAATTCCTTTTCTATTGTTCTATTTACTTTTTTCTTTTTAAAACGTTACTAATATTATTCTGAAATGATTAGTTCTTTGATAGTGACATTTATCTGTCAGTTACATACATTTGAATAACTCCGTTTTGTTTGTTTAAAGCGTAGCTCTGGGATTTAAATTATAGATAATTTTATAAACTTATCCATAAAATATATAAAAAAGTATTAATGCGAATCTATAGAAAATTTAAATAATCTTTAATTTTTATAATAACATTAATCTCGAAAAAAATAACATTTAAAAGTATTTTTCGAAGAAAAACTATTTTGAGCTTCTAGTAAAGTGCCATTTCCGGTTATCCGATTTTCACCAAAATCGAATGGGCTCTTTCCATTACAGAAAAAGTTCGAAATACAAGGTTTCAAAATTTTCTAAATGATAGTATTTGAGTTAGAGTGGAGGATCCACACATATACACGCAGACAACATCGTGAAAATGTTAAAATTGGATTCTAGGGACCTTAAAACGTGATCATTTACCAAAATCTCGATATGCGATTTTTAGTACGATCCCTATACCTCCCTTACCAAGAGTAGCGGGAGGTAAAAATACATAATTGCATTATTACAGTCAATAAAATATAGGAATTTTAGTAAGAAATAATAAGTACAAATTTTGTATGATGCATTTTAAAATGGACATTTATTACTTTGTTGTCATTTTCTGACAGTAGTGTGTGGGAGTGATTGACCATATGTTGCATATTAAAATAAATTCCCTATACAGGGTGATTCATCGGTCTGTCTTCTCTTTATAACTGTTTTATTTTAAGTCAGATAGAAAAACTCTTCAAAAATAATTTATATGATATATTATTGTCTATCTACGTACCATATGAATTTGTTTACAGGATGCTCCGCTTAAGCGCAACAATATGTAACTTTATATTTCTTAATGGAACACTATATATATATATATATATATATACAGGGTGTTGACTTGAATGGCGCAGCATAGGGGTTTCAATGGTAAAATCTTAATGTGCAAGTTATTTGCTCCCCTAATTATTTTAGAGCAAAATTGTATTTAGGTTTTTGCTACAAGAAAAAATACTGCATCCGAATATGCTAATGTTTATAATTTTTCAATTTCCGTAACCGTAAAAATAATCGAAAACAATAATAACATTTTTGCAAACATCATTGATGGCATAGAACAAAAGCGCAAACATCTGTCACTACTTACAGAAATCTTTTTATAATTTTAAACGTCAAGATTCTTTGACAGATGTTTGCATTTTTATTTAAATTTTTGTTCCAAGGCAACAATGATTTTTGTAAAAATGTTATTATTGTTTTCGACTATTTTTACGGTTCCGGAAATTGAAAAATTATAAACAATAGCATATTCGGCTACAGTATACTTATATACAATTTCGCTCTAAAATAATTATGGGAGCAAATAACTGCACATTAAGATTTTACCATTAAAACCCCTATGCTGCGTCGTCCAAGTCACCACCCTGTATATATATATATATATATATATATATATATATATATATATATATATATATATTGATAGTAAATTAAATTCCCTTTAAAAAAGTATTAAGTAATAAGGGGTCTAAAATTATAAATTAAGAATGATGAAGATGAATCACCCTGTATGTATGGTATCTACACCTACTGTATTGCAGATATGAATAGAATTGATGGCGCTACGGAGCCAGCCCGTTTTACACAAATAAAACTTATGAATTAGTCTTGTTTCGTGTATTGCATACCTTTAGCTCAAAACGATAAAATTTGATCATTTTAAATTCTTTATTAAATAAACAGTTAAAACTAATATAATTACCCCTTAACCTACAAATTAATTTTAACAAAAACTATATACGTATTTCGAGAACTAAGTTCTCATCATCAGTAATACAACAAGGGAAAGTTAAACAGAGTAGTCAAGATTACTCAACATGTCAACCATGCCAGAGGTCCTAACAACTCTGATTCGTATATACGTATATAGTTTTTGTTAAAATTAATTTTAAGGTTAAGGGGTAATTATATTAGTTTTAGTTAAATTTAACCTTAGACTCCATCTATTATTTATTTTTAAATAAACAGTTGATTAAAATAGTTAAATAGATTATAACGTCAAAATGGAATAAATAATATAGTACCTGCTTACATATCGCTATTGTAAACTTGATTTGCGTTTTGGAATCGTAAGCTCTATCTTACTCCTAAGTTTTTTGAAAGTAAAATATAGCACTGAGTATTTTTCATGTCAGAATTTGAGTGTAGCTGCATAAGAAGTCTTCCTCCCGTTAAGAATTCATCGGCGATGCAATAATAAAAAGTAGTGAGTGAATGTCTCGGTTCCGTCCATGTCGGGTAACGTACGCTGTGCTACGCGCTGCTATTTTTTCCTGGACTCGCCTTATGAATGGACTCTGAGAAGCATTTAACATTTACGTCGCCTAACAGTTACTTCACGATAATTTACACGGTATAATTAAAGCTTAAACTTGTAAATATTTACCGTTGTCCAATTCAAATAGACTTGTCAAGCCATTCGAGTATTGAACGAACGTATCAATGTTGCAAACGGGTAGGTCTCTTCTATGAACAATAAATTTTACATTTGATGACTTTTCATATTGAATGTGCAACTTCCTGCAGACATAAACAAAGACTAAATAAAATATCTATTATTTTGTAACATTAAATAAAATTATATTATATGTATTATAGCTGCCAACAAATAGTATTTCTCATTGGTTACCAATGGAGTTCAGCCTTAAATAAACGAAGATATAAGACAAATGGTAAACCTAGAAACAGACTTACTTAAAAAGATAGAACAGCAACAACTTGAAAATTAATAATAGATGAAGTCTAAGGTTAAATATAACTATATAAGGGCCCTATTCTGTAACTCGGTGGTTAATTTTTAACCACTGGTTAAAATTTTTATCCAATAGTTATTGATTTGACAACTAAAAATCCCTTTTTTTGTTATACGTCAACATACTTGATTGGTTAAAAAAAATAACCAGTGGTTAAATATTAACCACTGAGATACAGAATAGGCCCCTAAAACTATTATAATTACCCCTTAACCTTAAAATTAATTTTAATAAAAACTAAATACGTATTTCGAGAACTAAGTTCTCATCATCAGTAGTACAACAAAGGAAAGTTAAACAGAGTAGTCAAGATTACTCAACATAACCATGCCAGAGGTCCTAACAAGGGAGAGAACTGGGATTATATAGGGACGGAACTCACAGGTGAATAATTACCTATAAACTACGATAAATTTCGTCCAATAATAATGAGTAATTAAATTTTAAATCGTCCAATAATTTTTAATTTTGTAATAAATCGAAAAGTTTTGAGTTTAGTATGGGACCGAGGTCTGCGTTCATAAAATTATTTTTATATTTATTTATTATCAAACTCTCGTATGCATACAACAACTTGGTAGGTACGGGCACCTAATGCGAATGGATCAAAACAGTCTATTACGAAAAATCGTGAAAACAGGCGATACAAATAGAAAAAAGAAACGAGGAAGACCAAGGAAAACTTAGGAAGCAAAAATAAAGGAACTGGGGATCAAGTTGAAAAAAGGTTGAGGCCTAGAAGAAATGAAAAAGTTAACAAAGGATAGGAGAAAATTAAAGGATTTCGTAGGAACCTAAACAAATTTCAAAATCAGATACCCATTTTAACTATAAGGAAAAAAAGAAAAATAAAAGAAATATGGGTCTAATATTTTAACATTAACATACAAAGACATTAGTAATAGTAAAATTCCCATTTCTCAAAATATGAGTTGACCCAAACACATGCATTTATACAACAATCATCTCAGTCCAGTCTGCGCATTTCTATCCAAACATACTACTTTCTCATTTACTTTCATAATCGTAATAAAATTTTTGAACTCACCCAAAGTCTGTACTAATTTAATATATTAATTAATGAGTAATTAAATATTAACGGAAGCCAAAGCCATGATTCTTACAGCTTACAGCGTCTCGCCACGAAAATGTCACATCCACACCATTTCCACTGTTGCTTGGCCGAGAATTTAACCTCTGAAATAACAAAACATAGTAAGTAAACATACTCAATGAAACATTTACATGTATATAGATTTAATAAGTACTCAGTCATATACTTAGGACTTATTCTTACAAGCATTACTAAATGCAATGTATTCTATAACTAGTATAAAATAGATAATTTCCGCGCGATCAAAAAGTTTGTAGGCCGAGCCGTAGGCAAGGTCTACGGTTTCGCGAGTGGCGGATATACATACGAGTTTTAGACTATAATTTCTCTAACACTATTTTTAAAAAAATTGCTTATTACGACATTTTTACTAAAAATAATAAAATATTATTGGTATGTTATAATAGCAATATTTTTATTATTTTTTACCTTGTAAAAACTCCAAAACGCCTAAAACAAGGTATATAATTAGATTTTGTAATCTTTTTTTATAATTTGACAGTTAGGGCAGTTCAGGAGACAAAATCAAAGAAACAAAACGCCAAGCAAAGCCGGCTTATAAAGGCCAACGCGCACTTCAGCGACCGAAACGAAGCACATAAGAATACTGTGAATGAAAAAACTTCTCTTCGCTTCGCTTCGTGGCCTTAATGTTATTTTAGTAAGGCCCGATCCTACCATCTCTAGTTAAAGTGACAGTTTACTAACCATTAGTTAGGAATTAAACTGAAGGTTAGAATGCGAACAACAGTTTTAACTTCCAGTTACCTCAAATCAAAGGTAGTAAAAACAATTTTGCAACATGATCGTTGGTTATCACTAACTGTCATTTTAACTAGAGCTGGTAGAAGCGGGCCTAAGGAGAAAACAAAAGATAATGATTCGGTGTTTCCCCTTATTATTCACTCTAAATCTGTAATAAATTTACCAACTGTAAGCGATATTACTATAGCAAATAACCAATAATAACAAACACTACATATAACTTGAAAATGCTAACACTGTACCTAAATTTATTTCTACTGATTAAAATTTTTAGCAACTTTTTATAGTATCGGAGTAATTGGTTATTTGTTATTGCAATGATACTAATGCCCAGTTTCATCACCGCCACTTAATATTTAAAATTTATTTTATTCAGTTAGCCAAATAAATAGATGTTAATTTTTGAGTAATTTTTAAGTGCAGTGTAAAAATGAATTGACTATCTGAATAAAACCAAGTTGAAATTTTACAGTCGTATTCATAATTACTGAGATAGATTTGGTTTAAATAAGGTCTATACAGACTCAGTTTTAACTAGGTCTAACTTAGATTGCCGTGGACCTATTCATAGTCAATTTTTGACCCAATCTACGTAGACCAAATTTAGTCCTTGTATCCATCTGGACATGGATGCGATAAATATGAAGTAAGCTTCATGGATACTGCTGACCCTTAACTTTTAAGCTAGGCTTAAACAAAAAAATGCAATTTTCATTCATTTGACGTTTCGTTTCTATACGATATTGTCAATTCAAGGAACACTTAAAATATAAGTGTTAGCGATGCAAACGGGCTTTAGTTGTCAGTATAAAAAGTAATACATAATATTATCCAAAATAAGAATAGTATGTGCCACAACAATATGTTTAGTAGCCTGTATTCAAATATATATATATGTGTATATATGAAGAAAAATAGCAAGAAAAAAATTTCTAAATTAAAATACACAAATTTTATAAATAAAATTACCCGAGGAAATAATTTAGTAGAGTAGATGAACTAGATAAATTGAGAAATTGACTAAAAAAATATTAGTTATACTACAAATTATAGTAACACATTAATTTTTTACATCAAAATATTTGACAGCTAGGTTTTGAGGTTATATGTGATCATTACCGAAATCTGTGTACAAAGCAGATTGGCACACCCAGCAATGGGTAATATGCCGTGATGATATATTTATTTATTTTATTTATAGTTTTGAGGTTAGAAGATTCTCGTTCCCGGGCTTATTACAGTTTTGTCTAAATAAATTCCCTGCTTCGTTACATTTGGCATTATTTAATTCAGCATCATCATCTGTTTCTCTGTCTCTCATTATATTCTCTAAAATTAAATACACATTTCAATTATATCAAATTTATTTTAAAATGTACCTTTAACACTGACACGTTATCTTTCTACTTCCTTGTACAAAGTAAAGGAAGTATTGTATTCGCGAAAAATTTCGGTTTTCAGATTTCAACGGAAATATCCATTTTGACCATCCCTGAATCCATTCTGACTAATTTTGTCGTGACGTCTGTACGTGCGTACGTGCCTACGTACGTACGTACGTACGTACGTATCTAGCATAACTCAAAAACGGTAAGCCGTACAAAGTCGAAATTTTGTATTTAGGACTTCTATAACATCTAGTTGTGCACCTCCCTTTTTGGTCATTACATAATTTCCAGAAACGGTACTTTATTTGAAGCCTATAATAGATTTTAATGAAAAACTATATTAAAATATAATCCAAAACTTTTCAAATTTGGTATATAAGACTTTTATATCAATTGGAATAACATAGCAGATTTTGGTTAAAACAAGCTAACCGGAAGTGATATATTACCTGAAGTTGTTAACAGTTTTTCTTGAATAAAATGGTTTCATTTTGATTTTAGAAATAAATGCTTGAAATAAGAGTTTTAGAGAATCAAATTCTGCGTCTAGTACATCAAGTATTATTAAATTAGGCCTTTGTATAAGCGAGATATATAAATTTAAAACTTATATACTTTTTGGTTTTTGTAATGAAGCTTGCTATGGATTAAGACAAAAAATAACAAAAAAAATAAAAAATAGATGTTAATATCAAATTACGTCAAATACGTGCAATTTTATAATTGAGTCTATACTTCAAATTAGTCTTGCGTATAAGGAAGTTGTGTGGTGTCCACATCAGATTTTTTTCATCTTCTACATCATAGATGTGTGTAAAAATATCTGGAATATCCTGAATTTTATTAATTTAATATCAAAGCACACTGAATTCGTTACAAAGACAGAACTTAAACCTAGTTTAAACTAGGGATTGGTATGGTCCAAATTTTAGACTAGGTATACACTAAGTCTATCAACCGTTACTATGAATAAGAAAAAAACTTAGTCCTAAAAGACAGACCTGGTTTATATCAAGTCAGAATTACTATGAATACTGCTGTAAGTGTTGTGGTAGAACTGGGCATAAGAGTTAGTAACTTTGTTACGGGATTATATTTACAAAAAAAAAATATATTTTCCCATGTTTATTACTACGTCACAGATTCTCGTGTTCAACTTTTATATGTAAGTCGAAGAATAGAAGATTCTACTGATCCAATATTCAATTACCTATATGTATAGGTTGCAAAGTATTAATTTGCAGAGAGCAAATTTACTCTCATTGATACCGGTATTTTTCGGTTAGTGTTTATTATCTACTGCGGAATTTAATCCCCGAAATATACCATTGAAAAACTTATTCTAATCAAATGTAAATGACCGCACGATTTCCTGTATGTGCCTCCTGTAAATTGGGAAGCCTTAACCACAACATTTTTTATATTTTCCATAATTATTGCCCGAATTTCACATACATTGTCGGAGAGAATGATTACGTATTTTCAGCAGGTATAATTTGTGGTGTTTTTGTGCTGAAAGTGCTGCATCAGCGCTTAGGTTACTGTTACTGTTGCTGTTGCCTGGGAACGCACATTCACGTCTCGTGCTTGTTATATTGACGTTTAATCAATTTAATCGCCCAATGTTTGGTGGGGACCCAACAGAACAATTTAAACAGGTTACAATGTTATAAACTGTTTAAATTGCTCGGACCTACTGTAACAGTACTGTCAAAAGTTTCAACTAAATATGAGCAAGAATTATTTCAACAGAAGTTCATTAGGACTTATTTAATCAATTTTTAAATCGTTTTTTAAGTCAGCCTTAAATTAATTTGTAAGTTTTTAAGTCCTCCAGAAATATATTTAACAGATTTGGCAGTTTACAAGTCACCAATAAAATATTATATAGCTTTGACAGTTTTTAAGTCTCTCAAATATTTGTTTGAAAACATTCTAAAAGAAGATTAATTAGGAGCTTTTAAGAATAAAGTGTTGAAAAGAACTACATACTTTAAGTGCATGTATTTATAATAAAATTCTAAGAAAAATGAACTATTAATACTTTTAGCGTGACCCTCGTATATATAAAAATCTGATGTGGACACCACACGACTTCCTTGTACGCAAGACCAACATGAAATATAGACCCAATCATAAAATTGCACGTATTTGACGTAATTTGACATTAACATTAATTTACCTCCCGTCATACCGTAGGTAAGGGAGGTTACGTAATCGTGCCATTCGATGGTGAGTTTTCAGTAAATAAGCATGAACTAGGGTCCCCACAACACGTTTTTACTATTTTTACGATGATGTGTGTGTGTAAAATTGGATAAATGCAAGTGATACTTTACTTGAAGCCCATAACAGTTTTTAAAGAAAAAGTATATTAAAATATAATCCAAAACTTTTCAGTTTTTGTATTAAAGACTTTTATATCATGGGAAACAACATATTAGATTTTGGTTAAAATTAATCAATCAGAAGTGATACTTTACTTAAAGCTCTGAACATATTCTCGTGAAAAATATATTATGATATACTCCAAAACTTGTCATATTTAGTATTTACGACTTTTATATGAAGCAGGATAACATCTTAGATTTTGGATACAATTGATAAACCGGAAGTGATACTTTATTTGAAGCTCTGAACAGATTTTCCTGAAAAATATTTTGATACGATCCAAAACTTCTCAAATTTGGTATTTAAAACACGTGTATAATTTGAAACAACGTTAGATTTTGACTATACCTATATGATAAACCGGAAGTGGTACTTAATCTTTTCGAGGAATACCATATTAAAATATAATCCAAAATTTGGTATTACAGACTTTTCTATTTATTGGAACAACAAATTAGCTTTTGTTTGCGAACGATCAACCGGAAGTGATACTTTATTTAAAGTTCGTTGCTATTTTAAACATGGAATTAACGGGAGGTCATGTGTTGGCCACATCAGATTTTTTTTTATTATTTTGTACTTTTTTGTCCTAATCCATAGCAAACTTTATTACAAAAACCAAAAAATATATAGTTTTTAAATTTACATATCTCGCTAATTTAATAATATTGGTTGTGCTAGACGCAGAATTTAATTCTCGAAAACTATTATTTGAAGCATTTATTTCTAAAATCAAAATAAAACCATTTTATTCAAGAAAAACTGTTAACAACTTCATGTAATATGTCACTTCCGGTTAGTCTATTTTAACCAAAATCTATGTTATTTCCATCCAATCAGATGACCCTACATCATATAAATATTTCGTCAGATTATTTAAATATAATATGAATATCTGTCTATTAAATTTACTTCACTTTTATGCATGATGGTATATCAGAAGAAACAAAAAGTTGTACCAATGAAAAATTACATAAATATTCTTTTCATTTTTATCTATAGGTTATATAGGTTAAATTAACATTTTGTGTTTTAGCAAATGGTGAAATAAATCCACGTAACAAATAACAAGTGACAAAAGTAATTCAAGTCAAACAAATTTAGAGGTGGTGCCAAATGTCATAGGCTAGGAAATGCGAAAATCAAGAAGGAAGACAGCTAGAGAAAAGTCAGGCAATAGAAGAGAGAGAAAAAGAAAGAAAGAGTTTTGCTTTCTGCGCAATAGATCATGACGTTTGGCACGGGCTATACTTACCGCATTGCGCATGCATGTTGCGCATATTTATATTATATTTAGACATTACATTATTTTGTGATTACTCTGAACATTTTTCTATCGTTATTCTGCTTGTATGGAACAATACATTTATTTCTTCATATTTTTGAAACAAACATAATTTTTCATTAAAAAATCTGATGTGGCCAGCACATAACCTCTCGCCAGATATTTTATCTGGTTGTACGCATGAAACGAAAAATATTTTTAAATACAAATACAAATATTCATGTATCACTACCAATAATTCTCACGTATATTATTTGCGAAATCTATGGGATATTTTAATATAAATTATGTACTATACATACATTTTCTTTATATTCAATATCCTGAAATTTTCTTTTTCTACTTTCCTTTTCTTTTTCTTTATATTCGTCATTTTTTCGCAAATTCCTTTTATATTCTTTTTTACGTATATTCTTTTGCATTGTTGACTTTTTTTTTATTTTCATAATCTTCATAATAATGTACAAATGTACAATAACAACAATTGACAGTGGCATACAAATATTTTTGACAGTGACATTTATGTGTCAATTACAAACATTTGAATTTCTTGCCTTGTAGTAGTTTGATCTGAGATTTTTTACATCAAATTATTTTATATGCATTTCTTTATCTCTAATTTATAGAAGATATAATAATGAATTTATATTTATCGAATAAAGAATTTAACGTTCTTTATTATAAGTATTTACATAAATTTTCGATAAAAAATATTTAGATGATTTTTTTCTTGTAACTACTACTTCCGGAGATTGAGGAATCCGTAGTTAAAAATGTCTTAAGTCTTAAAGTATTTAAGAAATCGTGAATCCAACATCCACACAGCCACACACACACACACACACACACACACACACACACACACACACACACACATACGAACATCATCGTAAAAATGTTATAATCGGACCTTACAAAGTTCTTATTCACTAAAATCTGGATATGCGATTTTTAGCATGAATACAATACCTCTCTTAGCGAGAGGTAAAAATGTCCCGTTATCGTGTCAAACGGCCTTAAAATAAATGTAATTTAGTGAACTTTGAGTTTCAATAATATTCTAAGTAATTTTTTACAAATATTTTGGAAATATCGCAGGAAAAAAATAACTTATAATAAGTTATGTGAAAATTACAAAAAAAAAATCTCATCACTAAGTACAAGCATCGTAGTAGGAAAATTTTGAATTTACTTTTCTTAGTTTAAAAACAAACTTTAGTTAGATGTTAGATTAGAACCTATTCTCTAGCTAGATATAATAGTTCATGTATGTGATTTTTCTTGGCATCTTCATGTTGTGAAGTGCAATGCACCGGTTACTGACCAACCCTGCTCCTATAAAAAGTAACTCACTCAAAAGAACAGTTAGAACAGAGTAGGCTATGGCTAACATCTGTCGCTCAATCAAGGATCATATGGACTCAAACTCATAATAAGCACAAACTACAACATTTGTTTATACACTTGTTTTACAATGAAACAAACACATTTAAATAATATAACTGTTTCTTTCATATTTCATACATAATTTTACACGGTAAATACACACATATCCATCGAATGGCAACATCTAAGAAAAATGTATTTGTTTTATAAATCTTTCCTTGAAACAATTATATCATTTGTAAATCATATAAGCATAAAGTGATAACAACAGAAAACAAATCAGGAAAATATTTCCGTTATTTAACAAGCTTTGTTCAGATAACCAAATTGCATGCAGCACACTAGATTTATTCATTTATTGAGAATAATAGTAAATATGTTTAATACGATTTTTTTCCTTTTTAAAAATAATCAAGAATAGCTTCATGAAGCTTTTCTTCACCCCGTACATTTTTTTCTGTTCAAAAAGTAGAAAAAGTCGTGTACATTACTAAATCAGATGAGTATGACGAATGTGCCATTACCTTTTATCTGCCAAAATTTGAAGTATACCGTGTGTCTATCTTAAAGGTGTACATAGGTGATTAACATGGGAAAGCAGTTTTTTGCAAATTCCTGCACGCCGAAGTATTTTAAGCAAAAACGCGTCAAATAAAAGTTTTAGGGCATAAAATTCTACATCTAATTCAATAAACAGAATTACCTTTATATGTTTTGTAACGACAGTAATTAAACATGAAAATGTCGAAAATTACATTGAAAATATCGACAGCCATGGAATTGAACAAAAAATAAACAAATGCTTGACGTTTTATCTGCCACAACGTAAATTAACTTATTTGACGTTTCTGACAATTTGATTTGAATAATATCGTTAATTATGATAAGCGAAATTTTATATTAGACTAATATTAGACTAATAAACAAATGCTTGACGTTTTATCTGTCACAACGTAAATTAACTTATTTGACGTTTCTGACAATTTGATTTGAATAATATCGTTAATTATGATAAGCGAAATTTTATATTAGACTAATAAGTAAAGTTAAGAAATACAGTTTTGCTTAAATAATATGAATTTATTAAAAATTCAACTGCGTAACAAAATTATGTATGATGCTGTGATGTACTCCAAACTCATTGCCAATACATCTAGTAGTACAGAAGGGGACTACACTTTTCCTAACACTCTTTCTTCCAGTAACGCACGTTTTCCTTCTCGTCCTATATTCTCATTACGGGGCTGACGTAATTTTTGGAGACACATTAGCGGTTTTCAAATTTTGTCACGAATTTAGCAATTGTGAAATCACGCTCTTCATTAGTATAAGTATTCATTTTCTAATAATTTCAGACAATAAAACTAGAGACAAATTCAAATTGTCAAATACGTCAAATAAGTTACGTTGTCACAGGTAAAACGTCAAGCATTTATTTATTTTTTGTTCTATTCCATGGCTGTCGATATTTTCAACATTTTCATATTTAATTACTGTCGTTACAAAGCATGTAAAGGTAATACTGTTTATTGATTTAGATGCAGAATTTTATGCCCTAAAACTTTTATTTGACGCGTTTTTGCTTGAAATAATTAGGCGAGCAGGAAATTTTAAAAAACTTATTTCCCATGTTAATCTCCTATGTACATCTTTAAGGTAGACACACGGTAGAAGTAACGTAATTAATGTCTGGAATACTACTAAGCATTTCAGGCAAACATTTTTCAATATACCATTTAGCTGTAAAAGTCTTCTGTCCAACTAGCTTAAATGCATTTGCCAGTCCCGTTCTTCTAAACAATACTACTTACATTAGTTTTTTCATGACTAGCATCTTCTTGGATATTGTTCGTGTTTCCTCATTTTTATGAATTCGTACATGACTCTATTGACTTGTAAACGTTGAAAAAAGGAAGTTTCGTCACCTGTCAGAATTTTTGAAAAAAAAATTGATATCCGATATCGTTAAAATTTCGTGGCAAATTCTTACATGTTCCGCTTTTTAGAAATCAAAAAATTGATATGGTAAAAAACTGCTGACGACTTTTTGCAGATGCTCGTATTTTTTTAATACCTGAGGATCCAATACTCAATTCATGCTCTATTACAGCATAAATAACTCTATTGTCTTCGATTATTTTCTTTACAGCAGCAATGTTCTTTTTGGTAAAATCTATAGGAGGACACCCTGCTCGGTTTTGATGTCGAACAAAATTCCTGTTTTGATCATTCTTTATACCAGCTGTAAATTGTAGCGAAATAAGGCGCTTATATACTCGTAAACCTTTTTTGATATCATAATAAATGTGATAATGCGAGTGCAGAGCAATAATAAGCAAATAATATTATTATAAACTCTTCTAATCTATATTTTCAATAACAAAGTCAAAATTATGTTAAGAAACAATTATCATTTTTTTATATAACTATATGTGCTTAGTCCACGTGTAGAGGGTCCGATGAACGCCATAACGAGACGTTAAATTTAAACGTAGAAAAAATTATAGACATTATGTACACTGTAAAAGACAATCAAAATCAATAATAAAATAAATTTATACACGAAACAAATAGCGAAGCAAACTTTGTAAACAATGAAATAAACTAGAAAGACGCTGGCTAACAGAAATGACAGGTTGATGGGGTGCCAACATAAATTAAATAACAACTAAAGAAAATATTTATTATAATTATTGAAAAAATAATTAAAGTCTCGTTACTCGTTACGGTGCCCATCTGTTCAAATCGGAACAAAGCTAGACATATCCGTCATGATGAATGAACCCCCTCAGATATCCTCTCATAAAGATGCTAACGCTAACCTTTTTTTTTAGCTTTTAGTTAGTCGATATTAGATACTCATGTCGAAAAGACATCTAGTTCAGTTTTAGTTTGGGCACATGCTAAACGCTAACACTCAGAGTTTAGTTTAATGTTTAGTTTAATTCATAATAATAATATAAGTGTGTGTTTTTTCTCAATAAAACCATCTCCAATAATCATCTACCACCATTTTTTACCTCCTGCTGCCCTTGGTAAAGGAGGTATAGGGATCGTGCTAAAAATCGCATATCGAGATTTTGGTAAATGACCACGTTTTAAGGCCCCCAGAATCCAATTTTAACATTTTCACGATGATGTCTGTGTGTGTGTGTGAATGTGTGTGTGAATGTGTGTGTGTGTGTGTGTGTGTGAATGTGTGTGTGTGTGTGTGTGTGTGTGTGTGTGTATGTGTATGTGTGGATCCTCCACTCTAACTCAAATACTATCATTCAGAAAAATTTGAATGTATATATATATATATATATAATATTTGTATGTATTTCGAACTCAAAATAGTTTTTTTAACTTTAAATGTTATTTTTTCGAGATTAATGTTATTATAAAAATTAAAGATTATTAAAGTTTCTATAGATTTGCATTAATACTTTTTCTGTATATTTAATGGGTAAATTTATAATATTATCTATAATTTAAATCCCCTAGCCTACGCCTTAAACAAACAAAACGCAGTTATTCAAATGTCTGTAACTGACAGATAAATGTCACTATCACATTCAGCAGATGGCGCTGATATCAGCGCCAATTTCAAGTAGCCGAAATTATATTGGGTAAACACATCTCTTGTCTCCAATTTCAGCCAATCAGAGACATCAAGACTATGCCCTATTCTTTACAATACTGAATGGCTTAAATGGAACAAGGTATAATAACGTTTTAAAAAGAAAAAAGTAAATAGAACAATAGAAAAGGAATTCAATACAGTTTCCAGCATGCAAAAGTAAATATGTAGGTATGTATTTAAATTAATAAAAATGAACGATTCACAAAAATTTTTAAGCTAATCCTCATTTTTGGATTAGTGAATTCTATTTTATTTAAAATTTAATCTTCATTTCATTATAGCTCCGGTGGCTCAATGGTTAAAGTTCGCCTCATGTCATGAGTGCCCTCGGGGCTCTGGGTTCGAATCCAACTAAGGCATGGATGTGTGTGAATGTGAACCCACTCTGTAATAAGATTTAATCCTGTTGAGGGGTTTAAAAAAAAGGTAGTTACTTGGATTAGATTAGACTATATTTTAAGAAATAAACTGTCAAAATTAGAGTAAAATTCGCTAATCCAAAAATAAAGATTAACAATCATTTTTGTGACTCGGGCTGTAAATGGGAGGTATTGTGTTGGCCACACCAGATTTTTTATACTGTCCTCCCTTCCTCCTTATGTTACACAAATCATGAATCGAAAATAAAATGCTCTCTCACAACGATATTTTAAAAATTTGATTAACTAAGTTTTTATTAGGGCCAGTATTTCCATTTCAGAATAAAATTTGGAATAGTTAACTACAGAATATTTTTATTCTCAGAGTATTTTTACGAATAAAGTATTCATATGTATTTCCAAGTGCATTTAATCCGTAGTTAGTTATTCCGTGAATAACGTTCAGTATTTTATGTTGGTAACAAAATAAATCATAAGACGGAGACAGATGTATACATATTTTTATGGATTGAACAAGAATAAAAATTGTGTTTTGTACCCTACTTCATGCTAGTCTTTTTGACATTTATAAGTATCTAATCAGTTATCAGAGCTGCTGTTCGCTTTTACTTTTCATTAATAGATTAAAATGGAATCAAAGGGAGACCGTAGTTCTAATTTTACGAAACCTGAAATAAGATTATTAGTGGACATAGTTCTTAAACACAAGGATGTTATTGAAAATAAAAGAACAGATGCAGTTGGAATTAAAGATAAAAATGAGACGTGGAAAATAATCGAAGAAGAATTTAATTCGCAAAGTGGATTACAACACAGAAATTTTAAAACTTTAAGGATCAAATATGATGCTTTGAAGAAGAACGTTAGGAAAAAAGCAGCAGAATAAAAAAGACAGCTATACATAACTGGTGGTGGACCGGTAATTGAAATAAAATTTGATGATTTTGAAGAAATGTTATTGGAAGTAATAAAAGTAAATGTGAAAGGTCTACCTTCCAGACATGATAGTGATAATTTGGGTACAAAGTTAATATTTTTTTCGTTGTGCCACATACTTCCAGATTTGCACAGTATTCAGTATGAGAAAACGATAATTTAGATAGAAATGTATCTCAAACCTCAATTAACTCTCGAAATATTTGATCAGTGACTTATGTAACTAGAACTCTTGGGCCCCTATGCGAAAAATATTCTGCTCTCTCCACTGATATACAAACCTCCAAGAAAAAAATTAAAAGCAAAAAATTCTAATTTTTACAATATACGAGTATGTGACAATAATTATTATAATATTTTTTTTTGCGTAATTAGTAATTTTCATTGTTGTAAGTGTCGAATTTGAGGTAGTATCAACTGCACTGTGTCTTTAGATAAACGAAACCGATTTTGAAATTCTTCATCATTCCAAATATGAAAATTATCTGGTCTTGTTCTAACTGTATAAGTACGTTCAATATAATAAATCAATTCTTCATCATCATCGTCAAAAATATCTTCAAAGTCAATATCCATGATATAATCTGTCAGATTGACAGATCAACTCGAGTATAATCTGGGAATATTTATTCGCAGCCCGATGGAACGAATAAGTTTATTCCACAGTTAACACTTTTAATCTAGGAGTAAATGATAACTTTGGATGGAAATACGTAAAACCATATTTAATCTATGATTAAAATTTACTCCAAGAATAAGTAAAAGTAACTAGAGTTGGAAATACCGGCGCTTCACATATAAATAACTGTTTAAAATGATAGTGCAAATTTTGTTTTTCACGACCTACCTCATTTTCATATTCTCAACAATTCTACGTATAACCCTCGTACCATTCTGAGTACAATATTGACTGATATTACTTTAATACTAAAATATATAGCATCTACAAGATCTGCCACGAACAAAACTGTTATATTTAATATATGTATAGAGGTGTAATGAAAAATGTAAAGTTCACACAGTACTGTCTGCGCTGGTATGTAAATTGTATATGTGTTAAAGTGCCTACTACCGCGTGTGTAGAAATGACTGCTTTCAGTCTAGTGGTCATCACTCCATGTAATGTTATTCATTTATACAAATGACAGTACCTGACATTGACTTATAAGCAGCAAGAAATACAATTTCTCTTCAAATTGAAATAGAATTACTAGTATTAAGAAAGAAAATATAAAGTTCAAAACGGGAGACTGTTATTATTACCTATGTATTTTTTTGGGAAATTTAAAAAAAAGTTTATAGCAATAGTGTTCTTCTGTTGTATGGCTATATTTCAAAGTTAAATAACACAAGGTCTGTTCGATGACTTGCACGAGTTAGTTACAGTGTTTTTAATACTGAAGCGTTTTCCGAAAATCGTGCAACAGACTGTTCGAAGAGAAAATTTTCAGAAGTACTTCACACCTATCTGAACCGACCCACGAGGAAGTGTAAATAGTGGAAACAGAAGTGGGGGCGACTAATGTCAGATTTGTAGCTGTTTTGGTTACCCTGAAATTTGTTGTTATACACCGGGGGCTAGTGCTACAAGAAAAATACCCTGGAGAAACATTTGCTGTCTTCCCCGAAAAAGAAGATTATTTATCCAGCTGTGGGTCACCGTGGGTCATAACCCAAACTTGTTTAAAAAAATAATATTTTCGAATCTACTCGTAGGTATTTTATATCGGACATATACCGTGCGTTTTATTTAACTTCAAACATGGGATTTATCATATCCATAGTAACCAAATGACAGCAATGTATAAGAGCGTTCCATTTAAAATAGAACATAGCAAATAAAATATATATTTTGATTTAATCATTTTAGAAATGAAAAAGATTGCAATAAATATAAACATTTAATAAATACTCACTGTTACCCACAACCAATTCTTGATTGTTTTGAAAGTGATACGATTTAAAATGTTCTTTCCTTAAACGATGTACACTGGTTTTGCTTACACCCGCAGCTTGCCCTATCGTTTTCGTAGCTAATCAATTATTATTTCGTACGAGCGTAATAATTCGGCCATTTTCACCTCCGTTAAAATATTATTTCGTCTTGTTTTCTTTACATGTACACTTTTAACGCAACCACCTCTCTTAAAATTGTTAACAATTCGTAATATAGTCGAAGCACTTGGTGTCGGTCGATCAGGAAATGATTTACAAAATAAATCAGATACTTGTCTGAGGCTAACGTCTTCATTATACTATTGAATTATTTGCACTTTTTCTTGAACCGTATACATTATTTTTAACTGAAAAGTAACAATACAACACTAATTGACAGATTATTCACTTGACAATGACAGCCTATGTTTTATTTTAAATGGAACGCTCTTACACATTGCTGTCATTTAGTTACTACGGAAATTGAAAATCCTATGTTTCACGTTAAAAAATACTCACGGTATTTTATTGTGCCTTTTAGAGTAAAAATTGTCCATTGACTAAAGCCCGGATGGAATGGTATGGACAATTTCTGATAGGTAAACTTTACAGCAATAAAACGCTTTAGCACCACCTGAAACAATTGAAAATGGCTGGCATTTTATAATGTCATTTTATGCAGATCCCATACAGAATATATATAGATTCTAAAGTTTCATTTTTTAAAAAAAGTTTTGGGCAATGACCCACAACTAGATAGATTGTCTTTTTTTCCGAAGAAGACAGCAAATCGTTCGCCAGGGTATTTAAAGTGAGAACCAAGTATCGGTATTAGGAATACCATGATACATTTTTCACGTTGCAATAGGTCTATTATTTTTGTTCTTTTCAATTGAAAATGTTTAGAATATCTTATTTTTTATAGGTTACAATTTCTGACAGCTATACTAACCAACTTCGAAGTTCGGTTATTCTTATGCTTTTTTTTATTTACACTTATGAACAACTGTACTGACTTGTACCGCACTACAGTAACACACTGCACTTTTGAAATTCTCATCGGATCTATTGAGACTTTGATTCTTATTGCATTGGAAGTTTGTACATAAAATTCTACCGTATTTGATGTGCGTGATGCATGCCTTAACTCATTTTATTGAAAAATGCGATATTCCCCCTTATCACAGAATATGACTAACGTCGCAGTGTGGTCTTCAAATTCTTCTCTTATCATTTTGTTAATAAGACAGCCTTCTTGGAATGTAATGAAGATTTAATTGTTTGTTTTTAATAACGCGTTAATGAATTTCAACATGAACGGCAATGTGCAGCACTTAACGGGAAGATGTGAATAAATGCAAATTTGTAATTAGTCAAGAGAACTTTGCTGGAAATTTGCATTCTTTTTATAATAAATTCTTTTATATTGTCAAGAAATTAAAAAAATTACAATTGTTTGAATACTTATTTAATGATATAGATTTTTGCCTGGGAGCTAAAATACATAAAGACTCTCAAACCACTCATACAGCAAGGTATGTTTAGATAACTTGCGTTATTCATATTAACTAAATACCTCCCGCCATTTATTTTTTATTAATTTAAATACATAGGGACTTATGTATTTTTATTCATGCTCGAAAATATATTTAGTTCTTTTCCATATAACTATTGTTCAACTTACCATTTTCTTTATAGAATGGTATCACTATTAATTTGAAATGATTAGTATTTTGACAGTGACACTTGATATCTAAACTACGTAACCAAAGAATTTTGTTTGAAGCGTAGACTCCGAGATTTAAATTATATATTATTTTATAAATTTATCCATATATATATATATATATATATATATATATATATATATATATATATATATATATATATATATATATATATATATATATACAGGGTGATGGCGGTTAGGGGTGAACATAGGGATTTAACATGGGATTTTAGTTTTTTGCAATTTCCTGCTCTCCTGTTCTTTTTACGGCAAAAACTGTAGAGTACAAAATTGTTCGGAATTAAAAATTGCATACAAAAATGTATTTACATTTATTATTATGTTTTTGGTTTCTTCACAATTTTAAAAAGAAATTTCAAAATTTCTATTATTTTGTAGCAATAGCCATGGAATTTATTTTTTTCTGGTTGTCAAAAATTATTTATAAACGTCAACCATGCGTTAATCTAACATAAAAATTAAATAAAAACAAACAACTTTTAATTTTAATACGCATTTTTTATTAGGTATACCATTTAATAATAAACCAATTCCAAATGTATCAACTACGTAGAATTTTGATTTATCATAGCCAATACCATTTCTTCATTCACTTCGTTATAACGTCTTCTGTTATTATTATTATTTCCTTCATTACCTTCGTTCACAGCTACACTAGCTGTGTTCTCAATGTTTTAAACAAGTTTAGAAATTGTTGCTATAATAGGAATTGGTGTAATTTCGTACTTTATGGAAAACAAATCACGTATTCTTCTAAAACTATTTCCACCATAATAATTTTTTATAATGAAAACTCGTTCCTTATTCGAATAAACATTCATTATTAAATTAACTTTTTATTAGAGAAAATTTCGAAAATTTGACAGAAATTGAAAGACATTATTATGTTTAAACATTTGAGTTATAAGTCATGGCTATTGCTACAAATTAACAGAAATTTTTAAATTTCTTTTTAAAATTGTGAAGAAACCAAAAACATAATAATAAATGTAAATATATTTTTGTATGCAATTTTTAATTCTGAACAATTTTGTACTTTTTGCCGTAAAATAAACAGGAGAGCAGGAAATTGCAAAAAACTAAAATCCCATGTTAAATCCCTATGTTCACCCCTAACCGCCACCACGTATATATATATATATATATATATATATATATATATACAGACTGTTTCCTTTAAAACAACCAGCGCTTTTTTGGGCGAACTAACAACTTTAGAGAAAAATGTTTTATACCAAAAATGATGAAGAATAGGGGGATAATGTATCAATAGTAACAAACCGAATATTTAACCAGTGGTTCTCAAACGGTAGAACAAAATTATATTTTTTTAAATGCCACCCTATATAATTTTTTAGCCCTTTAAATAGAATATTATTTTCTGATTTCAACGATATAAATATAGCATAGGGTTGTATAACAATTATTTCGAGAAAAATGGTATTAAAAACTAGAAATAATGTAATAAAAAATGGGATTACTACTAGTGTAACTAGGCAACAGACGTATTGCATAGCGTATTGTAATATTATAACATTTTTAATACCATTTTTCTTGAAATAATTGTTATACAACCCTATACCATATTTATATCGTTGAAATCAGAAAAAATTCTCTATCTAATGGGCTAAAAAATATATAGGATACCATTTAAAAAAATATAATTTTGTTCTGCCGTTTGAGAACCACTGGTCGAATTTTCGGTTTGTTATTATTAATAATTTATTCTTGTATATAACATTTTTTTCTAGTCATTAGTTCGCCCAAAAGAGTGCTACTATTATTCACGAAAGATGACTATTCAAGGTCATTTGTTCGAAGAAAGAATACACATCAATTTACAGGAGTAGCTTAGCAACATTTTTTATTAGAAAGAGAAAGATTATTTGACCTATGTCTATTAAATTTATGTGGTGTGACAGATATACGTAAATAGTGGCATTACTTTCTAACACACTATAAATAATAATGACGTATGTCGTAGAGTTACAGATACCTAATTATCTACTACACTGCCCTCTGTGCTAATATTTACCCAGTGGCGTTGACATTTAAATCAAATTATTATTCTTTGGTTTATAAGTTAAGTCTATGTTTTTGTATTTTGCAAAAACATAAGTGAAGAACATAAATCTGTCAGAAAGGCATTATTTAGAAAGAAACATAATTTTGAAATAAATTACTATTATTTTTTCAGTTAAAATGTGTCCATAAATATTTCATGTTACACGCCTATGCATACAAAATGCAATGAAGTTATCTGCAAGTAATATTATATCAGACGGCTCACAAATGACCTTGAATAGTCATCTTTCGTGAATAATAGTTTACGTATTAATGCAAACCTGCAGAAAATTTAGTAAACTTTATAATAATATAAACAATAAAATATCATCACTGCATATTACACATTGCTGGGTGTGCCAATCTGTTTGTACACAGATTTCGGTAATGATGATGACATATTTGTACCGTGCGAGCGTTTACCAGGCGTCACCTCACGGGCACTCATTACTTTCGTGGAGATTGCACCACAGGGGTCAACTTTGTGTCATTTAAAATTCGAAATAATTGGCGTCGGTCGGGATCGAACCCGGTCCTCGAGGTTCTCGACCAGACACTCAGTCAAGAAAATAACATTTAAAGGTATTTTTCAAAGAAAAAGTATTTTGAGCTTCAAGTAAAGTGCCATTTACAGTTATCTGATTTACACCAAAATCTAATGGCTTCTTTCCATATTAGAAAAAGGTAGAAATACGAGGTTTCAAAATTTTGTGAATGATAGTATTTGAGGTAGAGTGGAGGATCCATACACACAGACATCATCGTGAAAATGTTAAAATTGGATTGTAGGGGCCTTAAAAGGTGGACATTCACCAAAATTACGATATGCGATTTTTAGTACAATCCCTATAACTCCCATACCAAGCGTATCGGGAGGTAAAAAGCTAACTCGGAATAGGCCATGAACAGAGAAGTAATGTGTAGGAGCCCCAAAATACAAACAATTAAGGCGTAGGATTTTTCAAAATGTAAAAAAATAAATTTTAGAACTTGCAAAAGACACATGGAGCAAGTTAGAACTAAACTTCGTCGTTTAGAAGAAATAGGTCCAAAAGCTCTATATTAAATATTATTGTTCAAGCATCAGCTATGTTAATTTTGGTAAAAATAAACAGATTCAATATACTTTCCTTAATCCACAGTATCGTCCATTCAAAAAATTTCCGAAAACTTCTGTGATATATGTTTAATTTATTGGTTTACTTATTCCTATATAATTTTGTCCCTAATTTATGTTTATAAACAAGTGAGTCATCCTGAAAGCAGCAGTTAATTTTCTATATACTAAATTTATTGTTGCATTTGAAAAGAAAATTGTTGTTTTTATAACAAGTGCGGAAAGTTAATGATTTAGATTCATTCATTTTCTGCATGTGTTAGAAACAAGATTTTGCAATCGTCAGTAAAAATTAGAAAAATTATAATAGTTATTTGTATCACTAGGCCAGAAACTGAACATTTGCGAGACCGAGTTTAAAGCGAGGCCTGCAAATACGAGATCTCGCAAAACAGTTTCTGGGCGTGTGATACACAAGATTTTTTGTACCGACTTCTCCATAAATTCTTTATATATTTCTCTACACTTTATTCTATGTTACATAACCTAAAATTGAACATATATTTTAATCGGTTTTGCATTGCAAGTTTAATTATAATTACTTACATTTGAGCTTAAAATGCCTAATTATTTTATATCTATTGAAAATATAACATACAAACTTTAGTTATATATATATATATATATATATATATATATATATATATATATATATATATATATATATATATATATATACTTTCGCATATTTTTAATGACAGATGGCAGAAACTCAATTGTATCACGTGAAGTTAGTTGTAGTTACAAAACAAACTAGTCCTAAAGTTGGAACTTATAATTAATCTATACGAGATGTCAGTAATGACAACATATTATTATTTTTATGACAAAATTTAGTTATTTAAGTTACAACAATTAAAGATTTAGCCCTAAAATTTATTAACATTTTGCTAATTCTTGTGTTGAAAATAATCTTAAATTGACATATCACCAGAACAGAAATGCCAACTCCTTTTGCCGGCCTAGGTCAGCAACAGCGCATTTCTAGACGATTTTGAGTTCTGTAACACTAGTCAAAATGGACGGAGGTACGAAAAATATATTTTATTTGAAATCATCACTAAAGTGCACAAAATTCTTCATTAAAAGTTGAGAATTCGGCACTAAAGTAATCCATTATACGACGATTTCATGCAATGTTGCCAACCTTATGATAAGATAATTTGGGTAGGTGTACGACGTACAATAGTATATTTGTACATAAAATGACAAAAAATATGTGCAAGAAGAACGAATTAAATAATTCCGATGAAAATGTGTGATATAATACACATAATTTTGAGTAGTCATTACGATAACTTCAATATGCGGAGGTTTACAACATCATAAGTTCATTTGTGTGAATGACAGCAACTGGCAAATTTGTCAACATATAAAAAATATTCTTTTCATTTTAACAAAATATCGATTCGAAATAAAATTTACTCTGCATCTCGGCAATGAAGTTCCTTTTTATCATTCATGTGGTTATGGTTTATTTTATTTATTTACTGGTTTCAGGATATTAAACTCTTGTTTATATATACAAAAGTAGGCTGGTAACCAAGTAATAACAGAATCTGTATGGTAATATTATTACCATACTGACTTGTCAACAACAGTCTACAAAATGAAAATAAAATCAAATGAAATTGTAATGCTCTTCATTAATACATACAGATAATGTTAGTGTATCGTTCTTAACACAGTTTACTTTATTCTAAAATAATAAACACGAGGAATAAATCACATAATTTGAATATTTGCCATATTGACATAAATTTTAAAATAATTGTTCTGTTTATCATGGCATGCTGAAAGTAACATTAACGAAAGAATTTCAAAAAATAATCTTTGTTAATAATGTCTTCATTTTCTGAAACCGATAAATTATTGAACAAACCACGGATGTTATGAATCATAACAAGCCTTAGATGCGGCTGTTATGATATACATAACATTCCTAGGTATGTTAATAGCTATTACCTCAGTACCTAGCTTGATAAATAACTGTTCTTTTAAAACCATAAAATATTATGTTTAGTTCACATTCGTTCATTTCGCTTGAATTTTAAATAGACATATTTAACATCTTTAATTCGCAAATCTCTCCCCCAATATACAATTCTCGGATGATTCATATGTGTGCTTGGTGTGGGTATTTTCCTTTAGGTGAGTGAACGTTCGGAGTGCTCGGAGCGTTTTTGGGCCAGGTTGCATAAATGTTTTAGTTCAAGGTCCCAGCGCTGGACCGCTAGTCGGAGTCTGAGACACTGGCGGTACATGGGGCCCGGTACAAATACAAAGTGGACCGGGAGGCCCCGATAGGGTGGTTGCCCTCGACACGAACATACACACAAGTAGATTCCATCGAAAATTATGTGCGACGTGCGTTCCCAGAGGTACCGTTCAGAAACTGGGGAAGAAATTCAACAAACAGTATAACATGCATGCTAATTTTGTTATAGGATTGATTTCCTCTTTTTACTACATTGTGGTGCCTATTCTGTACTCAGTAATTAATTTTTAACCATTGGTTAAATTGTTTAACCAGTCAAATATGTTGACATATAATAAAAAGAGGGATTTTTAGTTGTCAAATCAATATCTATTGGATAAAAATTTTAACCAGTGGTTAAAAATTAAACCACCGAGTTACAGAATAGGACACTACATGTTCCTTTAATTCTTTTACAAGAATATGTAAAGAATAGATAATACAACCCATAATATAACATATATACTACGTTGAGTAGTACCTACCTATAATACTGATACATGCGCTGACTATATAATGTTAGGCAGGGCAGTATCTGAGCTGGGCAGAATAACGGAGAAAAATACTTGTGAATACTTTTTACCGAGTGCCAGTGAAATGTATTCACAAGTATTTTGGTTCAAGTAGGTAGGTACTTTAATATGTTAGTACGAGTATTCAAGTACCTTTACGAAATTTATGTAATTGTTTATATTTAGATAATATTACGAGTATTTAATGATTTTCTTTTAATACATTTTTACCTTCCGTCACCTTTAGGTAAGGAAGGTATTGGTTTGGTCAAAAAATTCGGTGATGAGTTTTTGATGAGTAAGCACGTTTTAGAGTCCCTGGAATAAGATTTTACTATTTTTAAGATGATATCTGTATGTATGTATGTATGTATGTATGTATGTATGTATGTATGTATGTATGTATGTATGTATTTAAGTGTGTGTGTGTGTGTGTGTGTGTGTGTGTGTGTGTGTGTGTGTGTGTGTGTGTGTGCGCGCGTGTGTGTGTGTGTGTGTGTGTGTGTGTGTGTGTTTGTGTGTGTATGACGATTTTTTTCGGATCCGATAACTCAAATACTACAATTCAAAAAATTATAATTCGTATTCCTTTTCTTTACATCCATGTGAAGAGATGATTAGATTTTGGTTATAATTGGTTAACCTGAAGTACCCTCATTTTAAGATTTTAACAGTTTTTCTTGAAAAGACACTGTTAAATATCATTTTTCCATATTTAATGTTATAAATATTAAAGATTATTTTATTCTCTATATGATTTGATTACATTTTATACTTCATATTCAATGGATATAGAGTTAAAAAATCTGATGTGGCCAGCACATTACCTTCCGTCAGTTCCATATATTTTGTACAAATTCCATACAGAAAGTTTTTTGCACAAGTTCCCATATTTCAAGTACAATACCTTCTGTCAGTTCTATATACATACAGAAAGTTTCATATACCTAAGAGATTATATATTTCCAGTAAAATTATAACACAAACATGTCAATTGCACTTGACACAGACATCTGTAAATCAGCATTTTCTTAATATAGTAGCGGTTTCCAGCATAGCTAGCTGCTTTAGGAAATTTAATTTCCTTATAATTTTTTTCTATTTCGGTGTTCTTATGTTTCTATAAAAGCACTGTTTATCACTGAAAACACGACGTTTAGAAAATCTATAAACGTACTGTTTTTGGCGCCTTTCTTGTTCTAGAGGTGGTAGTCATGTTTTCATAACTGACAGATAACCTCAAAATGGTAAATTATTTGTGTTGAAATATTATTTTCAATTGTGGATTTTTATCCTTTCTCTAGGTGATAGGACTAGAAAGAAAATAAATTTATAGCTATAGCTGTGTTAGTTAAGAAAAAATAAGAATCTGTGAAGTTAAAATTTCAACTAAAAAATTATGAAACAAGAAACAATGCGCTCAGGTTTACTTTGTCAAAATAATTAAAACGGTAAGTTTTATTTATTACAATTTAAATTTATGGTAATGCAATTTTGAATTGAATGTATTGTTATTCCAGGCACGTTACGAAATGTATGATGCACGTTACTTGAAAATGTTGACACTGTCTACTCAATTTGTGGCGGCTACTAGCAAACAAATATGAAAAGTTGACGTTTTAATCCATGATTTCCAGTTCCACGTTGTGGCGAACTATCGAATATATGCCATATTATGTTTTGTATTAAAAATTGCAAGAACAGCTGTTGCCGTTATCTGTGCAACCGAGTAGTGAGTGTTGACAAAATGGTGAAAAGTAAAAGTCTAAATCAATAAATTGTTCATTAAAGTATTTCATTATTTAAAGAGTTTTATTTATATGTTGTTTTCTCAATAAAAAGGCATGATGGTCCACGTAACGTCCTTCAATCCTATATTCAAGTTTTATTTATGATAATAACCAACACGAACTACCGATATGTCAAATCAGGATGGTTCATTAATAAACCTTCGAGTTCATTGTATGTATTGGTTTTCTTCTTTCATAATTGTATAATGCTTGATACAATGTTTTAATGTAAACAATCAGACAAAATCACAAGATACACAAACTGTCAAAATGTGAAATTTCAATTTTTAGCGAGAAGCGATACCAACATAACTAATAAAAAAAACACCAACTCATATTTTTGCCAAGTCCTTTTAAAAAAAATCTAATTGTAAAATTACCTCAATAGAAAAAATAGTATAAAAAACATTTATCATAAGGCCTGTTAATGCACTCGTCCTTTGTAAAACTCGCCTGGTGGCTCGTTTTCCAAACTTGGACTCGTACGTTAACAGATTGCCTTATGATACTTGTGTTTTAATGTACTATTACCTTCCGTCATCTTTAGGTAAGGAAGGTATTGTCTTTGGTTTGAGAATTATTAGGTTTTCAAAAAATCTAATTACGCCATTTTATTCTTTTTAAGAAAACGTAAAAATTTTGTATAAACAATTTTTCTCTATCATAATAAATAAGATATTATATATTTTCTAAATGAGCGAAAAACGAGTTTTTGCCTGTAGCTCAGAAACAAAAGAAGATTGAAAATTCCTGTTCCTATTAATCTTTTCTGGAAAAGTTTACCCTGCAATGTGCAAACTGTTTTGATCTATCGTTAAAATTACCCGAGATACCTTAAAAAACCATTGAAAATTAGACACCTGTACATTTGTTGATTTTCCTGTTTTAGATAATAAATAGTATATTATAAATTAGAATAATATATGATTAAATGCAGATTTTTTTCTCTGCAAAAAACTATTTACCTGAATTTAATTAGGGAAAACCAGATTTGACGGTTTCGTTATGGCACATCTTTTCGATACATCACCCTATATAGGTACCTACTCAGTATTGAAGCATTTGAAATATGTTATTACTATGTTGTCAATATAAAAATGCATTCCAATTAACTAAAATAAGACTATATTTGAAACAAATGTACATGATAAGGTACTCATCGCTGGAAAGCTAAAACATTATCTTTTCAATAGTGTAACATTCCAATATGGCACCCATATAAAAATTTGTCATCATAACTCGAAATCCCATGATTATAAAAAATTGAGCATCGTCGTACGAAAGCGCATGAAAAAGTACCTTGTGCAAACCAAAATCCAGTATTATTTTACAACTGAAAATACAATACACTGTATATATTTGACACCGGTATATACTAGATACATAAATATAACAAAGAATACAAATAAATTGAAAACAACACTTAATAAGTTATATAAAAACTTTAATTACAATTTCGGTGTTAAAGCCATCGCACAAGATAATAAACACTACTTATATATCTTCTAATGATGGTTTGAAAGTCAATTCCAATAAAGAGTTATAATTAAAATTTCTAAGAAACGTACCGAGTGTTTACATCAATTTATTGGTTATCATAATGTTTCTTTGAGAGACCACCGCTTCTTTTATAGAGTGCAGTAAATATTGCAAATATTGTACAAACATCTGTCAGTAATAAATATAATGCCATTGACAGCAATGGCTATGTAATTAATATGGGTAATTGTATAATAAAAGAAAAATTAAAACTTAGGTACATCAAATGTTTATTAACTACCATTTACTGAAGTGTATGAGAGTGTGACTCGAAAGACATTGTAAGCTATAACTTCGTGTAAAACCTACATCTCTACATTGTATAAAATGAATCTCTTCGGTCAGGATAATCCTAAGAAACCATTGTTTTACTATTCTATAGAGTAGCATCTCTCAAGGAAAGATTAGACAGTCCAGAATATCTACGATTTTACCTCAAAGAAAATACAACAAAAGCGTTTTTATGGGAACCTCCCGCAAATTAGTAAAAATTGTGGCATTTTCTGGTTTTTGACTACTTTCTCAAAAACAATTGCCCGTATCAAATTTTACAAGGATACAAAATTAAAGCTCAACATTTTTTATATGAAAATGGATTGTTATACTTTTTACCTATGTCAAAGAGTTAGGTTAAAAAGTATTTTATGTACCAAATCACAATTTATGAAAGAAATTGAAATTACTCAAAAAACATACAATATTACGATTTTAATACTTGGTCTACCAGTTTTTACTGTTTATAAGTATTAATTCATCGTGGCATCGAAAGAAGTAAATTAACCCTTTCCAGCCCAAATTAATATTTATCAAGAATAAAAATGTATGACAGTTTTTCTAATGTTATTAAGGTATATTTAGCACATAATAATGGTTACAAGAAAAATCAACATTTAGTTTTTGAAAAAAAATCATGTTGCCATTTGGCTACATTGGGACGTCAAGGTAGCACAATAAAGAAAATAATGAAATTTTATTTTTCTGTAATAAGTACTATATTTTGTTAAATATTTATATAAAATTAACTATTAAAAACAAACAGTAAACATTTAAATTATAGGTGAACAAAAAATTTAAATATAAACATTACTTTTTCACATGAAATTGCATAAAACAATTTTTGTCTTTTGTAAGACATAATTGTAAGTTACATTTGATACATTTTATTCGTGAAAATCCCGTTATACATAGTTTACACCGTCCTTTATTATTCGTATGTTCAGGCCAATGCCCAATATTGTCCAATCGAACATCATCAATAGGCCGTGTAGCAACTTTATACTTCTTTTTTTGTAATGGTGATTCTAACTCCTGTGAAGATGGTCGCCCCCTTTTTCTGGGACTCGTTTTAGAAAATTGTAATAAACCATGTGCTATTTTAGATCTAAATTCTAATAAACTCATGTGTTTTTTCTTATATTGGCTCAAATGTCGTCTGTATAAAATCCACGAATTAACTACAGCAATATCTATCAAATGGAAAACTATTCTGAGATAAAATCTTTTGACTCTTATATTTGTTTTGTATAATTCCACTAACATATCCATTAAATCCACTCCTCCCATAAATTTATTGTATTCCTTGACTATAGCCGGACAAGGTATTTCTACATACGATTTCGTAGCGACTGACCATCTTTTCACAGTTTCCAATGGATGCTGCCCCACATAAGTCGATGCCAAATGTACACATTTATTATCTAACCACTTTACTAATACTATGTTATTTTTCACATCTACCATTACATCTGATGTACCGCGTCCAGATTTTTTTAAGTCTTTGTCGGATTTTAGCTCACAACCTTTGAATCTATTGATTCTGACTGTACCCGTTACTAAAAAGCCTTTTTCTTTTAAATTTACAAAAAGGGGATATGAACTAAACCAATTGTCCATAAAAATTTTAAAATTTTTTTTTTCAGGCAATGTGCTAACTAATCTTACAACAATATCACCACTAATACCTAAAGATTCGTTTTCTGCTTCAGAAACAGTCCCTTTTCCCACGTAAATCTCGAAATCATAAATATACCCACTTGATCCCGCACGCGCAAAACCTTTTATTCCCCATTTATGGGGTTTATTTCTCATATATTGTTTTAGGCAACTACGGCCTTTAAATGGAATTATGAATTCGTCAATGTCAGTTTTGTCATTGGCTAATGTCTTTCTGACGTCACAGGCAGTGTAATTTGGCGCCAATTTAAAAAGTACGAGGTGTGTTCAAAAACTATCGCGAATTTTGAATTTTCGCGGGTTACGTATATTCGAATTTCGATCTTTTTGTGGCTTTATGTTGGTACTCATGTCTCTCACTTATGTCGACAAGCTCGGCCATTTTGAATGTTCACTTAATTGTTGACAGCTGCTTTGCTTGCACGTGTTTTGGATCGTCTTCGATTTTTACCTATTCAAAAAAATGGAACAAAGAACCTGTATCAAATTTTGTGTGAAAAACGAAATTAAGTGCGCGGATGCATTCCGAATGTTGACTGTGGCATACGGAGAAGCTACCTTGGACCAAAGCAACGTTTATCGGTGGTACAAAATGTTCTCAGAAGGCCGAGAAGATGTGAACGACGAAAAGCGTGCCGGACGCCCGAGCACTTCAACAACAGACGAAAAAATTAATGAAGTGGAGAAAATGATATTGGCCAATCGTCGAATCACCGTTAGAGAAGTTGCTGAGGACCTAAACATATCGATTGGCTCGTGCCATTCGATTTTTATCAATGATTTGGGCATGAGACGGGTCGCCGCGAAATTTGTACCAAAATTGCTCAATTGCGACCAAAAACAGCATCGCATGAACATTGCTAATGAGATGTTGGACTCTGTCCGCGACGACCCAAATTTGCTCCAGAGGGTCATAACTGGTGACGAATCGTGGGTTTATGGTTATGACGTGGAAACCAAAGTTCAATCATCTCAATGGAAGCTGCCGCACGAACCAAGACCGAAAAAAGCGCGCCAAGTTCGGTCGAATGTGAAAGTTTTGCTGACAGTTTTCTTCGATTGCAGGGGCGTGGTGCATCATGAGTTCTTGCCACAGGGTAGAACGGTCAATAAGGAATATTACCTGCAAGTTATGCGCAATTTGCGCGAAGCAATCCGCCAGAAACGCCCGGATTTGTGGAAGAACAAAAATTGGCTTTTGCACCACGATAACGCCCCTGCTCACACATCGTTGCTTGTGCGCGACTTTTTAGCCAAAAACAACACACTAATGATGCCGCAGCCACCGTATTCCCCAGATCTGGCCCCCTGTGACTTTTTCTTGTTCCCTAAACTGAAGAGGCCCATGAAAGGACGACGTTACGCTACGCTTGACGAGATAAAGACGGCATCGAAGGAGGAGCTGAACAAGATAAAAAAAAATGATTTTTTGAAGTGCTTTGAAGATTGGAAAAACCGTTGGCACAAGTGTATAATATCTCATGGGGATTACTTTGAAGGGGACAAAATAGATATTCATGAATAAATAAATAATTTTTGAAAAAACACAAAATTCGCGATATTTTTTGAACACACCTCGTATATTTATAAACTGCTACTGTGATTAATATATCCAGAAATTTGAACAGAAAATCATATTTAATAATATTGTAGAACGTACTTATTCGAATTTCAGAAGAAAAAAGATATGTTAATTTTTTTGCAACACCTCATTGTTCACTTGAACAAAAATTATACATAATACCTAATAAAAACATACTAACTTAAATTGACAAATAAATGGTTAAACATTTATTTATTTGTTTCAATTCCATGGCTATCACTATGTATGAAGTGACTTTCGACATTTTTGTACCTAATTTCTGCCGTTACAAAGCATGCGAACTTAATTGCGCATGTTGATTCAGGTGTATAATGTTAAGCTCTACAACTTTTATATGAAACTTTTTTACCTAAATTAATTAGGGAAGCAGAAATTGCGAAAGTAAGATTTTATATGTTAAAATTCTATGTTGATACTTTGCACACTGCAGAGAGTGTGTAAAGTAAACGATTTTCGTATGTTATTTACTTTACACATTACAGAGATACCACCATCAATATACGTGTGGCATTTAAGTTATCTTACATAAATTTAATTTTTTCTGTACATTCATGTTGGTAATAATGACTTCAGATCTGTTATCTGTCAAATGTAAACTAGGTATTTGGCGTGTTCAAACTGTGGTCTGCTCGTTTGTCAAATTTCTAATTTGTTTCAGGAATTTTATTTAATGTCGCATGAAAAATGTTCTATGTAACTAAAATGTAAACAAGCTTTATGACATTCGGTCAATAATTTTCGTGACGAGTCTTGACCTCATGTCATAAAGCTTATGTATACACTCTTGTTGCATAAATAACTACTATGTAATTTTTGTTTTAAATCCTACTGAGTAATATCGCGGGTGAGTCAAAATATGATTGAATATGATGAAATTGTTCAATCAATAAGTATTGCTATTACAGGAAATTTTTAAATTTAACTTTTTTTCATTTAACAAAGCAGATAGATGGTATTCCAGGTCAACAGCGATATACCGGATGTCTAGTGTGTATATTTTTTTGTCCATAGTAAATACAATATTCAAATTCTTAATTAACAATATTTTTTTACCTATTAGTTTTAGAGCAAAAAGTGCAAGGATGGTTGTTTGGAATTAAAAACTGCGAATAGTAAGCTCAAAGTTGTATTTATATTGAGCAATTATGATGATCGTTAATTTTCACTTACTGTTTTTGTCAATATTTCGATATTTTTCCCATGCAACATTTTTAAACAAAATTTAACATAATATAACCTAACGCACAAAACTCGGAGCATTATATTTGTTTTTGAGGTAACTTAAAGTGTAACACATATTTATCCGAAAAAATAAAAATATACTTTGTAACATTATTGGGAAAGTAAAATAAATTTTGTTATATTATCATTTTAATAAATTATAACAAAATCTGTATTGAAGATGACATATTTGTACCGTGCGGGCGTTTACCAGGCGTTATCTCATGGACCCTCAATGCTGGCGTAGGGAGGGCACCACAGGTGTCAATTTTGTGCTATTTAAAATTTGAAATATTTGGCGTATTATTAGTATTAGGGAATTTTGGATGACGTAGGAGAAGATTCCGTCAACGCTAACGTTACGTCTTTAATAACGGACGTACAAAGTATCAGGTTTCAAAACTATAGATTTTCGTTGTATTTTGGTAAAGAAATCAAACACTAATGGCAGGACTATTTAATGTTTGCTAAATAGCTTTAAAAAATGTTCTACATGTTTACTGACAGCTCTGTAAGAAAAAATTTCTGACTGCAAAATAAAAAAGTTCTGACGTTATAATAGTTATTTGTGTATCAAGAGCGTAAAGTGAATCTTTATTGCTCGTGCTCGTAGCGAGCGCTACAATCGAGCTAGAGCAATAAAGATACTTTACGCTAGAGATGTACACAATTTTTTCTACGACTTTACTAACGAAATAAAAAAATAATAATACCTATTTAGTAAGTTCAATTCAATCTTAACCTATTTCCTGTTTTGTGTTGCTGTATTTATGACGATATGAGTAAATAAATAATTCTGCTGCCAACAATCATTGTTTTATGAAAAGTTTTCACACATACATCAAAAATGTGCTCAAAAATCTCCGAAAATAGTGAAGATAGTGATTTTTCTTGCACTCCTCTAGATATATTCGAAACGGCACAAATGCTTCCTTGAGTTACCTGCAAAATCAAGAGCATTATACGAAAAGAATTATAACCTCTTCATTGAATGGAGTAAGTTAAAAAAAATCAAGAATTACATTGAAAATGTTTTACTAGCTTACTTTTTGGAAAAATCTAATGCAATGAAATCATCTTCTCTTTGATCCATTTATTCCATGCTAAAATCAACACTAGCAGTTAAGAACGATATTGATATCAGCAAATTCAAGAAACTAACTGCTTTTTTGAAACAAAAATCAGTTGGTTATAGACCAAAAAAATATAAATCTTTAACAAGAGATGAAATAAATAAATTCCTGACTGAAGCCTCAGACGATCATTTCCTTATGATGAAAGTTGCTCTTATATTGGGTGTTGCTGGAGCATGCCGACGCGACGAATTAGTTAGGATGACTGTAGATGATATTGAGGATAATGGATCCATTTTAATTGTGAAGATTCCAGACTCAAAAACTAATGTGCAGCGAACATTTATTGTTGATGATCATAATCTTTTATCAATGTACAGAAGATATGTTGCTCTTCGACCCTCTAACATATCATCTCGGCGATTATTCATGAATTATAAGCATGGCAAATGTACCGCACAAGTTGTTGGAATGAACACTATAGAAAAAATTCCATTTAACATTGCACAATATCTGAATTTACCTGATTCGAAATCATTTACAGGCCATTGTTTCTGCAGATCCTCTGCTACATTACTAGCTAATTCCAGAGCTGACATTATGACTCTAAAACGTCATGATGGCTGGCGTTCATCAGCTGTTGTAGAAGGTTATGTTGATGAAAGTTTGAAAAATAAAATTGATACAGCGCATAAAATTTTAACAAACAAGGAGAATCAAACTTCTGCCACTGCCACACTAACTGAATATTCAAGTGAGAATGTCACAGTCACAGAATCTAATTTATCCTCGTCAGCTGTTTCAAGCTCTGGAATAAATATACAAAACTGCCAAAACTGCACATTCAATTTTAACATTGTCGGTCAATGATTAAATCCACTAAGTTTGTAAATTATGAAATATATTTATAGTTGTAATTAAATGTACATTCACCAACAGAATAAAGTTGTAACTTAATTAAATAAATAAGTTGGTAGCGTAGCTAACTTTGTATTGTTTGTAGCACATTTGTAGTGTAAAACTGAACCTAACATATATTTTAGATTTCGTAAGTATTGTTTTAATAAATTAAAATTTCAACATTAATATGTATTTATCTAAGCGAGCAAATTAAGTACTTCATCGCTCGTTGCTATGGGAGACGGCGCGTCTCCCCATAGCAACGCGCGGTATAGTACTTAATTTGCTCGCGTAAAGTATTTTTTTGCTCGTTCCTTAGTAATCATTAACTTTACGATGACAAAAGAGAGCATAAATATCAACTTTTCATGGTGGTCGTAGAAAAAATAAATTCTGTGCCTACTAGGTTATAGTAGACGTACGTCAACTGGCCCGTCTTTTACCCCTGACGGACGTATTACGTCTTCACATTTCTCATACGACAAGTAACAAATATGATATTGCCTAGCAACCAAAACGCTTCGGGAAAGTGCTGTGCAAAAACTCCCTATGTAAAGAGAAGAATAGAATTTTTGAATTACTACCTAGCTCTTTATTTATGGTGCTTCAATGTAAACAATAAAACAACATAAATTGTTATAGTTATACTTATCTGTTGGATAACTGGGGATGGATCAGTTTGGATGACACCGTATTGAGTTACAGTGCGTTAGCAAAAATTTCAAATCACTTTCAAGAAATTCCTGAAGGTTTCGTAAAGGATGAGAGAAAAGCCTACAGCCTAGCATTAATTATACTGAAACGTGAAACAAGTGCAATACACAATCTTGAGTTTATTACTGTAAGTAGTGTGACTTTTTGCATTTTTACCTTGAGGACGTATTCAAAGCTTGAGAACTACCGAGAGATTATCTTCCAGGTGTAATTAATCATAATTTATGTTCAGATTTAATTATTTCACTTTTCTACTTTTAAATCTGAGAATTTTCAGTCGTATCTACATAAATAACTCACAGATAACAGCTCTATTCAACCCGCCTTAAAAATTGTTAATGAAAATTAAATCCTTGCTCTGTCAGAGAATTACCACTCTTTACAGATTAATAAATTACTTGAAAAAATATTACATAAAATATATCATACATATGTGGTAAACGCATTCTACGGTAAAAATACAGAATGTAACAATTAATGCGCACTGCATTAGGATCTCAAGAACAGTACGTGTGAATATGTTGGCATCAAAATATACAATGCTTTACCTGTAAATTTAAAAAACGGATCTCACAATTCTATAATAAAAGCTATAAAACTGATATTGATTACCAAAGAATATTATAATATTCAAGATTTCTTTGCAGACTGTGCTAATAACCTCTTTTTTTAATAAACAATAAATTGACACTCGACTAATAATAAGAGTGAAGCTTGTCTGATCTGCACGACTGCTTGTTTCTTTGTTTAAAAAATCTTATTCGTGGTGTGTTAGTAAACTATTTATCATTATCTTATGTAATTTGTTTTGAGTATTTATTTTGCCAAATTGTTGTTGTGCCAAATGTTTGTAATAATATTTTATTGTATTTCATTTTATTGTGTTACTCACTTCAGGGTTTGCTTGAAAATCAGCTGAAGCTGAAACAAATCCCTTTGTACTTTTTATGTGCAATAATAGTATATTATGATATAAGTGTATAAGCTAGCCTTTAAAGCACGCACGACAAGTTTAAAGCCGCGACGCGTAGCGGAGTGGCTTTAATGTCGTAGTGCTTTAAAGGCTAGCTTATACACGTGTATCATACGCTATTTTTTATTATAAATGCATCATAACCATTTAAAACTGAAAATTATTGCAAATCATACGGTTTTGATTTTTGATCCAGTGAGTTTAAGCGTTTCCAAGGAGACAGTTAGCAATTATTCGTATTGTTTAAGTTGTCAACAAGTCAATATTTTTTCACGTGATTGTGAGAGTGAGAAATGAATGAAATTAAAGAATTAGCTGAACAGGCGGAGTTAAGATTAATTCCGCCTAAATCTAAAGACGCGTATTATAAGGAATACGAAAAATTAAATAAATGGATGGAAAATAAAAATGCCGTAACTGTGGATGAAACACTCATGCTGGCCTATATGAACCAAACGGTATAACGGTAACTTGTGAAATTTATTGTACTTATTTTGTGTTTCGTTATAGTCAAATCAGTATAAACCTTCATCATTATGGTGCATTCATTCCAAATTACAAGCAATGCTAAAACTTAAGAAAGGAGTAAACATAGCTACTTTTCATAAATTGCATGCTTTCATGAAAAGCGTTAATAAAGGCTACGAGCCGAAAAAATCTTTCGTATTTTCGGAAGAACAGTTAAGGAAATTTTTTATTGAAGCCCCAGATAATACCTACTTATTTTTGAAGGTAAGCGCGAGATTATGATATTTTTTACAAAATTTAATAAATATTTTATTTTAAAGGTGATAGCCATATGTGGAATATTTGGCTCATTCAGGAGATATGAATTATGTGATTTGCGCCTGTCTGATATTAAAAAAGAAGGTTCTGTTTTAATTATTAATATTCGACCATCAAAAACCGAAAAAGGTCGAAAGTTTGCTGTGGTTGATAATGATGACATATCGTATGGCAAATTATTTAACAAATACCTATCTCTACGTCCAGAAAATATATCTACGGATAGAGTATTTTTGAAATACGCCAATGGAAAATGCATTAAACAAGTCGTTGGAATTAATACTTTTGGAAAATGTCCAATTCTGGCGCGTTTCTTAAATCTTCATGACGCTACAAAGTATACCGGACACGCGTTCAGGCGCAGTTCTGCCACAATCATGGCAAACAGCGGAATGAGTGTGGATGAACTGAAGCGCCAAGTAGGATGGAAATCATCAACGGTAGCGAGTGGATATATTGAAGAATCCATACAGAACAAAATATCAGTCACGAAACGCATTGGAGAGGCACTTACCAGTACACAAACTATATTAAAAGATAATATAGACATTCCAGCAAACGGCGACAGCGAAACTATAAATACCCAGCTAAAATCCTGTAATTTCCATATTGCTGACAACAAAAATTGTAATTTTTATATAAATTTAAATAAAAACCAATAATAATAATTGTTTTAGTTGTTATTCATATTAATTGTCATTTTTCGTTACCTAGGTAACTCAAAAATTTAGCGTGTTTTTATGGTCGATTTAAACACGCTTTGGCGTGTTTTAAAGAGGGATTATGATGCATGTATAATAAAAACATTATTATTATTATTAGTAAAGGCCGGTATTTCAATATCCTGGTAAAGTATTAGTTAATTTAACTGTCAGAGAAAATAAAAATACCGCACCAATATTAGAGCGCAAATTAACAAAATTATACAGAATTACAGTATAACCTCTTTAAGTCGGACACATTTTAATAGGGACATCCAGTAATTCGGACACTAACTTCATCAGGTCATAGTCGGGATTAGAGGTGGGCGCGTGAGTAACTTTTTGTTCACGATCACGCACGCTCACGGAACTAAAAATGTAATCACGACCAATCACGCACGACTTTTTATGTTTGATTCACGATCACTCACGCTCACGATTTTATTTTGGCACTCACCCCCAGCGGGTCACATTCGTGTCACGTATTTGTTTCTATGTACATTTAAGCCTGTTTAACTCAGTCATAAGTTGTTATCAAATTTGTTAACCAATTGGTAATAAGTTAGGTAACAGATTGGTTTCATTGGAAACGAATGTTTGTGGACAAATAGGTTGTTCTATTCCATCACAAATATCATTATAAATTTGGTAACAAATTTGTTAACAAAATTATGATGGTGTCAAACGAACTTATAGATTTGTATATCTTTAGTGAAATTGGAGCAACTGTGTATACAATTTTGGGTGCAACAATAACACTATTTTTATGCAAAAAAAATACTGTTGATGACATACTTGGACATAATAATAATAATAATAATAATAATAATAATAATAATAATAATAATAATAATAATAATAATAATAATAATAATAATAATAATAATAATAATAATAATAATAATAATAATAATAATAATAATAATAATAATAATAATAATAATAATAATAATAATAATAATAATAATAATAATAATAATAATAATAATAATAATAATAATAATAATAATAATAATAATAATAATAATAATAATAATAATAATAATAATAATAATAATAATAATAATAATAATAATAATAATAATAATAATAATAATAATAATAATAATAATAATAATAATAATAATAATAATAATAATAATAATAATAATAATAATAATAATAATAATAATAATAATAATAATAATAATAATAATAATAATAATAATAATAATAATAATAATAATAATAATAATAATAATAATAATAATAATAATAATAATAATAATAATAATAATAATAATAATAATAATAATAATAATAATAATAATAATAATAATAATAATAATAATAATAATAATAATAATAATAATAATAATAATAATAATAATAACAAGAATGTAAATTAAAAGATGGAAATTGACAATTTTTTAAATAAAAAATAGAAGAAAACTTGTACTCACGCCTGATTAAATTTCAATCACGCCTGATCACGCATGATAATTTTTTAGTGCAAAATTTAAATTATAATCAAGATCACGCGGGTCACGTCGTGGCCCATCGTGACCAGACAAAATCACGGCACGCGCCCACCGGATGCTCCTCGTTAATCCGGACGCTTTGCATGCACGGGCTTGTCAAAGTCAAACGCTATAACAAATCGTCACTAGGTTGCGCTTAAGTAATTCACATTTTCACCTCCCGCTAGCCGTGGTAAGGGAGGTATAGAGATTGTCCTAAAAATCGCATATCGAGATTTTGTTGGCAAGTTACACTGTTAAGTTTTTTTTTTTTTTTAGTCCTCCTTGCCGATGTTGCATCACCAGCGAAATAAATTCAAAATTATCTAAGCCATTTAATTCAGTAGAAGGGGTAATATTGTGTTCTTGTAAAAAGAAATGTGAATTTGTTTTAGATTATATATGTACTATGAAAGTTGAGCCTTCGTGGTCGAAAACAAAAATGTCATAACATACTGTAATGAATTATAGTAGAAGTATAGAGTAAGAAATACTATTTCTATAGGTATGCATTTCAACTCGCTTATCAACGCTAAGCAAAAATATTACAAAAAGAATATAATTGTAAGCAACGTTTTCTTTTTTTAATCCAGCAAACCACGAAAAATATAAGGATATACTCGTACATTTGTATTTCTACAAGAACAAAATTACTCGTCAAATATTTTAATAGGAGTTTTTCAGAATCTTTCTAAGAAAATAATATGAGTTGAAAAATATAACGAACATAATTTTTTTAAATATAATTTCCTTCTTCATATTCATAATTTTTACTGGGTTCCTACAAAAACCAAATGAGTCAAGATGTTTTTTTTAAATTTTTAATAAATGATGAATTTATCAAATAAAATTTCAAATAACAAAATGTTTCAAAATTAGATGTTTTTTTATTTACTGATAAATAAATACAATTTTTGGGCATCTTTGGCTTTTGTAAGAACAAAAACACTCAATTATTTCTACTCTGTCAGAAAAAGCATGATTTGGGAAACAAGCCTATAGGCTTCTGGATAGTTTACTACATTCATGAGAAAAAGAAATCTCAGTCAAACAGAGTATTTACTTAATGAAACTGATTTCTGGACTTCCATTATCTTTATTGTTATAACATACTAGACACAACATTTCGGTAACTAAATATCTGCTACTGTCATCAGGTGAACTGATACTACAACTAATTCCTTAAACTACGATCCTTATATCTAGTGAAGTGAGGGTGATCAAGCGTGGTTGGGTGTTCAAGCGTTTAGAAGGTACATCATTGGTTATTGGTTCTGGTTGTTCACTCGGCTGTGGCAGTTCTGTCGTTCTCTGTTGGTTTATTTTCAATGATGGTTCCTGGTTGATGAGTTTTTTTCATATTGGTTTTATCTGAACACTGGCATGGCAGAAAACTTTGTCTTGGTTTGTTGTGAATGCGGCTTCTCTGAATTTTCGTTTGTAGGTATGTTGTTCCTTGGATATGACTTTTGCTTGGTCCTATAGTCATATCCAAGGAACAACATACTGTAACGTTTTTATTTATTTGGGTGAAGTGTAAATATTAGACAATTATTATTAATTAAAATAAGTGTTTATTTAACTATAATGAAAATGACTATTACTAATATTAAATAATTATTAAAAAACTAATTAAGACTAAAACTATAATTAACTAGACTAGGTAACACTAACACTATTTATTTATTTAACAGTTAACACGACTATTTATTTATACGATCTTACTAGTTATTTATTTCGACTATTTATGTCACTGTTTATTTATATCACACAACTGACTTAACAGCGTTTGTAAATTCAACTGCTCTGACAGAAGTCACACTTTTCACCTCACTATATGTCTATTTATGTAACTAACAGTCTAACTTCCACAGCTTCAGTATCACCGACTGTCCGTATGCCACAATTCTTCACCACTACTGCCAAGTACCCGTTTCCACTTGCCGTTACTGTCCTCGTATACCTAGTTTCCCAATACTCTTCAACACTACCGAGTATTCTCTTTCACAGCTATCCCGGTATTCCAGTAACTTTTCGACTCGCAGTTACTGTCCTCGTACACTATAGCTCGTCAACTCTACCGAGTATTCACATACACAGCTATCCCAGTTTACCAGTACCAGTAACTTCCCGAGTACCTACTCGACACAAATTGCATACGGTCACCACGATACTGCTGTGCTTCTCCTAACACTTTACTCTCTAACACTCCATGTGAATGCCTCTATATGACTCTCCCTATGTAACTAACTCCCGAGCATAGCTGTGTCCCTTTTATACAGCTGCCATTAACTTCCAGAGAGCTCTAAAATGCTCGACCGCATAATAATAATGAACACAAAAGGTTTAGGTGACCAGAAGTAATTAAACAAGTCGCGGCTTGTTGGTTTACATAGCTCGGCTGCTAGCGCTACAGCTACTAGATAATACATAGCTGACTCGTCCGCCATACTGGAGCCAAAATGACCGCAGTAAGGCGGAGGTCTCACTGGTAAAGTTGTGTCGTGTAGTGTAGTATCGAATCATGTCGTGTCATTCAAAAACTGAAGGTCCGGTCTCACTGGTCGAGTTACATATATCATTTGGTGTCGAGTATATCTAAATATATTAATCTATATTAATTTCACTCGTGCTCCGCTCTTTCTCAATAACCTTTGTTGTTTCTATTTTCACGACCACTTTCTTTTTGTCAGTGTCAAATCAAATGAAATTTGGATGACATTAACTAAATTAAAAGTTACATTTACGCATGCGTCAAGGCATGGAGTGGAATCGAGCATCGAGTAAAAATCAAACCAACTTGAAAATCAAACAAGTCGACGGCACTCGATAAAAAACGATGGCCCAATGTGACACACGCCAGTAAACGATTGATAGTACCAACCAATGACCTACCCTCTAATACGCTTGAATACCCAACCACGCTTGATCACCCTCACTTTACTAGATATAAGGTATAAGGCTCGTACTTTAAGAAATTAGTTGTAGTATCAGTTCACCTGAAGACGGTAGCAAATGTATAGTTACCAAAACGTTGTGTCTATTATATTATAACAATAAACATAATGGAAGTCTAAAAATCAGTTTTATTTAATAACGAATCATTATCTTACAAATTCAAAGACAAAGTATTTACTATTTAATAATCTCGAAAGTGTGACCACCCAATAATTTTATCAACAATTGGAACCGTATTGTCTGTAACCGCACCTGTTGTGGACCATCAACCATCGTAACCACAAGCGGGAAGCGAAGAACCCGCGGCATTTCCTACTGAATCACCGCCAGAGAATGTGGTAAGTTAAGTAGGTTAGCTGATGCCTATGTGATTCTCATTCGCGTATGCGTATGAGCTACACATGCTAACGGTAGCACACACAAGACAAGCTTTTGGAACGGAAGACTATAGAAATCACTTTTTAAATTGAGTATACCGCTGTGTACGAGTGGTTTAGGTGGTACTGAGGTTTTTTTGTTCTTTACACAATATCTTCATCAATTCCTTGACTCATACTTGTCTACTACGATTTGGAACATATGGGGCCAGAACTTCGTACATGAATCAAATTCACTAGTAGAGTGAGGTACCTACGCAACAAATGATCCTATAACAAATGGATGCTACAATAATTAATTAATAATAAAATTTGTATTTTAGAATGAACGAAAATGCTAGTAAAGTGTAGTTTTTTAAATAAGGTCAGTAAGTGCTTCCCATCGGTTGAAGATGATTTTGGAGATCGAGACGAAGTCGAGATCTCCAATAGATCCGATACCGGTAGAACAGCACTTACTGACCGCAATGCTTATTACGTTTTTTGCGCGATCGATTCCCAAAATTTAAAAAAATTAGATTTGAAAATTATTTTGACATATTAAAAAACTTTAGTTGTCTTTTTACTTCCTTGTACAAAGTAAAGGAAGTATTGCAATCGCAAAAAATTTCGGTTTTCAGATTTCAACGGAAATATCCACTTTGACCATCCCTCAATCCATTTTGACTAATTTCGTCGTGACGTCTGTACGTACATTCGTACGTATCTCGCATAACTCAAAAACGGTAAGCCGTAGAAAGTTGAAATTTTGTATTTAGGACTGCTTAACATCTAGTTGTGCAACTTCCTTTTTGGTCATTACATAATTTCCAAAAATAGTACTTTATTTGAAGCATATAATAGATTTTAATGAAAAACTATTTTAAACTATAATCCAAAACTTTTCAAATTAGGTATATAGGACTTTTATATTAATGGGAATATAGTAGATTTTGGAACAGGCTAACCGGAAGTGATATATTAACTGAAGTTGTTAACAGTTTTTCTTGAATAAAATGGTTTCATTTTGATTATGCGTCAAATAAGAGTTTTAGAGAATTAAATTCTGCGTCCAGTACATCAAGTATTATTAAATTAGCCCCTTGTATAAGCGAGATATGTATATTAAACTTATATACTTTTTGGTTTTTGTAATGAAGCTTACTATGGATTAGGACAAAAAATAACAAAAAAATAGATATTAATGTCAAATTACGTCAAATACGTGCAATTTTATAATTGGGTCTATACTTCATATTGGTCTTGCGTACAAAGAAGTCGTGTGGTGTCCACATCAGATTTTTTTTAGCGTTTATATACTCAATATAGCATTTGTATTTTTAATATAACCGGTTGCCTAAAACCAACTCCAGTCAACCAATTACATGTGCTTAGCGACATAGCTCCACCTAAAGTTAGTCGGTCGACGGCAAGTAAGCTTTGATCGTTGTCTTTTAACTTACCGCCTCCGCCTCCTGATCGGTAAGTGATTCACATCACTAACCGATCAATAATTTGTAAATACAACCTACTGCCTTGGAAATCCTATCGTAAACATTAAAAAAAACGATCGTGCAAAAATTAATCATCGATTCTTTTTTAAAAAAAGTTGGACAAACGCCCTTCAACTGACGAATGTGTCACAAATCACTCACTCAAAAAGAGTAGAGATGATGTATTCAGTTTTCGGTCCATCTAACTTATAAGTTGTTGTTTTTTTAATGCTACTTGTGCAAGAGAGTGTTGAACAAAATACAGGATGTTTTACAACCTCGGGTAGAAACTTTAAGGGCATGTAGTACAGACTAAAACGAGTAAAAACAGTTTAATCAACCTGGGTCCTATATTTAATACTTTTCTAAAAATAAGGCAGTGAAAAATGAGTTTCTACGAGGTTTTGGTACCTCTGCTATTTCAAAAACTATAAAAGTTTCGGCTTCGATTAAATGAGACTTTTTGTTCACCTTTGAAACCTGCTTTTGTTTAATAAAATCAAATAATTGTACTCAGCAAAATGTGGCGACCTTTCTGGGTTGAAAAGTAAAATTTCTATATTTTTTTATTATTCAATGTTTAATGATTTGTATCTTCGCGCAATATTGTGAGCTACGTGATGTGGCCACCCGTCAGTTGAACCGCACGATAAAAGACAAGTTTAATTCAGTCTATTCAGTACTGTTGTAACTCTCATATCGTTTGTATATTTAAAATTCACAATTCAGTGCTTTTAATCCTAATTTTAAAAGTGTTCTAGTAACTCTGAATTCACAATTCGGTGACTTTAAACTTAAAAACTAAAAGTGTTTATAAAATATTAGTTTTGTCGTTGGTTTATACAACATTCAGTGATTTTAAACATGTGTGTGTAGAATTACTTTAATTTACTTTAAACGCTTATCGTAAGTACTTTTTGTGCGGCGTGTCTGTATGCAGTCAAAAAATACTAAGCTGGCCAGTCAACAATCCCGACTTGGAACTACCACCACCATCATCTACATACATGGCAATATCCATCAAATCATGGAGAAGTGCGAGGTCAGTTAAAGATTTCCATAATAATTTAATTCCATAACTCGCGTACACATTTTGCTGCTCCAATTCCTAAAAATATAGTCTGCTTTTGATGCCCTTTAAAGTTGAAGGAGGAAATCTCGTTATACGTTAACGAGATCCTCGCACTAATATAAACCCACGCTGTGCTGTTTACATAAATCGCATTGAATCTATTCAACGAAAATTCTTAAATTTGTAAGTCGGAAGTTTCCAACATACAGGCCTAAACTACTATCGTTAGAAAACAGAAGAAAATTAAGTGACCTCACATTTTTACATAAACTTTTTAGTAACAGCGTCGATTCATCAATTTTACTATCGTCTTTTTGCCTTAGAGTACCTAATTACGGTACTAGAACAAATAGCTTTTTTACTTACTGTCATTATCGCACAAATTCTATCCTAAATTCTCCTATTATAAGATTGTCACACTTGTACAACGGCAACAATATGCCAGATCTGTTCTGTACTAGTTTGCCGCAGTTTAAGCCTTCATAGATTTTCTTAACTTCAAATGTTTGTATTTATATATGTATTTACTATCACTATACTATTTATTTTCTACAAAAATCTTATAACCACGGTACTGTTATTGTTTATTTCCTATAATTGAATTTTTTCTGTAATTTTTTTTGTATATAATGCTAGAGCTTCTTTATTATTGGGATTTAATCCTGTTAAGAAGCCAAACTTCAAATAAATAAATAAATTGTCATGTGCTGTAGATGTAGTACTACTATTCCAAATATGAAAGACAGAGGGTTCATATTTTTTTAAATAAATAGCTTTTTTTGTGTTCGCTTAATTTTGCCGATGTGTGTATGTTTATTTTTAATTTCTCATAATGTAAAAATACTTTTTTAAACATTTGCCAAAATGGAATAGAATAAAGCCATTATAGGCATGCTTTTTCCGATTACAAATAACAATTTATCAGTATTTGCGAGATAAATAAAATTCCATTGCTCCACTATTCATAAACACTCAGTCAGCTTTTATAATTCCCGCGTTTTGCAAAAGAATCTAGCGTCTTTGAGAAGCGCTCGAGGTTTCCGCTAGATGCTCGAGCAAAACTGAACGTTCAGAATGAAAAAAGCCGCTAGTGCTAGCTAGCGTTAAGTGAATTGAACGCACACAAAATTACTAACTACAAAAGAATTTTATAAACTTTTATTTACTTGTTTATTTCATTTTAAGGGAACAATAAAGTTAAGGATAAAGACAGTTTCACGCAAAATACAAAAATTAGTATAAAAATTTATATTGACTTATAACTTGGGAATCTTACACAAATGGTGTGTGGCCTCTCTTCACTAATGCAACACATCCGCTATTCTTCAACAAAATTATGCTTAGTAATAAATTGAAGAGGAAATATTTACTAATGAAAGGAAATACGTATCAAAATTGAAAGGATATACCTCTCAGAGTTGTGTAAAAAAACGACATAGTAGATGACATACATCAATTTTAGACTCGTAATAACAGACAACATCAAAAGGCGGCTTTTGGAAAATACATCGCAGAAAATGAGAATAAATTAATTGCTACATTAAAAATTATTATTATTCATTTTCTAACCATATACAATATACATAAATACATACATACATACATACATACATACATAAAATCACGCATTTCCCACTTAGTGGATTAGCACAAATCCGAAAGAATAACAATAACGTCATCCAAAAAATAATCAGTCTCTCTTGCAACAACATTCGTACTAACCTGACATCATAGGCACAACATATATTCCTCACTCTTAACATATTAAAGTGACCGATTTTCGGTAGCGAAATACCGCAACCGGACCACAATAATAGTTACGAAACAATCATCCTTCGCCACACATTCCTGTCTAAGCACACTTCTTTCGCCTCGGCCACATTCATAATCGCATTCATACATGCTCTTCTTCTCTTCCCACTCGGAAACTTTCTCTCTTTTAGTACCTTATCAATCACATCCATCCACTTACACACTGGACGGCCACGCAATCGAACACCCTCAATTTCACCAAGATATATACGCTTTACAAACCGTTCACTTTTCATTCTCTCCACATGACCAAACCATCTCAACTGGCTCATTCCTACTCTCTTAACAACATTCTTCCTAACCATACATTCTTCATACACCAAATTATTCCTCACGCGATCCCGTCTTACATATCCACATACTCCACGTAAATACCTCATTTCCACGGCAGTCACTCTCTTTTTATGCTTTTCCGTCCATGCCCAACATTCGCTTCGATGCATCAAAGCAGGCACTAGCACTCCATTATACACACTTAAATGAGCTTCTCTAGATACGTTTAATAATGAAAAATATACAATAAATATATAACACATTACAGCAAATTTTTCTTACTTCCTACAAAGTAAAGTGACCGATTTTCGGTAGTAAAATGCCGCATCCGGACCACATAGATTGAATCTGCTGAGCAGTTGTTGTTAAAACCATATAAATACTCAAATTTGGATATCATAGGCTTGTGTATCGCCCGGTATGAACTAGGACGGAGAGGATGCATCTTCTCCAGAGATTCTCTCCTTATGCCAGAGTAAAAACCGTGCGCAAAAACTGGCAGAGAAATGGCCTAGCCTTCTCTCGTGCATTCCTCTTCTAAGTTGGCGCACGTGAGCAGGTGGGTCATTGTTTGTTCTTGACCACAATGATATAAAGTGGGTTCAGCTTGCTACCTCCAATTGAACATCTTTACTACACATTTTCCTACTTGTCTTCGTAGGCGATTTAAAGATTTCCAAATGGGCCATTTTTTATCATTACCTGGTGGCAGTTTTTCATCTGGAAGGATACCCATTGCTTTATCTTCTGGCTTTAATGACTCATCCACATTAAGCATCTTGTTGCAGTCTTGGTCTCTGTCATAGGATGTAACTGAAGTTAGAAAACTGTGTCTTGATTTTAGTCGTGACCGAGCTGGTTCTTGGCCGAACATTAGGTGTCAAGGATCATGTAACTGTTTGGAGCGCTCTACCATACTTGCCGTCGACCGACTAACTTTAGGTGGAGCTATGTCGCTAAGCACATGTAATTGGTTGACTGGTGTTAGTGTTAGGCAACCGGTTATATTAAAAATACAAATTGAATATATAAACGTTAAAAAAAATTAAAAAAAATAAACGCTATATAGAAATAATCTTGTGTAAGTATAATATGTTAAGTTTCGTGAATTTTATTTTCATAGATTTATAGTTTGTTTTGAAAAATCGCGAACCCGATTTGACATAGAAGGGTCCTGAGTTCAAATCCCAGTAAGGTCTAAATTTTTCACAAAATATTCATTATTAAAATTTTCCTTAATTCGTGAGGCCATTTTTTGCTAATTCTTGTGTTGAAAATACTTATAAGTTGACATTTCGTCAGAACAATTCCAAATTATAACCATAAACGTCCCTGTCTTTTGCCGGTCTAGGCCTGCAAAAAACTGTTTCTGGGAGATTTAGAGAATATGTAAAACAACTTATACCAGACGGAGGCAAAAAAAATAATGGTCTTGCAAGTACTTTCAGTACTTCAAGTACTGTACTTGAAGTACTTTCTATTTATAGTATTTTGTACTTGACAAAGTAAGACTATTCGCATGTAGTTGGTACTTATGCTTGGGAAAATACTTGAAGTACAATGAAAAGGATTAGAAGTATTTGTAAATACTTGAAGTATTTTTAAATACTTGAAGTACTTTAAATGTACTTAAAGTATTTTAAATATACTTGAAGTATCTTAAATGTACTTGAATTATTTTAAATGTACGAGTACTTGAAGTTCGATGAATAATTTAAAAGTTAATAATGTTATGAGAATTGTTTGTCTGTCAGTGTTTCTTTTGCAGTGGTATGGTGGTATTCCTGTAGTACATAATCATGTGAATTTCATTAATAAATATATTTTCAGCTATAATATGAAAGTAAAAATATATTTGCAATTTTTTTGGCATAAATAAATTCTAATCGGCATACTGTATATGCATATAATGTTTGTATTATCTAACTACAGTGCTGGGACTTTGCCGTATCGTCTGACGATCGCATGACGTACATCTCGGTACAGCTTCTCGTATCGCTTGGCGATCATATGACGTCATGAGATCGCTAGGTCCCAGTGAGGAACTCTTGTTTTAAATAATCAAATGAATATCGCATATTGAATTTTTCTTCAATAATCACCTTTTAAGGTCCGTATAATCAGAAAAATATCAATTTTCTGAAAAAGAACTTGTACCCAAATTTACAAGTAACTTGGTACTTTCAAGTACTTTAGAAACTAAAGAAGTACTTGTACTTCAATTACATTTAGAAACCACAAGATACTTGGTACTTGTACTTCAAGTACTACTTTCCGGTACTTTGCCTATCTCTGATTATACCTATTTTTTGAAGTAAAATGCAACGGTGGTGTGGTGGTAGGACACTGAATTTTCTTACGATGAATTTTCCGTAAACCGTACTAATAGTTATCACTCTTTCATTACTTTCTGGCTTACATACTCGTACAAATCACTGTACGAAGGTTGTTGGCCCACTAATATTATTAGAAATCTTTGTTTTAATACAATTTTCGTTTCCGGCTCAATATTTACCTTTCCTTCTATTTGACAATATTTACCGTTACAATTCCATCCTTTCTCAGTAGGTGGTACCACGTATTCCATATTTCAACACATAACACATGTTCGCCTAGAAACAAATGTTCTATTAGCATAACTCAACGACTAACGACTTGAAAAAGAAACCATTCTAACCGAGATGGTCCTCAGATTACTGTCTGCACCTTTCAAATCACTTACAAGAAATCAACAGAAATATTAGATGATTTTTATGATGATAGAAGATGGAAAAAAATTATTTGAGTTATGATATGACTACGAAACAAGAATTTTGAAATTGATGTTGTTTATTGAGAATAGAAAAATAACTCACAAAGATAATTGATAAAATATTGAGAAATTGTTGCTTAAGAAAATACAAAATCAATTAGCGTATTATCACGCACATTAGTCATAAGTATGTGTAAATAAAATTAATTTCGCCGATATTTGAAGGATCGCCATAAAACGACAAAACTACGAATATTATTTGGAAATTTATCAAGCTAACCAAGAAACACAAGACGAGCAATTAAAATTTTCTGCTGCCAAGTCGTGCCAAGTTACGTGGCCTATGAAAGTTGAAAAGGCGGCCCGTTATAAATCAAAATTAAGTTCACATGGAACAATTTGGCGATATTATACTAACGACTAGTTATTGTTGTAGAATGCGCGTGACTGGCATTTTTTAAGATTTTTTTTAAATCTTGTCAAAAACAATACCTAACGCTCAAAACCCGAGTCCTTATACTTGTTTTTACCTTCCGTCACCTGTAGGTAAGGAAGGTATTGTCCTTGGTCAAAAAATTTGGTGATGAGTTTTTAATCAATAAGCACGTTTAAGGGTCCTTAGAATACGATTTTACTATTTTTACGATGATGTGTGTATGTGTCAATCTGCTTTGTAAACAGATATCAGTAATGATGAAATATTTGCACCGTGTAGATTGGCACACCCAGCAATGGGTAATAAGCCGTGATGATATACTTATATTTATTTTTTTATTTATGCCTCTCTCTCTCTCTCTCTCTCTCTCTCTCTGTGTGTGTGTGTGTGTGTGTGTGAGTGCGTGCGTGCGTGTGCGTGAGCGCGTGTGTGTGTGACAAAAGTTTGCTATGCGATAACTCTAATACTACAATTTCAAAAATTATAATTCTTTCGTATTTCTCTTCGTTACATCCATTTGAAGAGCTGATTAGATTTTGGTTATTATTGGTCAACCGAAAGTACCCACATTTGAAGATTTTAACAGTTTTTCTTGAAAAAACAATGATAAATAATATTTTTTCACATTAATGTTATTATAAATATTGAAGAATATTTTATTCTTTATACGATTTGACTGCATTTTATACTTCATGTTGAATGGATATAGAGTTAAATTTATAAAGAAATTAAATTTTATAAATTAGCCAGCTATGCTATAACTGTCAGAGTATGTTTCTGTTATAATTTTACTGGAAATATAGGAATTTGTATAAAACACATAAAACTGCCGGCAGGTAATGTACAAGAAATATAATCTTTTGCAAGGAACTTTCTTTACGAAATTTGTACAAAATACATGGAACTGACGGAAGGTAATGTGCTGGCCACATCAGATTTTTTACACTTATTTTAAAAACTAATGCGTTTTGCGGGCGCTTGGAACATATATCTATCAACTTCAGTATCGCTCGGCTCTCTGAGTGGTTTGTTACCGGTAGCGACTAGATGCTTTACGATATTATAACTTCTCATTGCCTTCCCGTTCGTATTAACGCTTCAGTATACGCACGCGGTCTCAGGGACCAGTGTAAATTAAAAAGAATATACCTATTAATTATAAAAACTAAAACATAATTTACTGTTCATTTATAATATTTAAACAATTACTGGGCTTATTTTGTCGATTATTTTTTGACATTTCTTACAACCAATGAAATGTTCTATTTTGTGTCACGTGTCTGCGTTTTACCCAAGCCTGTCATTATTACACTGAGAATAAAGCTCTAGAGATTATTCCCGGGAATAATCTCTGTAGCTTTTGTTTTGTTTATGTCAGATAGTTCTCAGCACATAAGTAAAATAAGCGAAAAAGACCAATTTTGTGCCATTTTTTATCATGAAATAAACCTAAAAATTATAGAAACCACTTTTACAAATACCGTAATTAGTAATTATATCTTTTGATTATTTATTTTACATTGCCAAAGTGTGTTCTAGTTGTCAAAACAGACTTACCAACTGAGCCATGTAAACGAATGAAGCTAGTTAATTACGACAGTAGATAACGTTACAATAGCATAACAGCCTGATTCCTTTGTTTGAAATTTGTGGATTAAAAAATAATCTAATTAAATATTATTCGATAGTATAATTTTCCAGATTTTTCTCAAACTGGTTGCCATTTGGCAATAGACACTCAAGCCGTGCGGGCTTTCGTGACTATTGCCTGGCAACAAGTTTTCGAAAATATAGGAATTTATTGTACAGTAAAATTGGTAAAATGGTGTAAGCAATTTTGATGAGGGCCGGGAATCAATTGAGGCAGATCAAAAAGATTAAAAATTTGATTTTAACGGAATAAAGATTGCAAGTTTCATTTCTCTGTACTTATGACATATGTCAATTAACGCCTTGCATTTTTTTTCTTTTCATTAATACTATATTTCGTAAGTCAACCAAAAAAACCAGTATCTTGATTCCGGGTACACTGTGGTTCTTGAATATTTTCATCTATTTCGGGACAGATTGACATTGAATTATATGACATTTAAAAATGACACAACCTAACAAAAATAAAAATTAAGCAATAATAACGTTGAATATAACGAAATTGAACATTTTGTACATTTAATGCCAATAATAATAACACAACCAACAATATTACAAATATAAGTAATGTTTTCATACTTTATTTACATATATAATAATTATTAGTAATACCACTAATGCGGTTTACAAATTTGACATTGACGTATATCGTTTGATTTTGATATGATGTTTGAAAGTAGTGGTAGTGGGGATAAAAAAACCAGAGAAAACAGGATTATTTCGTGGTTGCCGTGGTCCGACTTTTTACCAACCTTTTCAGGAACCGCGTTCCGAATAGAAACCGGTAAATAATTTCAGGACTTACGGAACACTAAACCGTAATCCTGATCGAACCGGTTGCATTACGGAACATACTATAAATTTACTATGGAAGTAAATTTTAAATTTGTTTTAATTTTTAATAATACTTGGTTTTATGTTTCACAATTATAATATTATTATTATTATTATAATAATTGTGAAACATAAAACCAAGTATTATTAAAAATTAAAATGAATTGTAAGTTTCACCAAGTAAGAGCAGACACAATTAAAGAAATTTTTAAATTTGTTTATAAATTAGATCCTTAGGAACTGTAATTGAAGTAGGGATGTCAGCAGCAACTAAATAAATATTACTTTACAGTCATAGATAACATTTTAAATTACTCCCATAACTCGAAATGCTATCACTGGTTTCACGAGTATTACACAAGGTTCAATTTCATTGTATTGTAAACGTATAGTGTACTACATTTTAAAACACAGGAAAATTTAATTGCTTACCAATCTTTTGAGTTTGAGAAATGAACCATAATTTGTTCACGATATAATAATATATTTACCAGTACTTACGTATAAGCGTACGCCAAGTTACAAAGTAGGTTTCTCTTTGAAATAATACTTATTACAATCGTTTGGAATGAAAATAGCTAACCATATTCCTTGCATTTATATATAATCAAACTATTAAATAAAGTACAAAATAGAATAAATTTAAGCGAAACATTCTTAATTTATTCAAAGACAGTAATTTGGAAGTCTAATTGCTTTTGGTATCTGGATCCTAGATTATTGATTATAAATCTATTCCAGTATAACAAAAAACAAACAAAAAATTATTAAACAATAATATTTATTTTCTGTAAACACAAGTAAAATGTATAGAAAATACCTAAAAAAAATTAATAATACAAATTATTACAAAGCAAAAAAAAAAACGCACCAAGATATCAAAGACTGGACGCTATGACTACGTTTATCTCGACGTTTGAAGCCGTTTGAATTTAGTAAATCCCTTTTCAATCTCCGAAATAAACGATCGAGATTAATATTTCAAGCCGCTTGAAAATGTCAAGTCAAGCCTATAAAATAACAGGCTAGGACTTATGAAGCGGCTTGACTTCTATCGAAATAAACAGTGAATCTTCAAATAATGGAACTACCCATGTGCACATTCGCAATATGTTGGAATTTTAATAAATTCATATCATTTGGTTATTTGTATTTTACTTCATGTTATAAAAGTCGCGACATAAAACTTAAAAAAAATGTCCAAAAGCGAAATAATTGAAGTGATGAAGAAACATATATTTTTTTTAAATGTTTTTGAAAGAAAAGTCAAATAACAACACGACAATTTTTAGATTCTGAGGTTACATATCCAGCATGAAATTAGATCGTATACCTCTCCATGTCTGTCTGCATAATCTGCTATTTAACTATCTTTTTTTAGTAGATACGAATTTAAAGAAGATTGAAAATAAGTCAATCCTAATTTCAATCCTCTGAGATAAACCCAGCCCGTACCACGATCACGGTTTTAACTAAAACACTGTTTTAAGAAATGTCAAATTCAAATTTCAATATTTAATTTTTCCCTTATGTTTAAAGAACGATTTTTTTAAAAATATTTGATTGAATACAAACTATGTTCTGCTTTAAAATCATATTTTGATAAATTTTATATTATTTATTATAATTATTAAATAATGAAATTTGACATTTCTTAAAACAGCGTTTTAGTTAAAACCGTGATCGTGGTACGAGCCATAGGATTTGTGAAGTCATAATATACTTGAAGCTGCTTGAATTGTCGAGATAAACGTAGTCTATGATTATGATAACACTTTTTAAGTGAAGCATGTGTATAGGAATGTAAATTGTAATTAAGGGATACAAATACAAACATGTATATTGTTTTTAAAAATGTAAATTTATTTTAAAGCTACTATTTTTGTAAACAAAATCAAATTGAAACGTCAACTTTCATTTTCTAGACTCTATATCTCGTTTCATAAAACATAAGTTAAATACAACAACCTATTCTAGCACGAGTTTGAAATTCGAACATGAATTCGCAGCGGCGAGTGGGCGAAGGAACAAGTGTTTGAATAGCCTTCTGTGACGAGTGTTTTATACTATTTTCTCTGTTTCGGCTTTCATTTACATTATTTCTTTATAAAATTAGGTGACAATTACCATTATGGAAATTTTTGGGAAGAACAGTCAGGTTGGTGGCAGTGATTTCTGTTTTTTATTTTGTTCGTTACATAAATAATCTGTGTATTTAAAGCAGTCATACCAATCCCACATAAATATCACCAATAATAGATCAAGATCGACAGAAAAAACCATTTAACCATAGTTTTAATTTTATATTTATAATTTTTAATATACAGATATACGCCCCAATTCTGTAAGAAAGTTGTTAAGTCTTAGTAACATTGCTGTAGCAAAAAACTAATAATAATTCCGAACACAGAATAAAACTTGAAAATGACAGGCTTTAATTTGTTTATATTGGTTAAAATTTTTAGCAACGTTGCTAAGTCTTAATAACTTTCTTACAGAATTAGGCCGATAGTATACTTTTACAAAAAAAAAAAAAAATAAGAACCAAAGTCTGCCGTCACGAGTTTGGATGCACGCGAGACGAGACGAGACGAGAAATATAAAATATCGATCTCGTTTCGTTTTCGGATCTGTAATCTCACTCTCGTTCTCGCTCATTTTTTTGAGTCTCGTCTCGTTCTCGCACGAGAGAGTCTCGCGAGTGGCCCGCTATAAAAATAACGCTTGCGCACTACGTATTTACGTAACAGTTTAACTACAAGAGACAAGTTCGCACCAATCGTACCGTCTTCCATGTATTTGCAGTTGTATAACTATAATAAAGAAACGAAACACCTGATCACAAAATTATTTCAATGCAAACATAATATGTATTCATTTACGATAAGGTAATAAATAATTTAATTTACCTCTAAAATATCCAATTTATCATCAAATTGTGATCACTAAACTATTTCAATACGAACATCTGTTAATACATTCTGTCGTAAAACAAATTAAAAATTTTTTTTTGTAACTAAAAGTATCCACACTTTATCATTAAATATATGCCACTATTTAAGTAAGAGTTAGTCATAAAGAAACGCTATAATGGTAACCAATCACTCCGCTTCTCTCCGTGTTGGCTCCCATCAATGCTTAATATAACATCGTTAACTTTTCAGGGGCAAGAATTATTACCCGTGGTTTTAATTGGGGTGAATTAGGGGCTGAAATATTGGAGAAAACTAGTTCTATTGGATGCAAACCGACTTTGTCATTATTTTGCATTTTCTTGCTCTGGGACCGATACCAATCGACTCTAGATACAGTTAAAAAGTATAGTGAATTCATACAATTTTCTTATTCACGTATTCTGTGCACGAATTAGCATTCACTCCACCCCTTGTACTGTGCATTTTCATTGAATTTATGAATTAAAACTATAGAGTTGCAATTACTTTTTATTGCGAGACTCTCGCGAGAATTTGGAGAGATTTCTCGCTCCTCGCAATTGTTATATCGATCTCGCCTCGAATTTTAAACTGCAATCTCGCTCTCGTTCTCGTCTCGCATAATGCAACTAGACGAGACGAGATGCGAGAGTACTCTCGCCTCGTCGTGCATCGCTATCATGAGTTTAAATTCTTTATTTAATATATGTAAAAGCAGTCAGTTCTCAAGCGCCACCTGCTATTTTCTTATCTGAAACTTAACAAAGACGAATTGTACAAATGCTAACACCTCACATTTATTCACAGTTAGTTTGAATTTTGAAGCATAACATATATTTAAACATAACTTTTAAATAATTTTAGTGACATATTAAAAAAAAACACGCCACGTACAATAATTATGCACGTAGGTATGCGTAGTTATAAAATTTAAAAGAATAAAAAGCATACAACAAAATTGCCGGTTTCTTATGTATCGTAAAATCAACTGTGCATAATATTCTTGTAAAATTTATGTCTTAGAAAAGTGAGACTAATCGACAATGGAATTGTTGTGTTCATAAAATCTCTGTACATGCTGCCAAACAAATAAAACGAAAATTTGTTGTTGATGGGCGTAAAACAAAGTGAGAAATATTTCAAGAATTAGGTACGTCATGATAAGCATATCAATGTTTGTCTATTTATTTTCAATTAAAAATGTTTAATACTTTTAAATTTGCTAAAAAATACAATAATAGACATTGAAAAGAGTAACGGTCAAAATTAAGCGCCAAATTCACACTCAGTTCATAACGCTGAGAACATAATTTTAATCCCCGTGTATTTCTTACCAAGGAAAGTTTAGATCAACTTTAAAGGCCGAGAAATCTCATAAGAATAAATCTCTCATGCAAAGTATTATACTCGTATATAGTATCTAGACCGATCCTTTATATCCAGATTTTTACAATAATATTCACATGAACTGTGCACAGTTTATAATAAATTATTAATAAAAATATAACACTACAAAATTCAATGAACATACTCGTAGATGTCTCGATTTGATCCTACAACTTCGATCGCTGCATAGCTTGTACAGTGTGTTAAAAAAAATCCTAACTCGGAGTAGTCTATGAACAGAGAAACGTATGTCTGATCATTATTCAGTTCAAACGTAAAGTTGTCAAAATTGATCTTGAAATGTAATTTTAAGGAGAAAAGACAATAAAGAAGGATACAATATATTGACATTCGCCGTTTTCTAATTTGTTTCCATTTCTAAAATAAGATTCAAGATGAAAAACGTTGATATAATTAGATAACATTTTTACAATATCTCATGTCAAATTGACATATAATTAAATATTTTTAAATTGACATACGTTTCTTTCTTCATAGCCTACTCCGAGTTAGGAATTTTTTTGAACGCACTGTATTACACAACCTATTTACGGGCGGTTGAAAGACAATCAACGGCATACGGTATATTTACCCTGCGGAAGTCGCGTGTATCTTAGAGATACGTTAATTATTATCATGTGCTGAAACTGGCATAAAAAAACGCAGCGTATTAGTTTCTAATTATTTTTTTTTGTACTTTACCTATCACGGATTTTTTAAACTGTTGCAATCTATCGAATTCTTAACAAGAGCTGCTTAATTTCTTTTACAAAACATCTTTATTGGTCAGTAAAATCACACTTCTATTAGAAACCTATACTGGGGAATTCAAACTATGAATTCGTGTCAAGAGCAAATTCTAACCTTACTTTTCTGGTCTATTTGGATATCAGACGATGGTAACATTATATTTTATCTGCAATCGAATGAAAAATGCTATTTTTCATCAAATTTCTAAAAATAAAGTAACTTTACGAGGCTTGTTTAGAAGCTATTCTATTTTTGAATACATTGTTGTTAATATAAAAAAATATCGTATGCACCTGCTTCGGAAAGTCGTTTTAACTCGCCTATGATTTATACAGAAAAACCTCTTCTTCGTCCATTTAAATTGTTACTTTCCGGATTTATTCAGGGAGAATTCGAGATTTATGACATTTTTTTAAATTTCTGTCCCGTAAAACTTGATAGAGTACATCATATTGTTCCCGTGATATTTGTAAAAGATTATTTTTTGACATTTCTTACAACCAATGAAATGTTCCATTTTTACCCAAACCTGTCATTATTATACTGAGAATAAAGCTCTGGAGATTATTCCCGGGAATAATCTCTGTAGCTTTTGTTTTTATTGACACATGTCAGATAGTAATCAACACATAAATAAAATGAGCGAAAAAGACCAACTTTGTGCCATTTCTGTTCAAGAAATAAACCAAAAAATTATAGAAACCACTTCTAGAAATACCGTAATTAGTAATTATATCTTTTAATTATTTATTTTGCATTGTCAAAGTGTGTCCTAGTTGTCAAAATAGACTTACCAACTGAGCCATGTAAAAAGCCTTATCTCTGACTCTTTTTCACTGACTTATTTTGTATGACCAACTCGATCTATCACACTGCAATTTCGAACAATCGTTTTCTCTGACTTTTAGTGGATTTTCACACTTGAAGTTGGTTATGATATGGTTTCTTTCATAACAACATATTTCAAATTTGTTTGACATACCAAATTATTTTAAGTAAAATGAATGAAAACGATGGAAGAATAATGCAATTATGGGCAAGCATAATAACTTTATGCGCATCAAACAAAAAAATGTCAACTTCTGACGTTTCAGCAGTTATATTTTACTCCATAAAGTTACATTCCTGTACTTCAGAGACAGTTGCGCATGCGCAGTAGAGAAGTCAGCAATAAATAGTCAAAGGAAATGAAACCGATTCCATTTCATCTGACAATAAGATCCATGACTTCCTTGTAGCTATCACACTGGAGTAAGTCAGCGATATGAACCGAAGTCATGGATACTACGTGACAAGTCAGAGGTAGTACTTCTAGTGTGATAAGGCCTTGAATGAATGAAGCTATGACAGTAGATAGCGTTACAATAACATGACAGCCTGATTCCGTTGTTTGAAACTTGTGGATCAAAAAATAATCAAATCTAATTAAGGCCCGGTATTTTCACTTCCGAATAAGTATTCGTTAAATAAATTTATTCTATATATTTATCCAACGAATAATTTCATTGTGTCTTTTCACACATTTTATAGAAACAAATAGCTATCTGTCGAATAACTTTAACGTTCGTAGATTGGTAGCCTTGCAGAGTGAATTTGTGCCAATAAAGAAGGATGGAGTTTGGCGTAGCCATGTTAAGCACACAACGATGAAATTCTTTTGATCAGAATTTTGTTTGACATCTTTAATGTCAATGTCATCTATATTCTTCTGCATGTTTAGCCTCGCGAGACTATAATTTAACAAGTATACCATCTGATGCAGCACTCATAATGTGGTAAACGAGATATGTATATTGTAATATTGTCCTTATACTTTTTGTATTTCTTTCATTTCAAAGTAATTGTTTGTCATTGTATTCAACAAAAGTATCCAAAATTCGAAATCGAAAATATTTTGTCCTCGTCAAATGACAGGAACACTATAATGATTTACCTATTCACTGTTTGAGATCAAATGCGATCCCCAATATGTAATAATAAATTGTTTTCATAATCGGAATCTGTCAAAAAAATCCTTCATGTTTGTGGTTATGTCGCAGTGTGATGGTGTGTGATCGATTTCTCACGTTATTTATTAATTCATAGTTCGAAATATCATCATAATCCTCAAAATATTTAATACATCCATTTTGTTAATAAATCTGCATGTGGAAATGCAATGAACTGACGAATAAACGGTTATTCGCTACCGAAGTACTGAAAAAATTTATTCCGCGAATTCTTTCGAATAAATTTATTTGCAAGTGAAAAGACCAGAAAAATATTTATCCGAAGGATAAATTTATCTAAACCTTTATTCGCAAGTGAAAATACCGGCCCTAAATATAATTCTAGAGTTCGATAAATTAGAAAATAATTTTCCAGATTTTTCTCAAATTTGTTGCCATTTAGCAATAGCCACTCAAGCCCTACGTGCTTTGGTAACTATTGCCTGGCAACAAATTTTCGAAAAATCTGTCAAATTATTTTCAGTTTATTCTCACACTCTTGTTATATTATTACCTACTGAGTATCCTTATAGATAAGTATTTGTGCTACAAAGTGGTTACGTTATTACAGTTTAAGACCGGCTTGTAATGTATTGGTATTAGCTAAATCAAGAAAATGAAGTGTAACACACTATACAAATATAATTATCATTACCAAATTATGTATTTATAAAGCAGACTTCACACGTAGCAATGGATAAAAACTCGTCGTGATAATTTAGTTTTTACTTACGAGTTGTGCAATTTATTCGTTTTGGTCAGGTGTTCAGAAAACAAATCTTTGACTTATGTACAATTATTTTCATTATTACCAGGACATTGAAAATTTATCTTTTCCTGTACGACCAATTGACTTGGGCTGTACAAATAAAATACAAGTAAATGATTATGAGCCAAGCTTTACCCTAGGGGGTACAAAACGACATTCGTGCCAATTTAATTATGGTCTTATACGGATATAAATATTGCTTGTAATAACACATAAGGTAAATAAATAAATGACACATCATCAAGAGTTTTTACCAATGCTTATTTGTAACTTTGTAGTTCGTTTAAGAACTCTGCACTTTGTCATATCGTCGACAATATAGTTTTTCACAAAATTTGAATGAGCGTAGATATCATACAAAACTAATAACGTATGGTTATATAGAAAATTTAATTGTACGCAACTTATCTTAGAATTTTTTTTCCAAAATAATCCATAAACAATTGACAGATAAAACACTGCTAGTCAATTGCTCGCTAAACATTCAGTTGTTCGTGCTACCAGCAATTGTGTTCTGTTAAACTCTAAGGCCTCATTCTCAATGAAAAATTAACTCAATGGGCCCGTCCAACTTTTTTTTGAATTTTTTATATGTTACAAAGAATTTAAAAATAGAAATCCAGTATTTTTTGTTTTCTTGAAATTATGCTTAATAACGCCTAAAATAATTATTAAAGTTTTGGCGCGAAAGTTGTGACGTAGCGTCACTCCGTCATAAGTAGAGAGAACCGACATACGTTACCACTAATAATGGTAATATAATATACAATAAATGTTGCAAGAATAAAAATACGTATTCATTACAAACTGTGATCAAAATAATTTATGAAAAACTTCCAAAGTACATATTATACATAAATTAAAATCAAGTAAGTAAAATTAATAATTTTTGCTCGTTTCATAATCAGGTTACTCATTCGCTTCAATTAATGTTACTTTAAGAGTTTCTTTAATATAATATCGAAGGTTATTATACTCACCAAGTGCCATTATTATAATTAAAATAGTCTTCAAACTATTTTCTATTTATAATTAAATACAACAATGACAGTATTGATTACAATAATCAAAGCATAGTTCATAATAAAAAGTAATCCAACATTTACATTCCTATTTTCTAAATGATTACAACAATAACAAGTATTGAGATTACAATAATTAAAACATAAATTGTAATATAAATTTATTTAATAAGTAAATTTTCTTTTGATCTTAATAAAAAATTACACAACATGGGTACCATTTTACGCTAAAAACTTTAATTAGATTATTATAGGTATAAAAATACAAAATATATAGCAATTTTTATTTCGTTTTCATTTAATTATATTCAAAATTCATATGCGACATGCAATTTCTAAAAGTCGAAGATTTGGACGGCCCGTCCAAGTCTAATAATGGGCCCCATTATGTTGGACACACCACCAAATTAACATTAAATTTAATTTAAAAACATATTTATTTTAAAATTTATATATTTATTTTTAATTTATTTATTTATTATAAATTTTGATGAGTTGTTTATGAAGCTGTGAAATTTATTTGATCGAAGAATTTTATTGAATAGAAGTTTCAAGCGTTGTTGTAATTGTTTTGTTTGTATTTTATCAAAAATTACAAAATACTTTATCACGAACCAAATATTAATAAAATATTGTTCTTAGAAAGTTGTACCAATTTAGATGATAAACTAGCAACATAAAGTCAGATTATAACCAGTCTAAAACCTTATACCCAAACATAAAACTTTTTACTGCTTTTTTTTAGGTACTAAAAATCTATCAACTTTCAACATAAGATATGCCACACAAACTACCCCTACTATTTGTCGAAGAATTTATTTAAATAATAAAAAATGTTTGTTCCGTTTAAAAAAATTGAGTTTTTTGAATTTTATGAACTTCAACTTCGTTGACGTAGAAATTAGAATTTTCAAAAATTGTCGATTATTAATTTATATCATTGTTAACGAAAGCTTTCTTTATAAAACTGTTTTTACAGATTATAGAAATTCGTTTCATTTGATCATGAGTAAATATTTTTTTATGGTTTCATATTTCATATGTAAAATTTTCAGCTGAATTCAAAGGTAAAATAAAATATATAGCATTCCGTTTAAAATACGAAAGTTAGGGTCTACTTCCGGTTAAACCGGAAGTTCTACTGTTTTGAAAATATATTAGTTGAAACGGGCATGTCGGAAAACCCCTAGATACCAAATTTCGTAAAATAATATTGAATAGTTTTTTAAAATAACGATAGCGTAAGCTCGTTTTGGGACATTCTGTATTCGCAGTCGTACGGAAAGCAATCGTACAAGTGCCATATTGAATAAGTGACGGCTGAGTGCGTAATGTAGTAATTAATACTTAAATATTTAAACTTATCGCTTTCATATAAATAAGTTTTTAAACTTGGTTTTTGTACACAGTCAACGAAACACAGTGAACAATGTGAACTGCCATATGTCAAACCCATCGTATGGCGGCCATCTTGTTTCGAATAGGCTAGTGTACAAGCATAACACTAAAGAAATAACATAAAATTTTAAATTTGATTTGCTCGGTTACGAAATATGCAAAATAAAATATGATTATTGAATTAGATGCAGAATTTAATTCTCTACAACATTTATTTGAATAATTATTGTCTAAAATCAAAGGCCATTATTAAGCAAGAGCTGTTTGATTTACACCCGGTACACATTTTAAATTTATCACATAACATAACGGAATTAATTTTGTTATATTATGTTTACATTAATTCCATTTAAATTGTATATTACATTATATATTTTTCGTATGTAATTAAATTAACATATGTTTTATGTAACTGTTAGTTTTTCTTTTGTCAACAAATAAACAATGTCTTTTTAATCTGAATCGTGAACCGGAAAGATTTGTAAACAATTCTTATTCATATTTTTTTCTCTTTTAGAATATAAAGAATAGCAAATTAAAATATCATTACACTTTTTTATATTTCTTGTACGTTGTAGAATGATGTCTTAATAAAGAATTCATTATTTTACATAAGACAAGTACTACTTTATGAAATAGTTATTAACAGTGTCATATCTGCGGTAGATGTCGGCTTCAAATCCGAGCCCGTAGACCGAGGATTTTAAGACATCTAAGGCTTATTATGATTCATAACATCCGTGGTTTGTTCAATAGTTTATCGGTTTCAGAAAATGAAGACATTATTAATAAATATTATTTTCTGAAATGGGGCCCTACACTCTAATTTTCTTATTATTTTAAATGAAAGTTCGCTTAATTTTGAAACAATTCGCAGTATTAAAGTCATAATTGTTTTTAGATTAACTGCATTTGAGTTTTAACGAAACCTATAGCTATCTTTTCTTGTCTACTTTCAATATGGCTAACATTTTAATCAATTTTCTATTATGGTGGAGGACCCTATTCTCTCATTAATGCTACTTTCAGAATGCTATGATAAACAGAACAATTATTTTGACATGTCAATATGACAAATATTTTAATTGTGTGTTTTATTCCTCATGTTTATTATTTTAGAATAAAGTAAATCGTGTTAAAAACGATACACTTATCTGCATGTATTATTGAAAAGCATTATACTTTCATTTTTTTTTTTTGTAGACTGTTGTTGACATACCAGCCTTATATTAATTTGGGGATTAGAACTCCTTTTGAGTTATGTCCGTAGGGTGACTTTATGGCTAACACACTACTTTTTTACCTCCCTCTACTCTTGGTAAGGGAGGTATAGCGATTGTGCTAAAAATTGCGTATCGAGGTTTTGGTAAATGAGCACGTTTTAAGGTCCCCAGAATCCATTTTTAACATTTTCACGATGGTATGTGTGTACCTTGTATTTCGACCTTTTTCTAATATGCAAGGAGCCCATTAGATTTTGATGGAAATCAGATAACCGGAAATGGCACTTTACTTGAAGCTCAAAATAGTTTTTTTTCGAAAATTTGATAAATTTGTAAAATTATCTATAATTTAAATCCCGCGTAGGACGCTTTAAACAAACAAAACTCCTTGATTACGCAGTTATTCAAATGTATGTAACTGACAGATAAATGTCACTGTTAAAGAACTAATCATTTTAAATTAATAATAGTAACCTTTTAAAAAGAAAATAGTAAAAAGAACAATAGGAAAGGAAATCAAATAAAAATAAAAATTGACGATTCACAAAAAAGTTTAAGCAAATCCTTATTTTTGAATTAGTGAATTCTATTCTATCTCACTATTTAAAATTTAATCTTCATTTTATTATCAAAAAAGTATTTACTTAGATTAGCTTAGACTATATTTTAAGAAATAAACTGCCAAAATTAGAATAAAATTCGTTAATCCGAAAATAAGGATTAGCTTAATTTTTTCGTGACTTGGGCTGTAATTGGCGGGAGGTATTCTGTTGGCCACACCAATTTTTTTATATTTACATTACTACCATGTGTGTTGCCAGCCAATCTAGCGCGGGCCCTTGTTACAGCTCCTAGCCGATTCCCGATACATAGAGGTTACCAATTTAATTGAAACCCAACTTTAAAAGGTAACGGGAGTAGATACCGAACAAAGTTAGTCGAGAAAAATCGAGAGAAAAATTCCCAACCTGAGCCGGATTCGAACCCACAGCCTCTTGATATAGCACTCTACTACTAAGCTATTCCGCCGCTTACTTACTTCTTTTGTGTATATATAAACAAAGGCTTAATATCCTGCAACCGGTAAAAAAATAATAATTCCCTGTAAAATTTAATTTCAAAGTAACGATGTTGTATTTCACGTAGTTTATTATGCAAAGCTAAGTTACCTCCATGGTGAAGAAAGTAAAAACCATATTTACACACACTAGATATTATTTAGTGCACAACAAGTGACAATTTACTGTTAGCTGAGTGTTTTAGCACATGTGTTATGTGTTTATGCGGTTAACCTCACTATAATATGTGTGTGGTCGTATGTTATACATTTCAATGGGTTGCTAAGGCAACATATACATCAATGAACACAGTGTAGACACTTATACTTCGTATACTTTTCTTAACGATGTAAGTAATATTACGAGGGTACAAAACTTGAAAACCACAACTCAATGTAAAGAATTCTGTTGGATCAGTGTTTCTCAAATTAGTTTCCTGTGGTTCCGTAGAAAAATTGAGAGGCTCCCCGCCCAAACCCCAAAGCAAGATGGATTAGTAAATTATAATTTTATGATTTTTTTGTAAATAATAATACATTGTTTTCCAAAGAGCTAAAGTTATACTTTTTGTGTTGAAACAACTCCGCAGCAAAGAATCACTTTAACTCCAAATGAAATATTCTATACAATTTCTTCAAACGCTGAAATATTTAACGATATCCAACTAAACATTTAATATTTTTGTGTAACATAATTTGCCAGTCATTAATTTGGAGTTGTATGGAATGCTTTAGCAAATAAAAAATAGTATATTCTATAACTAGCATGGAATAGGTAATTTCCGTGCGAGCGAAAAGTTTGTAGGCCAAGCCGTAGGCGAGGTCTATGGTTTCACGAGTTTTACACTATACTTTTCCGACGACCACTACGAAAAGTACATAAATTCACACGCTGAACTATTACTGAAAGTTGGTCATTGTACACCACTAGCAATGCTGTGTGATATGAAAGCTCGTTAGCCAATGAGATGCGTCCGCAACTGTGTGATATTATTTTATCACACGCTGCGATAACTGAGCGAACTAACCTAAAAATTTGTATTTAAAAGTTTGACTGTTGCAGATAATTTGCTGAATTTTCACGAATTAAGAAGGTTGGACACTGATTTATCAGATTATAACATAATTTTTGGTGAATTCTGATAGCAGTGATGTTAACATAATCTGTTTTAATATGTATATACAGTTATGTCAATTCAACAAATTGTGGTCGTCGGAAAACTATTGTGTACAACACGTGCTGAAAGGGTATTTTACACTCGTGTGAAATATCCAACTTTCAGCACTAGTTATACAATATACTATTCTTTAATACTAAAAATAATAAAATATTACTGCTATGTTACATAAGGAATGATTTTTTATTTAACTTCCCATATAAAAGCTTCAAAACGCATAAAACAAGGCGTATCATTAGATTTTGTAATCACTTCTTTTATAATTTGACAGTTAAGGCAAATGACAAAATCAAAAAAACAAAGCGCCAAGCTAAGCCGGCTTGATTTTGAAAACAAATACGTTTTCCCATGTATTTTAAATAGTTGAAATGAAAAACTAGTGGGCTTTGATATTCTATAACAGTATTACGAAATGTGCTCATTCTATAACAGTTTTCATTTACGAAATTTGTAAGATTTATCTGCAATCTAACATTTTTCTCATAATCAATTGGAATATTTATTACGAGTACCAATAGAAATAATTCAATTGGTTAATCTGTATGGTTACATTGAATTTTAATTGAAATCGATGTCTTTGAAAAAAAAGGAAGATTTTGTAATATTTTTGTCCTAATTTGAGTCCCTACTAAAACCATGCCGAAAGAATTATCTCGGCTTAGTCTGGAATTAGTCACTAATTTGATAGCGTTTTTTAAAGCAGAAAAACATAATAATGGTCTTTTTTACCGCTACAATGTATAAATAAGGTAATTTTTAAAGCACATAATCGTAATACATATATTTTTTTGTATATACGGTGCAGCGGCATAACGAGCTCTTGGGCCCCTATGAGAAATATTGTCTGGGTCTAATTAACAATATGAAATAAGAGAATATAATTCATGAGTCACGTGACATGTTTTCCGCCAATCAACATTCAGAATCTCCCTAGTTACATGTCTATCACAGCGATGATAAAAAACCAAGAAATTATCACCTTATTTATATTCGTTACTAAGGGATTTGTTTTTTTATTTGAGATTGACAGTTAATTTTGAATATAAAAATATACGATAATTGTTGGATTGATATCAACAACGATGAAAATAATAAGGCAATTGTCAAATTAACCATGTTGTAATACAATATATTAAAAGTTAGGTTAGCAGCACACACAATGTGTCACAAAAATTCATTATATTCTCTCATTAAATATAAGCTCGTGATACGATTAATAATCGAAGATATTGCTCGTGAAACCGAAGCAGCAAATCTGCAACTCGGTTTCACTCAAGAATATCATCGATGATAATCATATCACTTGTTATATTACGTATGAGAATAAAATTCTAATTTTTACAATACACTGTGACAATAATTATAATATCTCTTTTGCATAATTGGTCATTTTCATAATTGGAATCATAATTTCTTTGTTATAATACTGCATATTATTTTACTTTGACTTGCACTATAGGCAACAATCACAACATAATACGATTCAGTCTCATATAAATTAGCTAAAAAGTTTAGTAACTTTTTACTGATGACGTAAATAGGTTGCATTCGTGGAACGACTATAGCATCCTCTCTGCCAAAAAAGTTAAACTTTAAGTTTTTCTATAGAGCTTCAGTCTCTAGCTCTAGCCAGACGTATATTTTTTTGTTGTTTAGTCGTGCCAAAAGTAAAGAAAAAACTACAAATTTTATGAGCTAAAAGTAGACTTTATTGCAGAACGTGAAAAAAATATTAGTATTAATCAAGCAGGAAGCAAGTATTTTCAATTTCAAAATAAGTGCAGGAAATAGCCAAATAAATTGAAATATAAGACTTTTTGTAGTCATAAAAGCAATTATTATCTGATCGCTTACTAATACCATGCATATCCGCCCAAATAGTAGCTGTGTCAAAAATTTAGAATACATTACGTAATTTGTTTTATTTTTGGACGATTGTAAAAACAACTTGTATAATAAAAGCGCTTTTATAGAGCGCTCTTTTACATTATATTCTGTGTGCTCCATAAAAGCGCTTTTATTTTAAATGATGTATATGAAACTCCATTCAAATAGCAGGTTCAGTATCATCTATCCCTCACAATTATTCCACGTTACTATTGTCTATTGTCCATTTATAAACTAAGAGAAGTAAATTCAAATTTTCTTTGGTACAATCTCAGTCATGTTCACACCAAACAAACACGAAAGCAAACGGCATGGTAAACCCCGACTCCGAAGGAGGAGGGGTTTTACCTAATGTCAGTTTGCTTGAGTAATTTTGCTTAAAAGAAAAAAAATGAGTGCTTAAAAATAAAAAATTATGTGAGAAAATCAGTGACGACGTGTGGTATTTGGTGAGATAAATTCCAAAGACAACGCAAAATGAAACAATTTAATTATTATTATTTTATTTTTAAGCTAGAAATATTAATTAACTGTTACACTGACGCGCGTCATTAAAGACCATAATGAAAAGAAATTACTTAAAGATTTTTACGAAGGTATTCAAATCAAATATTAAATGAATCAACGTACGGCAATGATATATCAAATGTCATGCACCTGTCATCTGTCATATATGGAAAATAGTTTTAATGAATTCTGGAAAATTTAAATGTAATAGACCTTTTCAATTTAACGGCTATCTCTTTCTATCGCTGCAAATAGTAAGAAAATGGCGCGAACAACTGCCAGTTGAGCTGTCAAACGAAACGTCAAAAATATTGCAATCATTAAAATACCTGGATTCTCGGTGAAAATTTGCATCGCTATACATTTAAACTTCAATAAAAGCTTTTATAACTTATTTCAAGAAGATTTTATAAAGTTATCTGAGATATTTCTCACGTTTTACGTCTAAATTTTTTTTAACAAACGCCGTGGATTTTAGTTGTTCTTACTATGCGCACATCTCCATTGCGCATATCTCCTATCTCTTTAAATTGAAAAGGTCTATTTTGACATCAGTTGACATTTTTGATCTCTCTGTATAATGGTAAAATGAAAAAAAAAACACCCTGCGTTATGATCAATGGGAATAAAGTTGATCCATTAGGAGACTATATTATGATCCAAAATATGTAAGCTTAATCAACATAGGACTGATCTTCAACTGTTTCCGAGAAAAGCGAAAAATCGAAAAAAACTGACAGAGATAGTGATCGAACAAAATTTTGCCTATGTCAGTAAATAGACTATAAAAAACAATAAAATTTTATATGAAACGTTTTTTCAAATTCTAATAATTACGAAGTTATTTGAAAATTAAATATTGGCCAAGGTCGCCTCAACAACAAAACAAAAGCACATCTAAGATAACCTCTGAAAGGTAAACAAAAAATCCTATTTAATCAATATCGTAACTCTTATAGTTTTCGACGTAAGCCCCGTAAAAACTCATTTTTCACTGCCTCAAATCTCGGAAACTATGGAAAATAGGACCCATGTTGATTAAGCTTTTTTACTCATTTTGGTCAGTACTATATGCCCTTATTTTTTTACAGTATTTTTGAAACACCTTGTATAAATTTTGCAATTTTTTTTATTTTTTCCAAAAAAACGGTATATCATTAATATAAACTCCTAACTTTAATTTTATTTAACCAACGACGTATGTATTATAGTTCTCTAGATACCCATGTATGGCCCGTTATTTGGAACACCATATATTCGGCAGTATTTATTGTACCTATACGGAGTAAATATATGTGGTATATAAATGATGGGCATTCTTTGATAAGAGTCTCGCGCTGGCGTAACATATCGATGATCTATTGCGGAATGCTGTTTCATAACAGAGTCTTCTGGTTATGGGTCAAACTGGAGCGAATACAGGTTCACGGACAAACGTCACGTACTGTTTCGTCCGTCGAAGATCAAATTTGTCACGAGTTTCAATTATTTGAAGGTGATAGATAAAGTATATCTATCTTATAAGAATTAATTCCCGAAAAAATATAGTAATATGCATAAAAGTGAAAAATTTATTGTTTCTTTTCTAACTAATCGTTGAAGTCTCCGAAGATTTACATTCGGTGGGCAATGTATCTAGAGCCAATCGGCCGTACGTTTTTATAACATACAGTCATAAGCGCTGTTTAAAAGGGTGAGGGGAATAAAAGAAGACACTTGCAACGAGTACGGTATTTTTCTGCCACGAAAACCGTATTTGTTCAATCGTGCTATTGAAACTTGTTGTTTCTTACTTGGATACATAACTTGAAACCTTCTGTTTTGTCCACTCAAGTTATTCCTATGGCAACGGGTGGGTGAAAGTAAGGAGCGAAAATTAACTTTCGCCCAATCAAATATGAATAAACTAGAAAAACATTATTCATAACATTTATTTACTTACATGAAAATTACCTACAGTTATTGAAATACCATTTACATAAACTAAACATGCCACGGTACCTTCTGTTACCTCTATCTACGCGAATTTTCTTACTGGTTATTGGGATTTTCAAATTAGAAAACGCTAACTAGCGGCGAATATTAGAACTACAAACAGTGGTACACATTTGACATTTACATGAAACTACAACTATGCTCTGTTTCATTTAAGCCATTCAGCAGATGGCGCTGGCACCAGCGCCATTTCAAGTAGCCGAAATTACATTGGGTAAATGTGTCTCTTGTCTCCAATTTCTGCCACTCAGAAAGTTCAAGACTATGCCCTATGCTCTACAATACTGAATGGCTTAATTTTTAATTGGACCAACGTATATATGACTACAAAAACTCTATTATACATATTTGAATTATAAATAAAAAATACTAATAGATGAGAAAATAATACGAAAACTACAACACAATGAGCCTGTTTCACATTTTTAAAAAAATATTTTAAATGAAAGTTTATGCATCATTTTTCTTATTAATAATTATTTTTTTAATAATTTGTTGTTATTTTTATAAATAATTAAATAAAAAGATTGGCGCCAAAAATAGGCATGAAAAATAACTCCCCACTCCTGTGTCATAGAAGCACATACATTACGTTATTCACATCCAATAGAAAAACAGTTTTTCTATCACCTTTGTTTATTTTTGTTATTTAGATAAACATAGGTGATAGTTTGTCACATGTTAATAACAAACTTATAATTTGACATATGACGCTGACATTTTCCATTATAAATGAGTAATAAAGTAATAATGGCCAATAAACTACACTCAAAATAAGTCGGACAGTTTACTGAAAGTCGATAGCTAGATGATGGCTAAATTTATATCAGAAAACGATTGTTTGTTCCAGTCACAATTTTCTTTTCTTCGCATCTTTTGGCATATTTATAAATTCAATAGTAGGTTTGCTCCTAGCAGCATTTTTGCAAGAAGGCACAATACTGTACTGTAAATTACTCATTTTATATTGAATTTTTTATTATCTAATACAAAATTTGACACTTGTTTGACAACTTTGACAATGTATTTATAACACTTGTAACAAAACACAAAGAATTGACACTTTTTTAAAGAGACCAATTGGAACCTATGAAGATGTATGTGCTGTGACGTCACATTCTGATTCAGATCACGTGACTTTTTCAGAATATCTAAATTTCAAAAATTTATTATAAAATATCTAATGAATATTTGGTAATATTTTCAAATTTGAGGCTATTTAAATAATGATCTTTTTAAATTTAATACTTAGAAGGCATATAAAAATTCTTGCAACAGCCGTATTAACAGCAATGCCACGCTTACAAATGTCAACAAAAAGTGTACCATCGCGCCCGCTTCACTTTTTAACTATTTTTCTTACGTTTACCTTATTCGTCACAGACAACCGTCTTTATCTTCAATATTTTTAAAAATTCAACACAAGATCTCCAGTTTGTGACAACAAAATAATTTTGTTAACAATTGCAAATGTTTATAAACACAAACAATAGCAACGTAATCCGCCGCCTATGTTAATTTACACTCCATGTATAAATCGATTAGTACAAAGTTTAATATTTTCTCTATTTCAATTACCGGATTGTATGAAACGCTATACTCGTACAACAGTTGTGAAGAAACGAATTCGCTCACTTATGTGCAATTAGAACTTGCGTAGGCAAAATTCTTAGTTTCTTCACTTGTATTGTAATATACTATTATTTTTTTTTTGATAATGCCACCGACAAGCGTGTGGATAACTGCTTAGAAATATCTTGGTCGACTGTATATGACGAAGAAAATCATTGTTTTCCTTCGAACAAAACAGTACAGGACCACTAGGTCATATCTTAAAACCTCCCAAACTTGTAGTGTATGTGTGGACCACCTCTGTATCTATTGAAAGATCGTTCATTTTAAGCCTATTGTTGTGTGGTGCTCTGGGCAATTTCAATTACATTTGGACCAAGTTCGGTATCGCTTCATCGTTCATAACAACATTCACTTTACTTATGTTTTATTTCCTACGAATTGTTCTAAGACCATTCAAGTTCTCACCAAAGGCTATATGTAATTTAATTTGAGTTGTTAATTAAGTGGGGATAATTATACGGTACTAACTAAATGATTTTTGACAATATTAAACAGTTAGGAAGATGTTTGAAATACTTTACTTCCGTTAGTAAGCGCCCACAACAGTCCAGATATATAGTTAATTGTCATTACCGAAATCTGCGTATAGGAAATGCAAATTGATCTACCCAGAAATGATTAATAAACCGTCATGATTTATTTATTTACTAAAGTATACATAATCAAACATAGCGGATTGTGGTAGGGTTCTAGTTCCGCCTTCTCCCGCTAGATATCTTTACTTGACACCCTTTTGGATCTGTTGCCCAAGCATCATCCTTGGGGAAACATTAAAGAAGACAGGACTGGACTGGCCCGGCGGGATACCGGGAATTTCCCGGTGGCCCGTGATGGCTCGTGGCCTGACGAACTTAAAAAATAAACTACAAAAATTTAAAATTGAAAAAGAAAATAAATCGATACAAAAATAACATAAATTCTTGATTGTGAAATAATTCCCTACTACTCTTGAATGTGCGCCAATATTTATATCTATTTTTCTTTTTGACAACCAATTGTTAAATTCGCAATACATACTCATATTTTGTATTACCAACATCATACACATGAAATGATCATTTATATAAGGATGTATTTTATTTAGTTCCCAATAACTTTTATCAAATTATAAATAATAACATACCTGATACACCTTTTCATATAATAATTGATTTAAACAATAAAAAAATTGACAAAAATATAAATACGGATGATATTCGGTCAATAATTTTTGTGACTCGGCAAGCTTCGTCACGAAATACTTGACCTCATGGCATAAAGCTTCTGTTTGCACTCTTGTTGCATAAATAACTATTACATACGTTAGCATATTAAAATTTATTTTCAATGTACAACTTTATTGTCACATTGTTATCGACCCAAAGAATATCAAAAATAAGCAAATCATAGACTTTTTGAAGGAAAAAATCTGATGTGGCCAACACAATACCTCCCGTCATTTAATTTAATTATTAATTTATTTAAATACATACTCCGGGATTTAAATTATATATTATTCATGCAAACATATAGAAAATTCAATAATATTTCATTTTCATAATATAAATTGCGAAAAAATAACATTTAAAGGTATTTTTCGAAGATAATCTATTTTGAGCTTCAAATAAAGTGCCATTTCCGGTTATCTGATTTACACCAAAATCTAATGGCTCATTTCGTATTAGAGAATAAGGTAGCAATACAAGGTTTCAAAATTTTCTGAATGATAGTATTTGAGATAGAGCGGAGGATCCATACACACAAACACACAGATATCATCGTGAAAATGTTGAAATTGGATTCTAAGGGCTTTAAAACGTGCTCATTTACCAAAGTCTCGATATGCGATTTTTAGCAGGATCCCTATACCTCCCTTACCAAGGGTAACGAGAGGTAAAAAGTAAATTTTTAAACAAAATATTATAATGATTAAAATTATTTTTAAAAAACCGGTTCAAATAAATGACCTGGCCCGACTCCATCCGGATTTCCCGGTACTAAACATATTCCCAGTCCAGCCCTGAAAGAAGACATTAAAGTTCTGTTTCCTATCAGTCAATAAGAATCAGAAACTGTCGCAATGTTTCGGAGGGCTTAAAGGAAGGAACTTAAAATGACCTTCAACCTGATAGGTCCTTCGACTTCCAGAATCGACTTCCAGAATGTCTGAAAACCCTAAAAAATCCATGATGCGCTCATATCTGATCGTCGTAGAACAATCCATGAATTGGAGGAACTTAATGGCTGGTAACACGAGCGTGGTTCTAACACCGGTATTAACTAAAACCATGCCTACGACTTGGCACATACTTCAGAGTTATTAACAAAATCAGTGTTGGCAATATACTGAATAAGCCGAAAATGTACTGTCAGCCACATTCAATAAATATGACGGCATTATTTAAAACAGTTTAATATGAGTTTTGTCTTGCCTTCTTTGAAGCCAAATTTATTGAATATGGCTGTCAATACATTTTCGAGTTAATCAATACATTGGCAACTCTGATTTTGTTATTAACCCTGAAGTATGTGCCAAGTCGTTAGCACGGTTTTAGTTAACACCGGTGTTAGAACCACGCTCGTGCTACCAGCCAATAAGGTCGAATGGAAAATAATCGTACACGCAGTCTTTCAATATAGTTATTTATGCTACAAGAAATGTAGGTACCATTTATTAATCGAGGACGATTTTGCTCCCGAGCGATAGCGAGGGTTAGCAAATAAGTTCGAGAGTGATCAAATGTACCTACATCTCGTGTTGCATATAAGATTTTTTCCACTCCCGATGATTTTTTTTACCTGTTCATTTTCACTGTCAGATATGTCAAGGAATACCATTGAATATTGATACATTAAAAAAAAAGAATCTAAGTATTCCATGGAAAATTTAAGAACAAAAACGCTGTCATCTGTCACATTACGGTAACTTTTGAATGGAAATGTGTATGAAATGAGGACAATTTGATAGAAATTAAGTACAAAATTATAAATTATAAGAATGAATAAATATTTGACACAAGTTGAAAATATCTAACTGTTGGTATTTCACAAAGAGGGAGGAAGTTTAGCTGTAGGGAAGTAAGGATAATCCTTACATCCCCTCGCTAATAGAAGCCGATATCTTGACATTAAAATAAACATACGTCTCTACAATCAATGTCCTAATAGCCTACTTACGATATTGGGAGTGCGAAATAGTTATTTATGCTATAAGGGATGTAGGTACTATTTACCAATCGATGACGATTTTGCGCCCGAGCGATAGCGAGGGCTAGCAAATAAGTTCGAGAATGGTCAAATGTACCTACATCTCGTGTTGCGTATAAGATTTTTTCCACTCCTGGTAATTTATTTTTTACCTGTTCATTTTCACTGCCAGATATGTCAAGGAATACTGTTGAATCTTAGTATTCCATGGAAAATTTAAGATAAAAACGCTGTCATCTGTCACATTTGACACGTCAATGGTAACTTTTAAATGAAAATATTTATGAATTGAAGACAATTTGATAGAAATCAAATTTAAAATCATAAATTATAAGAATTATCAAATATTTGACGTACAAACAATGTCCTAATAGCCTACTTACGATATTGGGAGTGCGAAATAGTTATTTATACTATAAGGGATGTAGGTACCATTTACCAATCGAGGACAATTTTACGCCCGAGCGATAGCGAGGGCCAGCAAATAAGCCCGAGTGGATGAGGGTTGGGCAACTGATCTAAAAGGGTATCTAGTAAAGATATCTAGCGGGAGATGTCAGATCTAGAACCCTGCCACCTACCAGAAAATAATTCCCGTTATTTATGGACACGCAAAATCTATGTAAAGCTAATAAATCCAACAATGAGTATCCCTATTTTGTGAATAAATTCATGAAAGCATCCATCCTTTTACTAACTGTACTTTCCTCGATTTACCTCTTACCAATTCACTTTAAATTACTATTTTCCCCTTAGTTATAATTCTTCTCTTGAATTCTTGTCAATCTTCTACACCTTATTATTTTCCCATTGTCGTAGTGTTTCTTATGTCGTATTTCCTTCTAACTATCTTTAACTCGATTGAAGACAGACGCTCGAACTCCTACGTGAGACCAATTACGCTGATTGTTTGATGGCTGATCCCTTATGGAATGATCGGTGAATTGCCGGTAAACTACTGCACGTATCGCAAAATTCAAATTGAGAGGAGTAAATTGCGTGATGGTTTTGTAATTGACGGAAGGGAAAGGCATATTATTTGTCTAGAGCCACACAGGAATAAATTTATGATGAAGAATGAGCTATATGATTTTCCTCCTATGAGCAGTATGGAACAAGAACAGAGGTTTAATAGTTTTGTTTACACAGGAAATGTCAATATATTCATGAAACATATAATAATGAACGTAATAAAACCGTAGAAATATACAAACAAATAACCAGTCACATACATAGTATACGAGTATTGTGGAACAAGTGCGTGAAGTTGTCTTTTTTACACGAGAATGGAGAATGAAGTTTTCAACACGATCCAGAGGCAAGTGATGTAACCACATGAATATAAGAAGTCCAGCATAAGAATTGAAACAAAATCACAAACAACGATATTGAACATGAATACAATGCTACTGAGGAGGATGAATTGAATAAAATTAATTTAATAAACTATCAAATACCAAGGAGAGTGAATCATAGACCATTTTTTTTTTTCACCCAATTGGTGAATTGAAATATCTATTAAATTTTCAAAAGCTTGCATTTTTATGAAATTGTAATTAATTTGCAAGTGTGACATGTGGCAGATTTTTCGGAATGCATTATTCGACTATGTAACGAATTATTGTGAGACTGCAGCAGCTATAGTATCACTCTTCGACAATAACTTCAATGAATAAAAAGAGATAAAGGGAATTTATACATAAAGTAATGTGTTTCCTAAAATAATAAGGAACACAGACTGCGCACATATTATAATTCAGTACATTGTAATATTTACCTTATAAATATATTATAGATAATAAATACACCAGATATACTAGATTCAAACAATTTTGAAGATATATACGCAATGACATTCTGTAAATGAAATGTCACTTCACAAAAGGGAATACAGAAACAATAAAAAAATCCTCAGGTTGATACGAGCAAGTGATGCTTTGTAAATTTTTTTACCTCCCGCTACTCTTGGTAAGGGAGGTATAGGGATCGTGCTAAAAATCGCATATCGAGATTATCGTAAATGACCATGCTTTAAGGTCCCTAGAATCTAATTTTAACATTTTCACGATGATGTGTGTGTGTATGTGTGTGCGTGTGTATGTGGATCCACCACTCTAACTCAAGTACTATCATTCAAAAAATTCTGAAACCTTGTATTTCTACTTTATTCTAATATGGGAAAAGCCATTAGATTTTGGTGTTAACAAATAGTGTTTCTTCAAAAAATACCTTCAAATGTAAATTTTTTGAGATTTATGTTATTAAAAAATTAAATTTTCTATAGATTCTATACTTTTTTATATATTTTTTGGATAAATTTATCTATATTTATAATTTAAATCCCGAAGCCTACGCCTTAAACAAGCACAACTCCTTGGTTACACAGTTCATATCACAAATGTATGTAACTGACAGATAAATGTCACTGTCAAAGAAATGGATCTTAATACAGTTTCCAGCATAACTAAATATGTAAACTATTATTCACGAAAGAGGAGTATTCAAGGTCATTTGTGAGCCGTCTACTACGTATTACTTGTAGATAACTTCATTGCATTTCGTATGCATAGGCGTGCAACATGAAATATTTATGGACACATTTTAAGTGAAAAACTAATAGTAATTCATTTGAAAATTATGTTTCTTTCTAAATAATGCCTTTCTGAAAGATTTATATTCTTCACTTATGTTTTTGCAAAATACAAACATAGACTTAACTTATAAATCAAGGAATAATAATTTGATTTAAACGTCAACGCCACTGGGTAAATATTAGCACAGAGGGCAGTGTAGTAGATAATTAGGTGTCTGTAATTCTACGACATACGCCATTATTATTTGTAGTGTGTTAGAAAGTAATGCCACTATTTACGTATATCTGTCACACCAAATAAATAAAATAGACATAGGTCAAATAATCTTTCTCTTTCTAATACAAAATGTTGCTAAACTACTGCTATAAAGTGAAGTGTATTCTTTCTTCGAACAAATGACCTTGAATAGTCATCTTTCGTGAATAATAGTGTAAGTATGTATATTTAAATTATTAAAAATTAAATAGCGGGAGGTAATGTGTTGGCCACATCAGATTTTTTAAGTGGAACTCGTGCAATATAAGTGTCACTTATTTTTAAGCGCTACTTGCTTAACTGTAACTTATATAGTGCAACGGTGCAAACGGACATTAGTACAAATTTTTGTATAAATGTGAACTGAATTAGGAACTTGTTTTTCGCTTACCATCTGATTTGTGCACATCCACTGCGCACTGTTCATAAAACTATAAATAATTTTTAAAAAATTAAAGCGATTTCAGGAAAAATTATTATGTCAAGAAAGTACTTCATAGAACTCGGAGATTTCCAGTTCTCGCCTGCAGCTCATACTTGAATATGACTATTCGTCCTGTGAAGTACAATAAACCCTTAAGTAAAAATTGTGCAAGTTGTTTACCTGAACCATTCTACAGATCACCCACGATGACAAAACCAATGACAATATTTTCTATTTGTTTTTGAAATTAACAATTATTGCTTTATAACGCGTATAATTCAATCATGCATGACATTAAGCAATAAATATAACTTTTTTTATAAATAGTTATAAACGTCATACAAACTTATATTCCTTTAAAAAACTGTGTAATTGCCACTTCCGTCTATTAACTTCCAAGTGAATAGGAGAAAATTACACACAACACATCATTCGTTTATGCTTGATTTGTATCGTTGTTTTTTCCCATGTGTTGCAACGTATGTACACATACGTCTAGCATAGGGTAGATAATAAATGGTGTAACAAGTAAAGGGAAATCTGTTCGCTAAATGAGATGGTATGCTGTTTTCGATATTTCTAGTTAATAAGCCGAAGAGTTGACAAATAGCACGTCTTTCGGAATGAGCCGTGATGCTCTATTTTCCTTGTTAACGTAGAGTAATCGTAAAATGAATTGAATAACTGATTTAACTTAATCATGAGATTTTTCACTATACTCGTACATTTTAATTAATAATTATTAATAATAATATTGAAAACATGTGTTGTGTATAAATATATCGTTACTTGTATTTAGAAAGAAACATGAATATGACAGTCTTGTTTATAGACGGAGATGATATATTTTATTCATAACGGATATAATAATTGTATCCACATTAAGTTATAAATAATACAACAGACTACACAGTAAACTGAAATATCTGCACATATATTAGGTGAAATATCTCTGAAACAAAACGTTTGCGAGATTTTGCTTACATGAACTTTTTCATTTATTTTTAGGTACTTTATATAAATTTGGTTGTACAAAACGTAAAACTTAATAAACAATTAAAGAATTAAACGAAAATTGTACTGTACCGAACAATTCAATAAAATGGAAAAACTAGGATGTGCAGACATCGATGGTTTTACAAAACCGTGGTCTATGTGTAAATAAATTGATTTTTTATCATACATGCATCCTAATCACTGATTGGCGTACTAAAAACCGTTAATAATTTGAAGATTAAAACATGCCAGTGCTTTAAAGTCGCCAAGCAACAACAAACATAACTAATTTGTTTATACGTATATAATTGTAAATTTGTTGGCGGGAACCGTTGATTGGATAAAGAAAAGAGATGAGGCCTTTAGGTTCCATACATTTTATTTCCAGAAATTTCCGTCGTCATTACGTGTACATTTTGGACGTTTTGGGTGTGACCATCCAACCCATCATCAGCAATAAAAATTACATATGCTTGAGTGTATTTATATTATTCTTAACTTATGTACGCCATTATCAAAGAGGGGGCGACATGCCCAAAATAAGAACAGCTACCAAAGGCAGTGTTCCTCCAGCTGCCAGTGGCGTACCTAGGGTGGGGCAAACAGGGCAGGTGCCCTGGGCGCCAGAACCAAGGGGGCGCCGCTTGGAGCCCTTGGTATCCGTATGTAACTTGGGTGCTAGAATTTGAAGTGTTAAAACTGTTGATTACTGTGCGTATTGACATTTTTCGGAACTGTTGAAGCTCTCTTTCTGTTTTTTCATTGTTTACTCAACGCTGGAAAATACTCAAAAACGCTGTGCCCATAGTTATTATATTTGAGTCTAAAACAATAGTGTGGAAGCTGTGAAGCCCATAAACAACTACCTTGACGTCATACTCCAATTCCTCGAGACTATAATGGATGATGTAAATGAAACGAGTGAAACAAGAAGTGATGCTACGCAATTGTACAACCGTATATTGACACTCTATTTTCTGACTCTACTTGGATTTTAGACGAGAGTACTCATTCCATTTGAAAGGTTTAAGATATTATTTTCGCAATGAAAGAGAAACTTTAGTGACTGAAGCTCTGGAAATTGGACTTAGTCTCTGTCAAAACTGGGATGTCGAAACCGAAAAACGCCAACGGCGAAAAATCTTCGAATAACCACGCAAATAATAATGGTGACTATTGCAGTTTCCATCGCTAGCTGTGTAAGATCTTTGAACAAACTAAAACTGATTTTAAATTATCTGAGAGTCTCCATAGATCAAGATCGATTAAGTGATCTTGCTTTGATGAGCGTTGAAAGAGAAGAAACTGAAAAGACCGATTTCGAGCACGTTATTAATGTCTTTGCATCAGTGAAGGCAAGGAAGATGCAGATGTAAAAATCATGCAGATCAAATTCGTGGATGTGTTTCTTAGACCTCGTTGCACCTTGTACCACTCGCCGTCGCCGAATATGCTTATGTTTCCGCACATCGACTCTCTGAACAACGAGACTAGGGGAGATCTCCAACAACTTCAACGCGCATATCACCTTAGGATGTTCCGCGACTCGACCGACAAACATATACCATATACCATATATTCCGGGGATCATTACAATCAAAAAATGTTATATGACCTATAGGTGAATTCCTCTGTGTTTCGGAGATATTGAAGGAATTAAAAAAAAATGATAATTGATAGTTATTTTGTTATTGTGCTGCTTACTACTACTGCTACTGCTACTTAAGAATATATATGGATTATCTTAAGTAATTTCAACAATAATACAAATGCCACATATCTCGCTTCTCGCTACACTAAAGCGAAAAAAAAGTAATCTTGATTTTACATTGTTGACAGGGGGCGCAATTACGACCCTTGCCCTGGGCACCATTTCACTTAGGTACGCCACTGCCAGCTGCCCTAGAACCATAACGTGGCGTCGCCCGTGACCTGCGAAAATTTAAATTACTATATGTACTTACGCTAATTTATGCCAAGGTCAAAGTTTCTCAGTACTGTCAGTGATGAGTGTTTAGAGGAATCCAGATCGTTGCTAAATTATTCTACCCTAAAAATATTGGACTATCTAACATTTCACTGAACATTTTTGTGCTGAAATATGCCTCAGCATTTGCATAAAATGAAAATAAAAAACTAATTTCTACAATAAATATAACATTCCACTTCTCAACCAGAGTTTTTGCGGACAGTTTTTCCTATGATATAAGGAGAGAATCTCTGGAAAAGATGCATCCTCTCCGTCCTAGTTTATGGCGGGCGATGCATCAGGCCTATGATATCCAGGCCTAGGCCTGATGCATCGCCCGCCATAAACTAGGACGGAGAGGATGCATCTTTTCCAGAAGCCTATGATATCCAAATTTGACTATTTATATGGTTTTAGTCGGCTTGGTGGCTGAGCGGACTAGCGCACATATCGTAGCCCGCAGTGACGTCACCCGAACCATGTTCCGTGCGTTCGATTCCCGTCGACCGACAATGTGTGATTTGTCGTAAAAAATAAATACAGCTACTTGTATTTATCACACTCGGATGCTATAAGCTGGCCACTTATACATCTTAAATAAAATGTAGCAATGGCTGAAATCCAACTGGCAGTACGGCAGTGGTAAAACACTGCGGCTCGGTGAGTCTGGTTGAAGGGTAAACAGCGACAGCTGTATACAAGCCCTAAGTAGATAGATATATGGTTTTAACAACAAGTGCTCAGCAGACTCACTCCATGTGATCCAGATGCGGTATTTCGCTACCGAAAATCGGTCACTTCAGTTTGTAGTGAGTGAGAGATATTTGTTGTAGTGTATTATATATTTATGTATTTTTAATTATAAGTCGAAATTCAACCCATCTGTGGGCATAATAATATGAAGAAATGATCAATCTGAATTTTTGGACTAAGATTGTTATTCCAAAAATATTCCATGAGGTTTCAAACTTTAAAATTCGCAAACTGAAAAAAAAAACACATTTTGTGACGTTAATCTTTGTTCCCCTAGCTCTTCAAATGTGACAACTATTATAGGACGGGCCTAGGAACAGGTTACTAAAAATTAACTCCATAGTTAGAGAATAAGCCCGATTGTTTTTTGTTAGTATAATCTCTTCTACTGTCCATTTAATTTTTCTAGCCTCTCTGTCTGTGGTGTAATACGTCTGAATCGCGTTGATGTGATGACGGTGACTTGAGGTAAGTGTGTAACAGTTCCAAGTCCGGTGTGTGTGTCCGGTGACGGATGCTGCGTTGCGTTGCATTCCTGGCTCTGCTGGCCGTCTGCGCTGAGGCCGACGCTACGCTTCTTCAAACTAACAGTAACACAACCAACCAACGGCACACATACACATACCAGTGGCCGCACAACGTCAACGCCAAACACACGTCACGAAAATCTGCACGGAAAGATGACAGACAGATAGGAGATAAGCTTTTCGATTCAGCACTTGGATTAGTATAATCAAATGCAGAACATTGTTGTGGATAATGTTCACACAAAAAATATTGACATTTAGCTCAATAATACATTGTGAATCAACCGCAAAACCATCAGGTTTACAACTTCGGAATGGCTGCCCATCTCGAATAATATACGAGCCCAAACGCATAATAGTTGGGCCGGTTTACATTTTCTACAGATTATGAAATCTACAAAAATGGTTAGAAAATTCTACAAAATTCTTCCGGCTACTTTAAATACAGACTTAAAATTTTCAAAAAACTGTGGGCCCAATGGCTGGTGACAATAGTTCGATCGGTATTTTAAGGGTCATCTTCTAGTCCAGATTTAGCATCTACCGAGACCTTTACTTTTGGAACGATGAAAAACAACTTCGTAAAAATTGCAAAACATGTGGGACAATACTCACAGAAAAATGTGCAGGACTCAGGGATCCAATGCCTAATAGAATGGGCCCGTCCAAGTCTCCGGCTTTTTAGAAATTACATGTCATATGAATTTTGAATATAAATAAATGAAAACGTGATAAAAATTGCTATATATTTTGTATTTTTATACCTATAATAATAAAATTAAAGTTTTTAGCGTAAAATGGTCGCCATGTTGTGACGTCAGCGTCATTACAGTCGCCCAGTTTCCTTGTGAAAATATCACTATAGTGTAGACCGGGCATATGTTGCTCTCTAACACACATATGATTAATATACCTATCCGAGTATTTTTTCATTGAGATCAAAAGAAAATTATAAAATAAAATATATAAATAAAATAAACTTGGTTTATTTAGCCTCTAGCGTGGTTTACACGTCGGGTAACCTTGTAAACTGAGTCTCCCCCTGCTTAAACTCAGCCTCTAGCGTGGATGACATGTCGGGTAACCTTGTTTAAGACATTACTATCCCCCTTGCTCCTGAAGATGCCACATACGACTGCGGGCGAAAGGTTGAGCTCTGACTCAAAATATGACACAGTCCATTCCCGGAAAACGAATATTTCTCAAAAGAAAATTTCCTTATTAAATAAATTTATATTATAATTTATGTTTTAATTGTAGTAATCTCAATACTTGTCATTAATGTAATCATTTAGATAAGAGGAATGTAAATGTTTGCTTACTTTTTATTATATACAATGCTTTGATTATTGTAATCAATACTGTCATTGTTGTATTTAATTAAAACTAGAAAATAGTTTAAATACTACTTTAATTATTATAATGGCATTTGGTGAGTATGATAATCTTCAATATTATATTAAAGAAAGACTTAAAGTCACATTAATTAAAGCGAATAATGAAATGAAAATGAACAAAAATCACCAGATTTTTATTTTTGTATAATATGTACTTTCGAAGTTTTACATAAATTAAGATTTAACACCACTCCATTCATGTAAGTAAATCAAACAAATATATATTCTGAAATGATATAATAACTATCTGGATTACTTTATTACCTCCATTAGCTCTAAAGATTTGTGGTCAAAGTTTGTAATGGATACGTATTTTTATTCTGACATTTATTTATTTTATATTACCATTTAAATGGTAACGTATGTCTGTTCTCTCTGCTTCTGGCTTTCGCGGCAAAACTTCAATAATTATTTTAGACGTTATTATATAATAATAAATAATTTCAAGAAAACAAAAAATACACAATTTCTATTTTTAAATTCTTCGTAACATATAAAAAATTCAAAAAAAAGTTGGATGGGGGGGGGGTGGTTGGGTGAATGTGTTTGTGTGTGTGTGTGTGTGTGTGTGTGTGTGTGCACGCGTGCGTGCGTGTGTGCGTGTGTGTGTGACAAAATTTTCTAATGCGATAAATAGTACTATAATTCCAAAAATTATAATTCTTTCGTATTCCTCTTCGTTACATCCATGTGAAGAGCTGATTAAATTTTGGTTATAATTGGTCAACCAGAAGTACTCTCATTTGAAGATTTTAACAGTTTTTCTTGGAAAAACGATGTTAAATATCATTTTTCACATTTAATGTTATTATAAATATTAAAGAATATTTTATTCTCTATACGATTTGAATGCATTTCATACTTCATATTAAATGGATTTAGAGTTAAAAAATTATAATGAAATTTAATATCATATATTAGCTAACTATGGAAACAGCTGCTTTATTAAGAAAATTCTGATTGAAAGGTATCAATGTCAAGTGCAGTTGACAGTATGTTTGTGTTATAATTTTACTGGAAATATAGGATCTTTTGCTATAAACTTTCTGTATGAAATTTGTATAAAATACATACAACTGCCAAAAGTTAATGTACAAGAAATAGAATCTTTTGCAAGAAACTTTCTGTATTTATACAAAATACATAGAACTGACCTCTTTATTTTGAATTTCCAACGGTGTTTAATTTGTCTATGTTATGATTATTTGTTTCAAACAATTAAACTGCAATAATTATCAAATTTATAGGAACTTGAGGCCACGTAAACGAGAGTAAACTAAATGTCGCGAATATACGCGATCACCTTAAAATTTTAAAATTATGTCGCGATCGACCGGTCGATCACGATCGACTGTTTGAGCATCCCTACTCTAGGGCGAAAGTTTGGCATAGTAGCATCTGCTTGCGATGAAACATCTCCTGCACTCTTCCGCCAGATGCAAAATCCACTTGATCACAGAGCTGGGCAAAGTACCGGAAAGTAGTACTTCAAGTACCAAGTATGTTGATGTTTCTAACTGTACTTGAAGTACAAGTACATTTTTAGTTTCTACAGTACTTAAAAGTACCAACTATGTATTTGAAAAAGTACTTGTAAATTTGGGTGCAAGTACTTTTTCAGATAATTAATATTTTTCTGATTATATGGACCTTAAAAGGTGATTATTGACAAAAATTTTAATATGCGATATTTATTCAATTATTTAAAACAAGAGTTCCTCGCTGGTACTGCCGTATCACCTAGCGATTTCATGACGTAAAATTGACGTCATATGATCGCCAAGCGATACGAGAAGCTGTACCGAGATGTTAGAATGACGTCATATTTACGTCATGCGATCGCCAGGCGATACGGCAAAGTCCCAGCACTGTAGTTAGGTAATACAAACATTATATGGTTATACAGAATGCAGATTAGAATTAATTTATTTGTCAAAAAAATGCAAATATTATCGCTGAAAATATATTTATTAATGAAATTCACGATTATGTACTACAGGAATAACACCACACTACTGCAGAAGAAACACTGACAGATAAACAATTCTTGTAACATTGTTAACTTTTAAATTATTCATCGAACTTCAAGTACATTTAAAGTAATTCAAGTACATTTAAAATTCTAGAAGTACATTTAAAATACTTCAAGTACATTTGAAGTACTTCAAGTATTTATAAATACTTCAAGTACTTTTCATTGTACTTCAAGTATTAAGTACCAAGTACATGTGAATAGACTTACTTTGTCAAGTACAAAGTACTATAAATAGAAAGTACTTCAAGTGCAGTACTTGAAGTACTGAAAGTACTTGCAAGCCTAAGAAAGTACTTTTCTTGCAAGTATTGCCTAGCTCTGCTTGATCATACGTTTTCTGCATGGGTCTACTATGAATGCGGATCACTACTGTAAAATCCTAAAGAAAAAAAAACCGAAGGCAGGGAATGTTGACTCACGGCGTGTGTCTGCTTCATGATAACACATTTCCTCACAGTCTTAAACAGTGTGAATTGCCAAAGCTTTACTAGGCGATGTAGGATGGGATATTGCAGACCATCCACCACACAGCCCCGATCTGGTACTTCATTTACATAAGAATCTGACAGGAAATTGTATAGCAAATATTTATTCCCATATACTATTTTCTTTGAATTCAAATTATAATGCATTTCAATACTTGTTACTATCACAGTACGAAGATAAAATAATGTGTTGTGTAGTCTTCACCATAATTATTATCTTTATCTTTAGAGTTGAGCTAAGAACCTTATAACATGACTACATGGAAGCACTCGATTTTATACAATAATTATGATCAAGCTAGCCGAGAGCGCAGGCGCGTGCAACAACACTTCACCAAGACTTTTCAACCCTTCCCAAAAAGAAGACCAACAACAGTCTATCAATTAGTGTAAGTTTTAACATAAACTTTATATGAATTTTTCTCAAAAAATCGTGAGGATATGAAAATATTATATCATTGGATTGAGAATTAAATTCTCTAACGAATAATAGTATATTAAGTATTAAGAACGGTAAGGACAGTTTAACGATCGCGATCGAAGACAGTTCCCAATTTCGTCTAAGATCGGTAATTCCTTAACGTTCGTGATGCTTATACTATTTTTTGCACGATCGACGCACAAAATTTAAAAGAAAAATAAGATTTGAAAATTATTTTTCATATAAAAAAAATTATTTGTCACTTTTGAAGTAAGCTTTGATTTTTGTTTTTATTTATTTACCGGTTTCAGGATATTATTCCACATGTACAAAAGTAGGCTGGTAACTAAGTAATAACTGTATCTGTATGGTAATATTAGTACCGTACTGCCTTGTCAACAACGGTCTACAAAATAAAATGAAAATATAATGCTCTTCATTAATACATACAGATAACGTTAGCCTATCGTTCTAAATACGGTCTACTTTATTCTAAAATAATAAACATGAGGAATAAAGCACATAATTTAAATATTTATCAAATTGACATATGTCAAAATAATTGTTCTGTTAACCATAACAATCTGAAAGTATCATTAATGAGAAAATTTCAAAAAGTGATATTTATCAATAATGTCTTAATTTTCTGAAACCGATAAACCATTGAACAAACCACGGATGTTATTAATCATAACAAGCCTTAGATGTCCTAAAATCCTCGCTCTACGAGCTCGGATTTCAAACCGACATCTTCGGCAGTTATGATATAGATAACATTCCTAGGTATGTTAATAGCTATTACCGTCTCGCCTCCTGAATGGTAAGTAAAGCACATCACTTATCGACGTGACACAACACTTACCGTTCAGTAATTTGTAAATAAGATCTACTGTCTTGGAAACACTATCGGTAAATATGAAGAATAACCCGATCATGCAAAAAAATATAAATTTTCCTATTTAAAATAAAAAGTTAGATCCCAAATTTTGCGTGCAACTGGTACAATTTTTTTTTTTTTTTGTTCTATAATTGTTTTTCCATTTAATCTTCTTTGTAGCTCTTATAGTTCTCGAGATAAAAATGGTGGCCCATTTAAAATGAATACCTTGTAGAGACAAAGATCAATAGATTCAAGTTAAATTGAGTGCAGTTAGTACATGGATGGGAATCAGCGTTCAACACAGGATACTGTTAGTCGGCTGCATCATAACATTTGTTATGTTGAACCTGTTCTTTCAAAATATTTATACCTAACCTGAATAAATGTTTGTTTAGGATCTTACACGAAAGTGAATTCACCTACTGTAATACTTACACAATTTCTACTACAAGATATAAAGTTTTTGACTATCTCATCCACTCTATAAATAATAACCGGCGCCTTTTACAAAGTATAAAAGAAGTCAATATACGAACGTAGAGATCTAAAGTTAGTAAGAGCACATTGACAAATATCTGCGTTATTTTTCGTACAAAAAATCAGAATACCATTTTCGCTACAATGAATTTATAATTTGTATGGAAAAACGGAACGACACAAAATCAAACAAAAATCAATCTCTAAATTGTCCTCGAAAACTTTAAAATTGATTGATTGCAAAAGCAAAACCACATTGGTTGGAATTCAGAATTCTTCTATAAATAATGAATCGTATTCAAAATTAACAATATAAAGAGAGGCATAATGTAATAGTAATGATACATAAATAAGAAAAAGATGGAAGCTATTTCCTTGGTTAATAGAGACGATAATTATCATTAATCGAAACAAGTGTGCTGAATTCGGACCATTGTATTACATACCTTTAATAAATTAACGATCATATAGTTCAGTACATATTTATCAACGGACTTGATTGATTATATTTTTAAATCATTTTCTAAATACAATAAAACTTCAAGAAATACATTTTCATTTTGTAATAAGAATAGTTTACATATTAAAACATAACTTACAAACTTGAATAGCCTTCTGAAACGGGTTTTCTTTGATTCGGCTTTCTTTATAAAAACAGTTGGTAATTTCTAATAAGGAAATTTTTGGTAGAATAGTAAAGTTGGTGACAGTAATTTCTGTTTTTACCTTCCGTCACCTTTAGGTAAGGAAGGTATTGTCTTTGGTCAAAAAATTCGGTGGTGAGTTTGATGAATAAGCACGTTTTAGAGTCCCTAGAATACGATTTTACTATGTTTACGATGATGTCTGTATGTATGTATGTATGTATGTATGTGTGTGTGTGTGTGTGTATGTTTGTGTGTGTGTATGTGTGTGTGGGTGTGTGGGTGTGTGGGTGTGTGGGTGTGTGGGTGCGGGTGTGTGTGTATGTATGTGTATGTGTGTGTGTGTGTGTGTGTGTGTGTGTTTGTGTATGTGTGTGTGTTTGTGTATGTATGTGTGTGTGTGTGTGTTTTTAACAGTTTTTCTTGAAAAAACGACGTTGAATATCATTTTTTCACATTCAACACTATTATAAATATTAAAGAATATTTTATTCTCTATACGATTTGAATGCATTTTATACTTCATGTTAAATGGATATAGTGTTAAAAATTAATAAACAAATTAAATATCATATATTAGCCAGCTATGCTTTAACTCTGGAAACAGCTTCTATATTAAAAAAAAATTAATTGAAAGGTGTCAGAGTAACGTGCAATTGACAGTATGTTTGTGTTATAACTTTCCTGGAATAGGATTGTATAAAATACATACAACTGCCTTAAGGTAATATACAAGAAATAGAACCTTTTGCAAGGAACTATCTGTATGACATTTATACAAATACATAGAACTGACGGAAGGTAATGTGCTGGCCACATCAGATTTTTTATTTTGTGTCTTGCCGAGATATTTTGTGTAATTAATGTGCTCATAACAATTCCAAATAACAAACTCCCGCCGAATTTCAATAATAATAATAATAGTAATAAAAATAATAAGAATAATAATAATAATTCTCCTTTGCCCGACCATTTCATTGTCACTTAACAACACTGTAATTTTTTAACTGTCATTTTAACTGTCACAAAATTTTACAATATAATTTTGATCATATTTTATTGATTCCAAATATGAGTTTTATAAGAGACGATAGCTGAACATGTTAATTTAGCGTTTGATTACAATTTTATATAGATTTTTTCGTTTTTACCAACAAAAACTGTTAAAAATCGTAAAGCCGTCACTGATGTCATAAGATGATATTTTTAACCCTAAAAACAAACATTCCTACTTTTAGTAGATTTGTAGAAAATAGTTATTTATGATATGTGTTAAAAGTGACATTTTATTTTGTGAGAAGGAAGTTTGGAACACGACGCGAAGCGGAGTGATACAAAACTTCGAACAAAATAAAATCACTTTTAATACGTATATCATACACTATTTTTTCTACAAACACATTTATATCATATAATTTGTATTTATAAAAAAAAATTGACATGTCAAACATGTCCATTTGTTGTTCCATTTGTCATTACCAAGGTAATTTACTTTTAACACTAGAATTAAAATATCGCATTTTTAATTGAGGTATGCCTTGTTAAAAATTCAATTTTTAATAGTGTTTGTAGAAAAAAAATATTTTTCATTAACATACAGGCTGTTAAAAAAAGGTAAAAAATTGAGGGCATATAGTACTGACCAAAATGAGTAAAAAAAAACTTTATCAACATGGGCCCGATCTTCAATAGTTTCCGAGATATAAGGCAATGAAAAATGAGTTTTTACGGGATGTACCTCTGCTATCTCGAAAACTATGAGTTACGATTTCGATTAAATTACACTTTTTGTTCACCTTGCTGAGTTCATCTTGGATGTGCTTTTGTTTTTCAAAAAAATCAAATAAGAATTAATCTAAGTTATAAAAAGTATTTTTGATACGAATTTAGAAAATGATTAGGCTAAAGGTGCATTCACAAATGAAAATTAGGTTTAGATTTATGGTTTATACTTTAGATTTAAAAACTTTGGCCGCATATTATGTAATGACTCCATTCACACTTCAGAATTTAGGGTCTATAAATCCAAATCATAAAGCTAAACATTGCAAGGTCCAAACTTTAGGTTTATGGTTTAGTTTGACGTCACAAACTTCACCAATGAGAACTAGTCTGAAATGAAATAGATATATACACCCATCTTTATTTAGTATCCACTCGGTGGATTCGGCTTTTTAAACAAATGCGAGAAGAACATGGACACTGTCATAACTTAATTGCTGAAATATAACCAATAATTCCAAGCGAATGACAGTTTCGCAATACTCAACAATACACGTGTGCGCCACACGTGTATTGTTGAGTATTGCTCTACCGATATTTTAATCTTGTTTTTGAAGCATTTACACAGATGTCTGTTCATATCAAAACTAATTTTCAAGTAATGTAAACTTACATTTATGAATGACTTACTTAAACCTAAACAAAACCATAAACCTAATTTTCATTTGTGAATGCACCTTAAAACAAAATGTTCTAAAAAATAATCTTATTCATTGCTATAGGAATGGGAGAGGTTGAATTGTTGTTCTCCTCTGGGATGTTGTAGTTGTCGGCGACCGAGACTACGACACACATGGTGATAAATTGTGTTTAATGATGGAAAATAATAATGCCGTAAAATACTCGCACGTCTCTTGTGTTTACAGTCCCTCGGTAAACACAACGCCACTAAGATCTACATTATTATTACTCAATGAACTTTGCGTAGGCAGAAAAAAGAATAAGTCACAAAACAACAAAATTCATTAACAAGATCCCTCATTATTCTAAATTAACAGAAATGAAATGGGTGATTGTAGTTTAGATAAATCGAATTCGTATGCATCTATACGAAGAGAATCATTCTTCACAAAGTAACACGTACAACTAAAAATATTATGAGAACCACAGAGATGAAAACACTAAGAACAATAAAAGGAGTAACATTACGAGATCAGATACGAAGCAACACCATTAGAGAACAACTTCAAATAGAGGATGTAGTCAGATGGGTAAGAAGCAGAAGACGTCAGTGTAGAGACCACGTAGATAGAATCGACGAAGATAGGATAGCGAAGTGGGCAAAAACATTCAAACCTCTCAACAAAAGACCGCCAGGTAGACCTCCTAAACGATGGAAGGAGAGCTGGACGTCAACATCACAAGGTACCCCTCCATAGAAAAGAAATCCAACAAAGCAGTAATAACAGGACATAGTCCTAAATTAAGAAGAAGAAAGTAACACTTTATATACTCCTAGACTAGTCTCCATAAAATCTGTGAGTATCTATGACTACGTTTATCTCAATAATTCAAGCGGCTTCAATTATATTATAACTTGAAAAATCCCATTGGTTTATCTCAGCGGATTGAAAATAGGAATGAGTTATTTTCAATATTCTTTAAATTTGTAACGACTAAAAGAAGCTAGTTAAATACTCGATTATGCAGACAGACAGGAAAAGGTATATGATCTAATTTCATCCTGGATATATAACCCCAAAATTATAATGTTGTTATTTGTCTTCTCTTTCAAAAACATTAAAAAAACATTTATTTCTGCATCGCTCCAATTATTTCGCTTTTCGACAATTTTACTAAGTTTTATGTCGCGACTTTTATAAAATGAGGTAAAATGCAAACAACCAACAAATGATATGAATTTAGTAACACTGCAACATATTGCGGATGTGCGCATGCGTAGTTAGATTATTTAAAGCTTCACTGTTTATTTCGACAAAAGTCAAGCCGCTTTGAATTCCAAGCTTGTTATTTTATAGGCTTGACTTGACATTTTCAAGCGGCTTGATATATTAACCTCGATCGTTTTTTCGAAGATTGAAAAGGGATTTACTGAATTCAAGCGACTTCAAACGTCGAGATAAACGTAGTCCATGAGGGAGACACACTATGATTTTACAATCCAAATATGAGTACTTTTTTTTACAATCCACACTTCTTCTTATCATTCTTGTGAAGTTGTACTTATATCATAGTATTGCACCAAGAAACTTTCAGACCTGTATCATAGTATTGCACCAGCAAACTTTCAGACCCTTAGCAGGTTTAATTTTCACCAACCCGGATTTTTTTAAATGCCTATAAGGAAACTCTGAATGCAAAGTACGAGCCCATACTCATAATAGTGCGGCCGATTTTCATTTTCAACAAATTATAAAACCTACGCCAATGGTGAGAAATTTCTTTCGACTAGTTTTAAAGTATAGATTTTAAACTTAAAAACTAATGCCCGGTTTCATAAGCACTTGCTAAATCTCATGTTAATTAACATATGTTTAAAAATAGCAAATTGTTAAATTTTGACAGTGTTTCACTAAATTAACATTCTGTTTTTAACAATTTGTTAGTTAACATAAGTGTTAAATTATTTATAGGGAATTAAGGTGCATTCAGAAATGAAAATTAGGTTTATGGTTTTTGTTTAGGTTTAAGTAAGTCATTCATAAATGTAAGTTTAAATTACCTGAAAATTAGTTTTGATATGTACAGACATCTGTGTAAATGCTTCAAAAACAAGATTAAAATATCGGTAGAGCAGTACTCAACAAGACACCTGTGCGCCTTGAAACTGTCATTCGCTTGGCATTATTGGTTATATTTCAGCAATTAAGTTATGACAGTATCCATGTTCTTCTCGCATTTGTTTAAAAAGCCGAATCCACCGAGTGGATACTAAATAAAGATGGGTGTATATATCTATTTCATTTCAGACTCGTTCTCATTGGTGAAGTTTGTGACGTCAAACTAAATCATAAACCTAAAATTTGGACCTTTCAAGGTGCATTCACAAATGAAAATTAGGTTTAGATTTATGGTTTATACTTTAGATTTAAACACTTTGGCCCCATATTATGCAATGACTCAATTCACACTTCAGAATTTAGGGTCTCTAAATCCAAACCATAAAGCTAAACATTGCAAGGTCCAAACTTTAAGTTCATGATTTAGTTTGACGTCACAAACTTCACCAATGAGAACGACTCTGAAATGATGTAGATATATACACCCATCTTTATTTAGTATCCACTTGGTGGATTCGGCTTTTTAAACAAATGCGAGAAGAACATGTCATAAATTAATTGCTGAAATATAACCAATAATGCCAAGCGATTGACAGTTTCACGGCGCACAGGTGTCTTGTTGAGTACTGCTCTACCGATATTTTAATCTTGTTTTTGAATCATGAAAATCTAAACCTAATTTTCATTTGTGAATGCACCTTTATGATTTATGTTGGTATTATTAAGCTAATATTCTTTTGTTTTCTTATAAAAACCGCTGTGACACAAAATCGATTGTGATACACAGTGGTACAGAAGAATACAGGTGCAAAAAAGTATTAAGAAGATTATTTTAAGTTATGAATTTACATATTACAGGCATGTAAGTATTTCAAAGAAAAATATGTGATTAATACAGCATAGACCATATGTATTTAATTCAGTAATTATTTTCAAATGGTGACATTGAAGAAAATATGCTGAAAAATAGAGGACGTAACTAGACGGAAACAGAAAAACCAGAATTAATTAGCATCTTTCAAAAATATAATTGAGAATAAAACAACAGATAGTATTAGTATTAAAGAAATACAAGAATGCTGGAGAAAAATTACAGCAGAATAGAACGGTGAAGAGCAACAGAAAATTTCAAGGATTAGCTACTCTCGAAGTTGATCGATGTGTCTTCGTAACTCGATTCCATCGTCGGTGACTATATTGTAAGATAGTGGGCAGTTATGTCGGTTATGCGAGCTTTAATCCAATTGGAACTTCTATTGTAATTCCACGCTAAAACTGTATCACCTGTAATAAAAGAATGATATTTTCTTCTTACATTTGTATTCTGTTTTATAGATTCTCTTTGCTTTTCATGAATTTCATCTGTCAAATCTGGTCGGAGACGATCTAGTATAGTTTTCAGGTGTCGTTTCATCAAAAGTTCAGCAGGACTCTTTTGTAACAAATTTATCAAATGTCAAATTTAGCAATGAGTTTAAAATTAAAAAGCACCTCGAAGCTACTTTTAAATTAACATAAGATTTAACATGTTAAATTTAACACCCGTTGGAGAAACAACATTTGGTATTTAACAAAGTGCTAAACATTTAACAATGTGTTAAAATTTAGCAAACGTTTATGAAAGCGGGCATAAATGTATTATTTAAGTTTTCGCATTTAATGTTGCATGGGTTACATCGCCTTTATTAGAATTACTAGCTTTAATTCTATTAGGCATTGAATACAGAAGCCCTGCATATTCTTCTGTTAGAGTCTTGTCTCATATGTCTGCAACGTAGGTTTTACTGTATGCACTTTCGAAAGATGTTATACAAACTTGAAATACTCAAATCTATCTACAAGTTAGGTAGATAGCCGAAACATGAAATTGTTAACGTTTTTGGGCATCATAATATTGGACAGGCGAGTATTTAGCAAACAAAACGGGAATGTGAAGAAAGTGTAGTTTGTTTTAGTTTACCAAAAAGTGGGCAACCCGAACTTTTTCCACCAAATTGAATCACCAGAGTCATTCAAAATACTCAAGATAAAGTCAGAACATCATCTCGCAAATTAATTCTACAATTTAGAATTTTAAGATGATTTTTAGCAGAACTGTAGTAAAAAGGATTTAAATTTTCTAAAAATAAATAATGTAACTAAATAGACTGCGTCCCAGCCCGCCCAACTTGAGCGAATCTCCAGATGCTGCAGAACATTAAGGGGTCAACATATTATATAAAAGAGAGAGCGATAATATAATCTCCAAAAGTTTCTCAGGCGAGATTTCTTAGCCTTATTCCTCCGGGGTAGTAGGATAAATAAGAGCTTATATTTATTAAATATTTTCTTTAAAAACAATAAAAATTATAATTAAAAATTAAAAATAAATTTTACGGTTGCTTGTCGGAAGTTTTTATAAAATGCAATATCCGCAACTTCCCACAACAAACTCGACGACAATAAGACAAGTGCAAACGAGATGGCACTTCTGATTATCTTTATATTACCGTTATCTATGAGTATGTAGAAAACCACACCGGTGCACTAGATATAAATGTGATTTTCGATACATGAGCCTTATTTGCCTCAAGTACCTTACTCGAAATCTCAGTCAAACAGTATTTATCTCATTCTTGCACATTCTTTTGGGTAAAATCTTACAAAATATTACATCTTATACTCATATACACAAAATACATTCATTCTTTACATGATTACATGAGATGTAATATTGCATCTCATATGCACAAAATACATTCGACCTTTATATGATTACATGAGATGTAATATTTTGTAAGATCTTATTTACCCAGAACAAGGTGTAAGAGTGCATCGAAACATCGGTTTTATAAGAGAATGTATGACTGAGGTTGTGTCCGATGTTGCACTTTATTCACCCTAATATCTAATGCTGGATTTATACAGCGTAAGCCGTAACGTAACGTATCGTGCCGTGGCGTATTGTAACGTATCTTAACGCGTGATTTTTCTAGGCTATTTTATACGGAACTTTTACGGTACATTTTCGTAAAAAGTATACTAATGCTCTGTCGATACAAGTGTAGTGTACATCAGATTTGTATTTATCAGGTTCATTAGTTTATTCGCAATGCACTATTTTTCATATATATGTATATATATATATATATATATATATATATATATATATATATATATATATATATATATATATATATATACCGGGTGGCGCTCGAAATCCGTTACATAGGCATTTAACATGGGAAAACCGTTTTTCCTACCACATTGCTCCCCAAATTATTTTAGACAAAAAATCTTCAAATAAAAGTTTTAGAACATAAAATTTTGCATTTGAATCAATAAGCAAAATTAATTTTGCATGCGTTGTAACAGCAGAAATTAGGTATGAAAACGTCGAAAATCTACTCAAAAGTATTGATAGCCATGGAATTAACAAAAAGCTTAACAAACAAACGTGTGTTTGTCATAAAATTTAATTTACTTTTTATTATTCAATATAATTATCATAACGTAAAATTCTTAAGCAGAACAATAATTTAATTCTTCTATACTCTTCAAATACTCATTTTTCTTGACAAAAAATCACAATATTTGACATTTAAATCATCACATTTGTTTGTCTTTTTTGTTTTAATTCCATGGCTAGCACTATTGAAATAAAAATTTCAAAATTTTCATATTCAATTTCTGGAGTTACTAAACATACGTAATTAATTTTGTTTACTGATTTACATGCAGAATTTTATATTCTACAACTTTTATTTGAAGATTTTTTTTCTAAAATAATTTGGGAAGCAACGCGTTAGGAAAAACGGTTTTCCCATGTTAAATGCCTATGTAACGGATTTTGAGCGCCACGCGGTATATATATATATATATATATATATATATATATATATATAATATATAAAACTAAAACACTGTATGTCCAACAACAAACGTCTTCACGACGCGATAGACTAATGCAGACCATCTCAGAAACAAATCGTTGTCATCCAGAATAAACAAAATCCCGCGATAAACAGAATTTTGACTTACAAAGATAACAAGTTGAAATATTATTCCTGAACTAGTATTTTAAAAAGTTTATAAAAAGTTATTTAATTGTTAATGCTCTTACCCTCGTCTTATCACAAATCGAATTGCATAATTTATTTGTATAACTATGCAGACCAATGGATATCATTAGTGTGCCTTTCGGAGTTGTATTAATGTCAAGTACATGTAATGTTTTATAATCTTATTGTTGTGCTTTCATTATGCTTGTTATTTTGAATCATACACTATCTAGAGCTAAGCCAAATATCTTTCACACTTCGAGTCATGAATATGTTGTTGGAATTGTTATCACTATTGGCTGATGTCTGCGTACTGACCATTTCTTTGTTTCATGTTAGCGTATTTGATAAAATTCGTAATATATACTCCATCATCAGGCAGTCCAGAGTGCAGTCCAACTCAGTCCAGAGTACAATCCAACTCTGTCCACGGCAGTCTAACTCAATTCAGTAATATATCTATCATCGTTGTTATTATTACATCTATTATTTTACTACGAAATAAAATATATTTTAACTTACTCGTCGATCGTATTTTTAAAAACTTACAATCACAGTTCGTCCTCGAGCCCATTACATACACCTAAATCCTAAATACTGAATGCCAAAATGCGACTTCGGACACAGCCTTAGATTTCGAGTAACTTAATCTATACCGCAGTCGAGAAATTTCCAACATTTATAATTGATATTTTATTCTATCAATTAATAAAAGCATTTTGAACCTCCAGCAAGCAGTAGCTCACGCAACATTCTTTATTACTTTCTTAATATGTGATAGTTCTCCTCGTAGATCTCAATAGCTGATATATCAATTTTTCAATTTGAAGCTTCTAGTGAGAGTAGAAATAATACAATTATTTTTAATTAAGTGTTGTGTATGAAGCGAACTGAGTCTTCTCTTGCAACATAACTGACAATAACGAACTAATATCAATATGCAAATGATATATCGTTAGCAGTTGCTCATCAATTATTTAAATTCATATTAAAATTACACGGAAAAAATTTGTGTGTGAGTATCGGCATAACAATCTTGCTTGCGACATTCAGTCGCTTCGTTCGGATTTTGTTACTACTCTCATCTGATACGCCAGCACAGTGACAGTTTGAATGAAGAGTATTTTGAAATAGTAGGCACTGGTTTTAGTTTAATATGAATATGCTGGATAATTAATGAATGAAGAGCATAAGACAAGGTTTTTAATCAAGGGATAACTCACGAAGAAAATATGGTATGCACAGAAAGTATTATGTTACCAAAGGAATTGCATGTTTTAATGAAGAAATACAGACATTGTTTGTTTCGAGATATAATAGTTATTTATTATATGAGTGTGGAATGTATCATATTAGTCACGAAAGAAAAAGTTTAGCCACGTAGCCCGCAAGGCGAGTGGCTAATTTTCTTTAGTGACTAATATACATTCCACATGAGTGTAATACAACGTTTTATCCAACACATTTTTAAAAACTTCTTAAATTTTTTTTATGTTTTCATTCATCGTTTGACACTGACAAGTCAATTGATGTAGTATTTTAAATTATAAAATAGCCATTGAATGGTTGTTAAGGTTTTGTTTTGTAAGAAAAATACATGTAAATGGGTGAAAATGAGGACCTTCCTTTAAAACGTATTCACTTAGAAGCACAAACACCATTTTTGAATTTAATTCCGAAGCAAAAGCAAGTAACCACTAACTCGTTTCTCGTTTCGTTTCACAGCCGAACATGACAGTTGTCATTGTGTAAAGATAAGTAACCTATTTTATATATAATAAAATAATTTTGCAAAATTGGTTTTTATTTATATTTAAAAAAAAATACTCAAAAAACAGTAATAATTCCTCCGTGACTTCTAAAATATTCTCTCACGGAGTAACTAAAGTTGTACATTAATTATTTTAAGTAAACATAGTAACAAGTATATTATGAGTGGGTGTTGGATAAAAGAATTTACAAGGTATTGTAAGGTGATATCAAGAAAATACAAGTATTGTTTGGGAAAATCTAAGCACAGGGTTTTTGAGAAAGATTGCTTAGATTTTGATAGGTTCTGTTTGTTAAATTATTAATCGAGAAGTTTGGTAGACACTTTAAATTAATCGTCATAGTTTGATGTTTATTATTTCTTAAAGTTACACTCCTTTGAATATTTATAGAACAATTACAACTTTCAAGAAAAGATCGCTGTTTTATGGTTAACCGAACTGATATCCATGAATTCGGTAAAATGGTAGTTTAGATTAAAGAACTACAGTTCTAGGAGATACTTTGTATGGAAAGAAAAAATTGATGTGCTTTTGTTTTGACAAAAATTATCATAAGTTACTAGAAATTGGCGAAAAACTGAATTTGGTCGATATTTTCATTTTGAAATTACTTCTAAATTATGAGTAATCGAGAAAAATGAGAATTTTTGTCAAAACAAATGCTCATCTAAGATGACCCTCCAAAGGCGCACCACATATTCCACTTAACCGAAGTCGTATCTCTTATAGTTTCCGAGATCTCAATGGTGGCCTTCGAAATCCAGATATCCTGTAGGTAACTATTTTTTGTGAAAAAAAATTGAAATACTATTTCCTATGAATACTTTTTATTTAATATATTGGGTGTAAAAAGCAGGCCATAATTTTACCAAAGGTGTAAGCATCGAAGGAAAAATAGCAATCTCTAATGAGGTGTACTCCTTTTCCATGACCAGGAGATGGAAAACATTATTTTTACATGAATAAGTAATTTCGTAATTTTATTGTAACATTTAATCCTTTGAATCGTTGCAAAAGACAAGAGAAATTTGTTGACAGTTTGTTGAAAATTGTTTTAAATAATTACTGTAATTTTATTCAGTTGATGCTACCAGTGCGGCAGTTTTGATCTTGACCTCGAACAAAATCCAGATAATTTTATGATAAAGCATTAAATACTCATACTTGTCAAAATAATAAAAACTTCTATAGGAGATTAAAGTCCATATTCATCTCTAGAAACAAAATGGTGAACTTCTCTTTCAATAATTACAATACCAAAGAAATTAGCTTTTACTTTTAGTCATGAAAAAAATAATTTTTATATGCTTATACGTTCTTTTACAGCTAGGAAAATTTATGAAAATGTTTGCTGAATATTTATTACTTATTGTACAGAACTTCAGTAAAGAATTTGTTGTTACTAAAACTCCTAAACGTAAGCATTAAGTTTTTATATTTTAAGATTTATTTTATTAACGTCATACAAACCCATAATCAAACAATTTCATCGCAACCTCTCCGGGGTTAAATATTATTTATAGGTAATAGCTACCAGTAGATGTCAAGTTTTATTATTTTAGAAAATAAATACGAAATATTTACTATAATTGCATATTGCATGTAACTAATATGACAATTATATTTTATATTCATGGTGGTATTGAACTTATCAGTGGACGTATAATGACAATGAAAGTAGTAGAGCTTTGTGGAACTTGGAGAAAGTATGAACTTGTGGGTGATATGTTATCAAACTAGTGCAATTAAGTGCAATTTACATCCCATTTTCATTTTCAACAATTACAGTTTCCCTGCACTTTACGTTTTCATTTTTAATCTCATGCCAATTAAAAAGGATGAGAATAAACTATTTCACTTAGAAATTGCAGATAATACACACGATGTATACAGGAAGTCCGTTTTTCGAGCCATTGGAATCTCAGCTTTCTTAAGAGATACGAAACCATTTTAAATATATTTGTTATTACCGAAAAATGCATAGATCACTTGATAAATACAAAAATTCATATTTTGCTGATTTTTATTTTTTCAAGTATATTCTAAGTATGAAATATTAAAGGAATTCGTTAACGCACTTTTTCATACTTATCTGTTCATTTGTTTCAAAAAGTAAAATACAACAATTATTGATGCAATGAAAGGATTGAAATCATCTGTTAGGTATTATCATTTATTTATTTTTAAGTTTATTTTCATCATTTTCATTTCATTGTGTTTTCATTTGTTTTATTGTCACAAGTATTTTTATCCTCTAAATTTAATAATAAATCGGTTTCACATTTTTTTAAATATTTTAAATGAAAGTTTATGCAATATTTTTCTTAGTAATATAAGAATAATAATAATTTATTGTTATTTTCGTCAATAATTAAATAAAAAGTTTGGCGCCAGAAATTGTAATGAGAAACAACCCCCACTCCTGTGACGTCGGAGCACATACAGTACGTCATTCATAACCAATAGGAAAATAGTTTACGTTGTTTATATAAATAAAAGTAGCCGATAGTTTGTCACATGTTAAACTGTATGTTCTCTGACGTCACATTCTGTTTCAGATCACGTGACTTTTTCAAAATATTACACAATTTTCAATAATTAATTTTAAAATATCTAATTGGATATTTCGAGATATTTTCAAATTTGAGACTCTTTAAAGAACAATATCTTTTAAAATTTAGTACTTAGAAGTCATATAAAAATTCTTGCAACAGCCCTATTGTTAAATTTTTGCTGTTTGAAACATTTGAACATATGTAGCTTAGTTCAATTTATAATTGTTAAAATGAACAGAAATTACTAATTACAATAATAATAATAATAATAATAAAATAAACTAACCTAACTTGACAGACAAATCGTTGTTAAATTTTTTTCAGTTCCATGGCTATTTTAGGGTAATTTCCGATTTTTTCATAGCTAACTTCTGAGATTACAAGATATGTAACTTAATTGGTAATTCGTAATTGCAGTATTCTAATGTTTATTTGAAGCATTTTTGTCTAATATAATTTGGGGAGCAATGCGCACTGAAAACTGTTTTTACAAGTTAAATCCCTATATATATAGCTCGTCCAGAAATTATTGGAACAAATGACTTTTAAATCTTCCGTATTAATACCAATCGTTCCTGCTGTGAAAATTTTTGCGTTTCAAGCAAATATAGTTTCGTTTCAGTGCACATTATATGTCTATGAAAGTTGAAAATTGCTTGAAACTATTTAAATAAGCAAAAGTTTACCGGAGGACCATAGCTGTACAGTAACATTATTCTCCAAAATGTTATGCTTGCTTTAACAATGAATGCAACATCGATGTAATATGGGTTCAGAATCGAGCCATATGATATCTAATATTATGCTAAGGCTAATGTTTTCCATTAACATCTAATATGTGAAAAAATTTGTCACACAAAATAATAAAGTTTATTTCCTTATTTCTCATTGAAATCTCCAAAGTATTACATTATTACTTCAATGTGTTAAAATTAAATATTTAAGAAGCCGGATCAAAAATTCAATGAAGGGGTATTCTAACTAGGTTACTTTTCTTTAATTATTAAACAATCTACTATTCAAAATATAATCAATGCTCAATAACAATAAAATAAAGTTTTGTATTTTCACACATTGATGCATTAGTGTGTGATGCATTCATAGAGCGTATATGTGCGTATAGAGGCGTTGCCTGATACTCTGAATCCATGCAGACTCGGCCACATGCGCGTCTGCATAGCTATGTTAATTCTTCCATCAACTTGCCGCATACGACAACACATATACGATACACATACTCCAATACTTGATCACCTAATACACGTCATTCACGAACATTCTTTCGATGTACCCAGTGGCGTAAGCACGAAATTTTTCTGCAAGGTGCTACCTCAAGTAGATTAAAATCTTGAATGTGATTTTGTTACTTTAATCTCTAATCTAGCTTTTCTATTAGTAAGAAGTAGTGACAAAAATGAAGAAGGAAATAGTTATTCTAGTGAAAATGAAATGTAATATCATACGAGCCCAGGCTCTGCAAACCAATTATAAACCTACGCAAATGGTATGAAATTTCTACAAATTTCTTTCGAATAATTTAAAATATATGGGGCATCCAGCCATCAATAAGTTTACGTCATCGTTCATTTTTGAAATTTTCTTTATATTTTTAAATATATTTTATTAACGGTATTTTATTGGTTTTTATATTATTATTATGTATTTCACACTATTAATAGAGACAATCTGATGTGGCCAGCACATTACCTTCCGTCAGTTCTATGTATTTTGTACAAATTTCATACAGAAAGTTCCTTGCCAAAGATTCTATTTCTTGTACACTACCTTCCGGCATTTGCATGTATTTAATGCAAATTTCATACAGAAAATTTATAGCAAAAGAGCCTATATTTCCAGTAAAATTATAAGACAAACACACTACGTCAATTTTACTTGACACTGACATCTTTCAATCAGAATTTTCTTAATATAGTAACTGTTTTCATAGCTATCTACTTCATGAAATTGAATTTCTTTATAATTTTTTAACTCTATATCCATTTAATATTAAATATAAAATGCAGTCAAATCGTATAGAGAATAAAATATTCTTTAATATTTATAATAACATTAAATGTGAAAAAATGATAATTAACATATTTTTTTCAAGAAAATCTGTTAAAATCTTCAAATGATGGTACTTCCGGTTGACCAATTGTAACCAAAATCTAATCAGTATTAGAGTTATCGCAGATGAAATTTTTGTTACACACACACACACACACACACACACACACACACACACACACACACACACACACACACACACACCCACATCCACACTACACACACACATCCACACACACATCCACACACACACACACATACAGACATCATCGTAAAAATAGTAAATTCGTATACTAGGGACCTAAAACGTGCTTATTGATTAAAAACTCATCGAATTTTTTGACCAAAGACATTACCTTCCTCACCTAATGGTGACGGAAGGTAATAATTACGTTTGAAAATATTATTATTAAGTAAAATTTTGTTAATTTTTGTAAAATGACGTTTGATTATTTTTTTCTATTATTGGCAATTCTAAACATTCATATTACTAAATACTATATGTCTACCGTATACTTCTCAATCTGTATTGAAATTAAGTTTTTGTGATTTTTGGGTGGATTATTCCATTCTTAAACTAAAATACTACTCCCTTTTCTGATTATTTCTAAGACCGAAGAACGAAGATCATTTTACGAAAAGGTAAATATAAACATAACAATGACATTGACACATAGAAAATGTCAAACCTAAATTTCAGATATTTCACATTTTAAGTCCAAAATGAAACGTCGCGACAGCTAACATAAACAGGGTGAGCCATAAGGGCAATAAATGTGCTAGTAAGACAAAAATGAAGCTATTGGGCAAACCAAGTGATCGTAATCCATGTATAATAATTTATTGAGGTAACCCGCAGATCATATTTCAATCATGCTCATGTAAACTTATGACGTCATTGTTTCTAGTGATATTATATTTATTGCGTAAACCCATTGACTGGCTGGATGCTCTATAAATAGATTTTAAACTAACAAAAACTTAATATATTATTTAAGAATTCCGCCATTTAATATTGGGTTACATCGCCTTTATTACCAGCTTTAATTCTATTAGGCATTGTATCCACAAACTCTGCACATTCTTCGATTCTTCTATTAGAGTATTGTCCTATAATCTTGCAAGGTAAGTTTTATATTGTGCCAAAAGTAAAGGGTCTTAGTAAAAGAAAATCTGAACTACAAGATGACCATTCAAAGGCCGATTGTACTATTAACATCTTATACTAACTTATAAGGAGCTGTCTCAATAGTAAGAGTTAAAAAATATTTGCAATTTAATTTTCTAACAAATATACATACAAAATTTAATTTTGATATAAATTAGGTTTATTTTATTTTGGAATCATAAACTTGTTTATCCGCCCTCAAAATCGGGCGCAATTTGGGTTTCATCGCCCGAGAGCTTATAAAGTTGCCAAGCAACAGCTATTCAAACGTCAAAATCGTCGTTTTTAGATAAATGTCAGACAACATAATAAATTCGATAAATCACATTTTTTGAACACCGCTGCTCGTAAAACTATTCGTATCCTTTCTCGTATACGTCTTTTCACTTTTGTGGAACCAACTTGCTCTGGGCAGCGTCAAATTCATTCGATATTTCTTTTGTTAATCGATATCTTCCATTTTCATTTGACACTAAATTAAAATTTGTTTTAAACAAACAATACAGCTAGAAACCACAGCATACTTAAATTCACACGCCAGCACAACGATACCGAATATACAGGTTGTCTCACAACTCGCGCCCCCGACGAAACTGACACTTGCCGACGACAATAGATTGCCAACAAATAGAAGAAAATAATTTGCGACTGCTAGCATAACGGAGTTACAAGACTTTTTTATCCACCAATCCCGGAAGGATATCTTGAGGTGTGATGATATTATTACAAAATAAAACTGGTTGCTAGGTTTTAAACATATTACTAGTGAGTTACAAAATTTGTTTGACTTGCTGTAATTTTGTCACTTTATAGTTGACTTTTCAATATCAACAAATTTAGGTTAGCGAAGGTATCATCCGAGATCATCATTTATATCGTACAGTGCAACGTGTTGTAGCAGCTGTGTAACTTCTCTGATACATCTGGTACCATCTTCCTCAAAGACATTTAAAACAGCTTCTTCGTTCTCAACTGTACGAGCGATTTTGGGAGCACCACCAGTTTCTTTTCGATCTGGCATAACTTGACCGGTCTCATGCGTCCTTGCGATGGCTCTCAATATCACTATATGATCCACAAGATTTCTATCCGGAAAACGTTCCGAATAGACTCGTGCTGCCTCTCTGGCGTTACGTCCACATTCTCCGAAAATTATAATCATTTCTAAGTAATACATGAATACATGGTAAGAATTTGCCTTTTTTTATTCACCTAGTCAAATTTAATTTGACACTGACATTTTTCGAACACTATAGTCGCCCACACATTTTAAAGAAGATTTGATTTGTATAAAATCCTAGTAACGTAAAATTACGGCAAACACACGTTAAAGGTGTAGGTCTCTGACTGGTCAATTTTAAGACGCCTTTTCTCAAATATCTTTTAAGCTAGATTTTTTTTTCTTCGAAATTACACATCCGAGTGCAGTCTCGTGTTTCCTCATTCGCTCTGGGGCGCGAGTTGTGAGACACCCTGTATACCTACCCATTGAATCCTTGAATTCCGAGAACCAAAAATATAACGTTGTATATACCACGGGCATAATCAAGATTATAGCACTCGGGAAAATTAAAGCTTTCCGCTACGCGTCGAGCTTTAAACATTCCCCCGTACTACAATATTTTGATTATGCCCTTTATACATAAATAACTATTATACGACCTTCTATATAGGCTATTTTTTGAAAGTTTCTTGCTGTTTTTTGCATTATAGCTCTTCCAAAGTTGTCACCTACTTTCTTGCTAATTCTGGTCTACTTGTTTTTGGAAGCCCAGGATTAGGTATATGCTTATTCTTCTGATTCCTTCACGACGAAAGTGCCCAATACATGCTAAATTAACATTGCAACAGCAGTAATAAGCAACTCTTTTTGTAAAACATTCATTGTAACAACAAAAATACTAGCAAAGATAGTTTGATAAATACGAACATCATCGATTTCCAATTCCTTTTACGAATAATATAAATTATTGAAGGCAAATAATTTAAATACACATTGCCAATCATACTTTAAGTAAAATAGTTACGAAACATCTATCTACATTATGCCTAAACCAAAACAAACTTTTAGAGAAACTGTAAAACTCTTTCAATTTGAAACAAATGTAATACTTGTAGGTAAGCAGATAAATGTCACAGTACACAATTACACTCGTTCGTCTCTTGTTTCATAGCTAGGTAGATAAAATTTTAAATCACCCTCGTATATTATTATATGCCAAGAAAAGCAGAAACCACGTGTGTTTGTATGAAGATATAAACTGTAACAAAAATAATTACATTAAATTTAACCAGAGACAAAATTCGTCGACAGTAACATTATTTCTTAGTACCTTTTTTTTGAAATCTCAATTTTTACCTTCCGTCACTTTTAGGTAAGGAAGGTATTGTCTTTGGTCAAAAAATTCGATGATGAGTTTTTAATCAATAAGCACGTTTACTATTTTTACGATGATGTCTGTGTGTGCGTGTGTGTGTGTGTGTGTGTGTGTGTGTGTGTGTGTGTGTGTGTGTGACAGAGAGAGAGAGAGAGAGAGAGAGAGAGAGTGTGTATGTGTGATGTGTGTATGTGTGTACGTGTGTATATGTGAATGTGTGTATGTGTGAATGTGTGTATGTGTATATGTGTATATGTGTGAATGTGTGTATGTGTGTGTATGTGTGTGTATGTGTGTGTGTGTGTGTGTGTGTGTGTGTGTGTGTGTGTGTGTGTGTTTGTACAAAATACTTAGAACTGACGAAAGGTAATGTGCTAGCCATATCAGATTTTTTATTATAAATTAACGAGTCATTTAGGTATTTTCATAATAATTTTGATCCGCTAGCAATGCCAGTTTTCAACTGCACTCTATAAATTTCCTATCATTTTTTAAAAAATATTACGACTTGTCTTCGATTGCGATTTTTTGGTCTTGCTCGTACGACGTATGTAGCAATGAACTACAACGGAAATGAATTGAAAGCTGATACCAATGCTTCTTGGTTGATACTGTCAAATTTGCGTTTGCAACATTTACCTACGTCATACAATTTGAAAAAAATATTTCGGCTTAATGAATAAAAACTAATGCCCGGTTGCAGAAACGTTCATCAACGCATTGGGGTTCATCAAAACGAACAAATGCAACGTGATTTTTTGACAGCAATGATTTAAATGTCATATGAACAAGGAAACTGATTCGAATTTGTTTTGATGAACCGCTAACCGAACAATGCCTTAATGAATGTTTCTGCGACCGGGCATAAGACTTTAGAATTACAGATCACTTTTAATTTTGTTGAAGTTTCTGGAAAAAAAAATCGAGGACCCCATTGGGATCTATATCTTGCTGCATTTATTATTTAATAAATTAATAATAATATTATCCCATACAGAAATTTTAAAGTTTTAATAAGGTATAAATGAAAATACAAAAATATCGCTACATAATCAGCATTGTAATAAAACATTGGAGACTTCTCCGCTCCATTAGTCACCAAACATCCAAATATTCTCCCTCATGAGTCACTCTCCTTTACTCCTCTCTCCTGCCTCTGCCCTCTCTCTCCTCTCGCATTCCGTTCCCACACCCTGTCGCATGGACCACGCCTCTGTTACCAAACATCAGCGCATCGGCACGGGCACCGGCGTGATGAGAGCATCGGCTCTGGCCGTGGCTGTGGAGAAACAACGGCGCATCGCGCTCTAACGGACCTGCTGCCCCGGGGGACGCGCCACACGCACGAGAGGGGGGGCGGGGCAGGAGTTTGTGGGTCAGGAATGAAACGAAGATGAGGCTAGTGAAATGGGATAGGGTAGCAGGAATTTTAATAAGGAAATATGAATGCAGGAAAGGAGACTATGATAAGTAGTTAGCTTTTATGTATGTAGTTGGCTGTGATAGGTCAAATATTTTTCATACCTCCGTCCATTTTGACTAGTATTAAGGCCTGTGTCCACGACGCTAGAAATCGTTCCGAGTTCTCGATCATATTTTTTGATCATAAATATTGAACTTGTATGACTACAGATGTCAGGTTAGTCGAATTTTTCAGCCATTTCTACCAATACCAAAAACTAATAAAACATAACCAAGAAATTATCCCGGTAGTAAGTAAATTAAATTTTTACTATGAATATATTATTTCATTTATAAGTAATTATTTATAATAACTTATCAAAAATGAGTAGAATTAGGTAATATTTTATAACCTTATAATTTTTAAGCTTATCAAACGTCAAGATTTTAAATTGATAACATGTAAATGAAATTAGCAACTTGTACAAAAAAATGGGACAGAACGCATTTTTCCATTCTAGTTTTCTATTCGATTTTTGCGTCCGAGTTGGTAGTGTCCACGATCCGAGTTATTGAATTGCGGACTATATCCGAGAACTCGGATCGATTTCTAGGTTCGTGGACACAGGCCTTTACAGAACTCAAAATCGTCCAGAAATGCGCTGTTGCTGATCTAGGCCGGCAAATGGAGTTGGCATTACTGTTCTGGTGATATGTCAATTTAAGATTATTTTCAACACAAGAATTAGCAAAATGCTTACAAATTTTAGGGCTAAATCTTTAACTGTTGTAACTTAAATAACTAAATTTTGTTATAAAAATAATAATACGCTGTCATTACTGACATCTCGTATAGATTAATTATAAGTTCGAACTTTAGGATAGTTTGTTTTGTAACTACAACTAACTTCACGTGATACAATTGAGTTTCCGCCATCTGTTATTAAAAATATGCGAAAGTATATAAAATATATATATAACTAATGTTTGTATGTTACATTTTCAATAGATATAAAATATTTACGCAGTTTAAGCTCAAATGCAAGTAATTATAATTAAACTTGCAATGCAAAACCGATAAAAATATATGTTCATTTTTTAGGTTATGTAACATAGAATAAAATGTAGAGAAAGAAGGGAAGACGAAGAATTTATGGAGAAGTCGGTACAAAAAATCTTGTGTATCACACGCCCAGAAACTGTTTTGCGAGATCTCGCTTTACTCGGTCTCGCAAATGTTCAGTTTCTGCCCTAGTGATACAAATAACTATTATTTTCCTTTAAAACTTCTATCTTTTATGACAGCGATCTGTCCAATAGTTTCGTATTAGTTATTCTTCATAGAAAACGAATTTTCTATCTGTTACAATGGAAGTTCTTGAACATCATGCCGTTATTAAATATTTTTATTTAAAAGTCTTTAAAAATTTCAGGTTTAGAAATTTGTGATGAGATGGAATATGTATTCGGTAAAAATGCTTTATTATACGCGACGGTAAAAAATTGGGTAGCTGAGTTTAAATGGGACTGTCCAATAGGTTGAACCTTGAAAGGGGTCAAGTCGAATTTTAACCGGGCCACCCCACAAAGTATATCGAAATAAATAAAAATTGTGGCGGCAATGATTCCGCTTAATATTAATATTTGACCGTGTCTAAATGCACTTGAGTTTTCCCATTTAAATAACATTGGGTTTTGACACATTTTGTAACTTTATTTTTTCCAAGCCAATAGGAGGTTTAAAGAATCCACTCAGTATTGGAATAAAAACTATAAAGACCCGAGAATATATGGACAAAATTTGAAGTCTCAATAATTATTCTTAAAATAAGTATAAATGGTTAAACTATCGCACAAAAGCTTAATAAAGGCTATTCTCATAGGAATATTGATTGGGACTTTAAATTTTGTCCACATATTCTAGGGTCACTAGTATATATTGCAATATTGAGTGGATTTTTTAAACCTCCTATTGATTTTATTTAAATGGGGAAAAATCAAATACATTTAGGCACATTCATATATTAATATTCAGCAGAATCATTGCCTGCACAATTTTTTTATTTACTTATTTGAAACCGCTTTAGGGGGCAGTCCGGATAAAATTTGACTTGACCCTTTTTAAGGTCCACCCTACTGTACAAGCTTCAACACTAGGTGGCCCATTCAGAGAACAGTCATAAAGGTTGTTATGCATATAAAGATTGTTATCAAAAAGACATTTGTAACAATCTTTGCAAATTTGTCAATTCAGAACCTACGTCGCTATTATTAATCTACAAAATCATACTTTTGAATGAACCAGATTATTTGACAATAGCTAACTTCATTATACATTATATGAACCTAATCTAACCTTAATCTTGCCTGTCAACGCTATAATTTTTTTTACCTTCCGTCACCTTTAGGTAAGGAAGGTATTGTCTTTGGTCAAAAAATTGGGTGGTGAGTTTTTGACGAATAAGCACGTTTTAGGGTCCCTAGAATACGATTTTACTATTTTTACGATGATGTCTGTATGTGTGTGTGTGTGTGTATGTATGTGTGTGTGTGTGTGTGTGTGTGTGTGTGTGTGTGTGTGTGTGTGTGTGTGTGTGTGACAAAATTTTCTAATGCGATAACTCTAATACTACAATTCCAAAAATTATAATTCTTTCGTATTCCTATTCGTTACATCCATGTGAAGAGCTGATTAGATTTTGGTTATAATTGGTCAACCGGAAGTACCCTCATTTGAAGATTTTAATAGTTTTTCTTGAAAAAACGATGTTAAATATCATTTTTTCACATTTAATGTTATTATAAATATTAAAGAATTATTTATTCTCTATACGATTTAAATGCATTTTATACTTCATATTAAATGGATATAGAGTTAAAAAATTACAAAGAAATTAAATATCATATATATTAGTCAGCTTTGCTATAACTCTGGAAACAGCTGCGATACATTAAGAAAATTCTGATTGAAAGGTGTCAGTGTCAAGTGCAGTTGACAGTATGTTTATATTATAATTTTACTAAAAATATAGGATCTTTTGTTAGAAACTTTCTGTATGGAATTAGTACAAAATACATACAACTGCCTTAAGGTAATGTACAAGAAATATAATCTTTTGCAAGGAACTTTCTGTATGACATTTATACAAAGTACATAGAACTGACGGAAGGTAATGTGCTGGCCACATCAGATTTTTTAAATAATGACCTGTCAATTATATTTAGTATGTAAACGTTTTCCCAAAATAACTAAAGACCAATATGATATTTATGTCATATTTGGAAACTTCTACATTATTTAGAACGGGTTTGTTAATTCCTATAAATGATCACAACGTGATTGAAAATTTATGGGAAGAATTATTTTTTTTATTTTAACTGAATATGTAACAGAAACATCACACATCACACAGAGTTTTCACAGAATGTCAAACATAGTTTTCTTCCACCACAGACTTCATCGTTCTTGTGATCATTATTCAAGTCAACGCAGAATCTATACGTATAATAAACTGCATCCTGCTAAAATAGAAAAACATCAATATTTGGCAAAAAGGTCAATATTAATAATATTTGATTGAAATAATAACCTGTCACATGTCAAATAACAACGTGATAAAATACATAGTTTTAGCAGTCGTTATGATAAAGACTGTCAAAACGCCTAACAATTATTCACTGTAACCACTTTCAGTACTGAGAATACCAAATTCGATTTTAACAATCTTTATAGTACATAACAACACTTCACCATATTTTATCCGAAGAATTGGGTATAAAAAATCTGTCGGCAAGATGGGTGCCGCGTCAACATAATGAGACCCTTAGCGCAAAACTTAGCGTATGTACCGACTTTTGTGAGAATACACAGATATTATTGTGCGTAACCGTGACTTTTCATGGTTGTGGCACATTATATAAACACAAAATATAGAATAATATACAATAGGTGCAATAAAACAAACGTTTTTACTAATACGTAGTCTAAATTTATTATTCTAATTAATAGTTATGTTTGACGCTCGTTTGACGTTTCAAAGTCTTTTGAAGGTTAAAGTAACTAGCCCAGTAGCGAACCTATCGGGAAAAATATTGTGCTAAGGCTCTCATTCACGGCCTCACATTAGTGTTACAGAAATGGCTAAAATCAAGCAAATATAATACTATTTACTTCCATGCCCAACTTATTTACCGGTTTTGCTTCACTCTGATTTCCATTTATTCTCTAAGCTAAAAGTTTCTTGGGAGGACAGAGATTTTCAAGTGACGAGAATGTCAAATACGCCGTAAACGCTGATTTTGCAGATCTTGAGAAAACAACCTTTTGTGATGGGATTAGTATATTGGAACATCGTTGGACTAAATGCTTTGCTGCTAGGAGACTATATTGAAAAATAAATGTCATTTTAAAAACATTTTACAACTTCCTCATTAGGCTAACTACGTTTCATCTCATCCCGCTCTCATATATTGTATTAAAAAGTAGACTGCCTGTTTTATTCATAAGAAATTGTTAGAGATTCAATGAAAAGAAATGTTTTAAATAAGTAATAAATATACCATCGTCCACGTTTACCAGATGTCTCTTGATCGGCACTTAAAATTATTTTATTATTTCCACTTATACGAGTATAACATACTCGACTCAATGTCCCACATTACATCCTATAAAAGTTATAATAATAAACTGACCTAAAGAAACTTATTATCATTGATTAAATAAAATATGTAGAAAAATTGACAATCCTATAGAAAATTTATGTAGCACAGATTTATTTCCAAAGGTAGTACCATCTCTGCAATATAATTATGCTACACACGTGACATACTCGCTGTATGCTATAGCAGCATCATTCTGACATTGAATTATATATTTATTTTATTTATATTTCATAACTTGTTTAAAGTTTCTGATACAATTTAATGTATTCAGAGGAAAACGATTTAATATAAAACTTAGAAAAAATAGCAATAACTATGTGCTTTTCACAACCCGTTCAAGCTTGAAAATTATTTTTATTGTCAAAAGACAAAATTAAAATTTTCATAAAATTATACCAATCGATATCTCAGCCTACAGACAAGAAAAGCAAGAATGAGCCTTCCAGAAATTTCCACAAAACTAATACAATGAAAACTGTGAACTCTATACAGTGTCTCACACTCTATGTTCAGTATGGAGTCTTATGGAATACAAAGTTGCCATATTTACCTGCTGCTTTTTACCTCTCGCTAAGAGAGGTATTTAATTCATGTTAAAAATCGCATATCCAGATTTTAGTGAATAAGCACGTTTTCAGGTCCCTAGAATCCGATTATAACATTTTTACGATGTCAGTGTGTTTGTGTGTGTGTGTGTGTGTGTGTGTGTGTGTGTTTGTGTGTGTGTGTGTGTGTGTTTGTGTGTGTGTGTGTGTTTGTGTGTGTATGTGTGTGTGTATGTGTGTGTATGTGTGTATGTGTGTGTATGTGTGTGTGGATGTGTGTGTGGATGTGTGTGTGGATGTGTGTGTGGATGTGTGTGTGGATGTGTGTGTGTATGGATGTGTGTGTGGATGTGTGTGTGTGTGTGTGTGTGTGTGTGTGTGTGTGTGTGGGTGTGTGTGGATGTGTGTGTGGATGTGTGTGTGGATGTGTGTGTGGATGTGTGTGTGGATGTGTGTGTGGATGTGTGTGTGGATGTGTGTGTGAATGTTTGGATGTTGAATCCACGATTTCTCAAATACTATAAGACTAAAGACATTTTTAACTACGGATTCCTCTAACAATAATGGGAAGAGTTGATTAAGTTTTGGTAACAATTAGACAACCGGAAGTAGTAGTTACAAGAAAAAAATCATCTAAATAGTATTTATCGAAAATTTATGTAAATACTAATATTAAACAACGTTAAATTCTTTATTCGATAAATATAAATTCATTATTATATCTTCTATAGATAGATAAAGAAATGCATATAAATTGAAAAGTGATGCTATAGAAGCGTGTAATTAAGAAATTACTACTAAGATAAAATCTCGCATTTGTACAATATATATAATAATTTGATGTAAAAAATCTCAAATCAAACTACTTCAAGGCAAGAAATTCAAATGTTTGAATTGACACATAAATGTCATTGTCAAAAATATTTGTACATCATTATGAAAATTATGAAAATAGAAAAACAAGTCAACAACGCAAAAGAATATACGTAAAAAAGAATATAAAAGGAATTTGCGAAAAAATGACGAATATAAAGAAAAAGAAAGTAGAAAAAGAAAATTTCAGGATATTGAATATAAAGAAAATGTATGTATTGTATACAATTTATATTAAAATATCCCATAGATTTTGCAAATATATGTGAGAATTGTTTTGTAGTGAGACATGAATATATGTATTTCTATTTAAAAAATATTTTTTGTTTTATGCGTACAACCAGGTAAAATATTCCGCGAGAGGTTATGTGCTGGCCACATCAGATTTTTTAATGCGTAATGACGTAATGACAATGCATAAGACATAATTTTAATATATAGTTCTAATGCGTAATGTTCAGAAATACAGCATTTTCTGCAACAAAATTTAATTGATAGTTGACATCGGTATTTATTCAAATTACCTGTCAAAATTGAAGTTTATCATGGCAGGAGAGGATTGCTAAAGCGTATTTCCTTGGTTATTTTTATTTGAGCACATGATATTACAAATGTAGTACTAGATGCAGTTATTTGTTTTCTTCGAAATAGAAGATTTTGAGATTTCGCGCAAATTCTTTTTGACAGCTGCCACAAATTTACTTAATGCATAATGCGTAATGCATAAAAGTTTGGAGTTTGCAAACTTTTGTTGCTATGCATTGTATTTATGCATTATGCTTTAAAATTAAAACTAGCTGTAAATGGTCCTGTGCGTTGCCATATAACAAACTTCTTTAAGCATTATCTATTAGCACTATGTATTAACGCTATGCATTGAAAAAGTAGCTGTGAATGAAACTTTAGTCTACAAGATAGAAAGAGCAAAATAGATGCCCAAAAAGAGATGAAATATTCTGAGTACTTTATTGAATGTATTTATGACTGGTGTATTTGCAGTTACAGTTAAATTATATTTTAAAATGTTTGCAGAACAAACAATTGTAAATATGACAGCAAACAAAAACTGATTCCACAACATTCAATTTTGGTATTTATACTGCTTGCTATGGTAAATTTAAAATTTAATCCTATTTATCAGAAAATTTTCGGTCATTAAAAACAAATGTACTTACCAAAACTGTAACTTACCGGCAAAATTAACACTGTGGGAGCTATACAGCTGCGGTTTCTTAATACCCATATTACCTAATTATGAATTACAGAATTACATTCCCTAATTATGGTATGACTAGCGAATGAAAGTTGACGTTTAAATTATTTTATAGATGTGGTTTCTTTTGAAATCCTAGAGAAGAATAGAATTGTACAAAATATTCAGATATGAAATTTTTGCATGAACCCATTTAAATACTGGACTAGGAAAGAACAGAAATACATTAGTATATCTGGCTGAAAATAGACGCCCGACAGGGTAACTGAATATCAAAACAGGAGCGCGTTTAAAATATTTTAAGCATTTTTTGTTTATGTTGATTATAACAAAATATTTTAATTTTAAACTATGTAGTTTGGCAATTCTATGAAATAGGATTATTTTTAATTTCCTCTAACAGTAATTCCGATGCGAGGGTTGCTTACACCTGAGACGAACGAACTAGAATTTGCGGTTTTAAATTTTGAAATACATACCTGAATCGTGTTGCTAAGGTCATTTTAAATGCCTCCCTGTATTGAGTACAATTCTAACTTTCTGTAACGGAATACATAAGGGTGAGTTTCCTTTTAAATCAAATATAGGGAAATGTTTTCAAAAGAAACCACATCTATAAAATAATCTAAACGTCAACTTTCATTCGCTAGTCATACTATACTCGTACATGATTTAGCTTCGCTTTTTACACTGTAAGTAAAACGGCACTCCTCTAGTAAATTGAATCCTTTTTGTCACAAATTGTATCAAATTTCGGGTGAATATATAAGACCTTATGTAAATAAGAGACCCCCATAAAAGTCAAATTGTACAGTGTTAACTAATTTTTGTATAGCAATGAAAATTTATGAATATTTCAATATTACATTTAGAGGTGGGCGCGGGCCGTGATTTTGTCGGGTCACGATGGGTCACGACGTGACCCGCGTGATCGTGAGTATAATTTAAATTTTTCATCGTGATCGGACGTGAGCGTGAGGCACTAAAAAATTATCGTGCGTGATCAGGCGTGATTGAAATTTAATCGGGCGTGAGTACAAGTTTTCTTCAATTTTTTATTTAAAAAATTGTCAATTTCCATCTTTTACTTTACATTCTTTTTATCATTATTATGTCCAAATATGTCATCAACAGTATTTTTTTTGCATAAAAATAGTATTATTGTTGTACCCAAAATTGTATACACAGTTGTTCCGATTTCACTAAAGATATACAAATCTTTAAGCCCGTTTGACACGATCATAATTTTGTTAACAAATTTGTTCAAATTTATTATGATATTTGTGAAGGACTAGAACAACCTATTTGTACATAAACATTCGTTTCCAATGAAACCAATCTGTTACCTAACTTATTACCAATTTGTTAACAAATTTGATAACAACTTATGACTGTGTTAAGCAGGCTTAAATGTACATAGAAACAATTACGTGACACGAACGTGACCCGCCGGGCGTGAGCGGGCGTGAGTGCCAAAATAAAATCGTGAGCGTGAGTGATCGTGAATCAAACTTAAAAAGTCGTGCGTGATTGGTCGTGATTACATTTTAAGTTCCGTGAGCGTGCGTGATCGTGAACAAAAAGTTACTCACGCGCCCACCTCTAATTACATTACATTTCAAATTTACCAACATGATACCGAAAACGTCCATAAGAATAACATTAGCTATCTCCGCCACACTGAACATAGAGTGTGAGACACTATATAAATCGTGACATAGGCATTTAACAAGGAAAAGCAGTTTTTCCCAAACATTACCTGTCTTGTAAAACGTTATGAAGTGAAGAACAAATAGAGATTTAGGAAATAAATTTTGTATTTTATATTGCATATCTGTATTCAATAAAGCACTTATGGTGCTATTCTGTAACTTTGCTCTGTAATACTGTAACTCTAAAGACTCTATAAGATATAGAGCTCTGTAAGATGACAGCTTACAGAGTAGTAAAATTACCTATTCTGTAACTTCCTCTATAACAAGTCTCGCTACAGTTATTCTTATAGAATGCCTAACTTCATTCCTGTTAAGCTGTCAAATATGTTACAGTATATTTGACAGTAATTTTGTAGGCATTCTAAAAAATATGAAAAAGAAACGATTTATATATATATATATATATATATATATATATATATATATATATATATATATATATATATATATATATATATATAAAGCACTATAAAATGGTAGGTATGTTGGTTCAAAGATACATATTCCATAATATATTTATGTAGTTGAATAAGTAATAGATTCCATCACGATTTTTTCATTATTATTAATTTCTATGAATACATCATATTTAAACATATGTTTATGATTAAATGAGATATATAATTATTGAATCAAAATACGTTATGTTTTGATTTTTGCAGGTAATCAATTTTTGTCATTGTTGTAATCAATGCTTGTCATTGTTAATCATTTTTTTATCTCCTGTGTTCTAATTTTTGTAATTTATTCTCCTCGCTAGTGTGATCTATTAATATTAATAATGCAGTCATCATTCAATGACTGTTTCAATTATTCTATGAAACTGTGAACAGTTCTCTACCATTAATTTATACTCGTACTCGTACAAGTAGGAAGGGTTTTCTTCAAATTATCTTGACTGGCGGAAACATTTATGTGTCAATTACAAACATTTGAATGTCTTGCCTTGAAGTAGTTTGATCTGAGATATTTTACATCAAATTATTTTATATGCATTTCTTTATCTCTAAATCTATAGAAGATATAATAATGAATTTATATTTATCGAATAAAGAATTTAACGTTCTTTAATATAAGTATTTACATAAATTTTCGATAAATAATATTTAGATGATTTTTTTCTTGTAACTACTAGGTACTTCCGGTTGTCCAATTGTTACCAAAACTTAATCAACTCTTCCTATTATTGTTAGATTGAGGAATCCGTAATTAAAAATGTCTTAAGTCTTATAGTATTTCAGAAATCGTGGATCCAACATCCACACATCCCCCCCCACACACACACACACGCACATCCACACACACACACACACACACACACACACATCCACACACACACACACACATACGGACATCATCGTAAAAATGTTATAATCGGATTCTAGGGACCTTAAAAAGTGCTTATTCACTAAAATCTGGATATGCGATTTTTAGCATGAATTCAATACCTCTCTTAGCGACAGGTAAAAAGTCCCTTTAATTAAAGTTTTACAATGAGTTTGTTTAAAAACATTTCTTAATTAGTAACGTAATTCATTATCTGGTACACTGAACTGAATGGATTTTGATGTCTGGAAAAATCTTCTCTATTTTCATGCTAAAATATTTTTTAAACATAAATTTCTATAAGAATTGGTAAGAAGTATAATTACCTTCTATGTTTTTCATTTAATAATAGATATAATAAAAATTGTTAACTTTTGCTTATCATTTCCATATTTGTTTAAATTTTTTATATTAAATATATATTTGACGTTTAAAATATATTTTTGACGTTTCAATATGCTCTGTAAATACTTTACAGTCAAGATTTTGGCGCTGTAAGATTTATAGAAATTTCTATATCTCTGATGTGCTTACAATACTGTAACTTGGTTACATAATAGCAATTTGCTTACATCCTGTAACGTTGGTTACTTACAGAGGCTATAGAGCATATAGAACGGTACGGAATAGCACCATACATAGTATTTTTCGGGATAGATAATATTTCGGCAAAGCCTATGTCACGCTTTCCAGTATTCATCCTTTATGAATATTCCTTATACTTTGGTGTTAAATATAGAGCAAAGCACGTTTGTAATTATTGTTTATGGGACTACATAAAGACGGCTGAATGCTGAATGCACGATCTGTTGGCTGTACTCATTGTAAATTTCCCGGTCGATGGGGGTTCGCGAGTTGTGCACGCTTACAGCTCAATTCTATTGTCTATACAACATGGAAACTTATTACACACTACAGGCTCTTAACTAAGTTACTGCAATGCTAAATGATATTTATTAAACTAAAGACTAAATCCCAGAAAGCCATGATATGTTAATTTACAACAAAAACCGGAGATAGATAGTATTATTGACAAATGATTTTGATTTTAGGTTTGTTAAATTTTATGTCAGAAAATCAGTGAGTTTGGACATAAATTGTTTACCTAACGCTATACAGAAAAATCTGATGTGGCCAGCACATAACCTCTCGCCAGATATTTTACCTGGTTGTACGCATAAAACGAAAAATATTTTTAAATACATATATTCATGTCTCACTACAAAATAATTCTCACATATATTTGCAAAATCTATGGGATATTTTAATATAAACTATGCCCTATACATACATTTTCTTTATATTCAATATCCTGAAATTTACTTTTTCTACTTTCCTTTTCTTTTTCTTTATATTCGTCATTTTTTCGCAAATTCCTTTTTTATTCTTTTTTACGTATATTCTTTTGCGTTATTGACTTTTTTTATTTTCATAATCTTCATAATAATGTACAAATATTTTTGACAGTGGCATACAAATATTTTTGACAGTGACATTTATGTGTCAATTACAAACATTTGAATTTCTTGCCTTGTAGTAGTTTGATCTGAGATTTTTTACATCAAATTATTTTATATGTATTTCTTTATCTCTAAATCTATAAAAGATATAATAATGAATTTATATTTATCGAATAAAGAATTTAACGTTCGTTAATATAAGTTTTTACATAAATTTTCGATAATTAATATTTAGATGATTTTTTTCTTGTAACTACTACTTCCGGTTGTCCAATTGTTACCAAAACTTAATCAACTCTTCCCATTATTGTTAGATTGAGGAATCCGTAGTTAAAAATGTCTTAAGTCTTATAGTATTTGAGAAATCGTGAATCCAACATCCACACACACACATACGGACATCATCGTAAAAATGTTAGAATCGGATTCTAGGGACCTTAAAACGTGCTTATTCACTAAAATCTGGATATGCGATTTTTAGCATGAATACAATACCTCTCTTAGCGAGAGGTAAAAAGTGATTTTTTATGTTATTTGAAGAATATTATTGTTTCAAATTCATTTTAAAGGTATGTTATGTGAATGTACCTAGCTAGCAAGTTTCAAAATCATGTCTTTTAATTCTGTCTAGCATTTTGCTACAACTAAGTGTTAGCCGAGGTGTTAGCAATACATGCTATGTTCCATGTGGTGAACGCACCCAATAAATCGTTTATTAATAAAAATCGTGTCTTAATAGGGGTTATCAATGAATGATTTCTTATACATTAACATAACCTATTAATAAACGGTCAACGGAAAATAACTATGAACGTATTTGTGCTGCTGAAATGCACAACAATCTAATTTCAATTTTTCACTTCCAACATTTGAACAGACTGCATTCAAAATAATTTTCAAGGAAAATTGTCTATCTGGTTGTGTTAGTTGTTTGGAAACCCCTGTAAAACTAGTAGCTAGTATCCAGGCAGCGATGCGATCATACGAGGTCAGGTAAAAAAGCGCAAGCAATTTAGCGATTTTTAGCAAGCTGGAGTAGTAGAGACCGTCACCGTAGCACTAGAAGTAGACTGCTCGGGTTCGCTGTCTGGCTTCGTTGTCTGAATTAATTAAACCACGTGCTGCAGTTAATTATGGACTGTCACAGCTCGAATTTATACCCAGCTCATACGACAACTAGACAGTAGAAAGGTATACAGATTTCCATGACTCAAACAACGGAAACCAGAAGAGAAAAGCAACTGAATTACTGCAAATACTTCCCGGGCACGTTTACTGGGCGATGTCAACTGGGCGATGATCAACTGGGCGATGGTCAAGTGGACACCGAACAACTCAGCGATAATATAATAAATGTGGTGTTAACATTAACATATCTTTTTTCTTCTGAAATTCTAATAAGTACGTTCTACAGTATCATTAAATATGATTTTCTGTTCAAATTTCTGTATATATTAAGCACAGTAGCAGTTTATATACTTTTTGAATTGGCGCTAAATTAAACTGCCCGTGACGTCAGAAAGACATGAGCCAATGACAAAACTGGAAAACTCATGAAAAAAAAAACAATTGTATCATACATCAACGTCAATGATTGCTTTAATAACAACAGTGTGACATAAGGTCTGACTTATAGTGCAACGTGATTTTTGGTTCTTTAGCGTAGTTTTTAATTATTTATTATTATATTATAGCGTTATATTTCATAGTTTAATGCCCAGTATCATAAAAGTTGTCAAATTTAGTATTTAAGAGTTTTATATAAAGGGAAGTAACATATTAGATTTTGGCTAAAATTGATAACCCGGAAGTGATACTTTATTTGAAGCTCTGAACAGATTTTCGTGAAAAATAAATTGATACAAAACAAACCAAAACTTCTCGAATTTGGCATTTAAGACTTTTATATTAATGAGAACGACATACCAGATGCTTTCTAAAATTGATAAACCGGAAATACTACTTTACAGGAAGCTATAAACAGATTTTCTTGAAAAAATATATTAAAACATGATTCAAAACTTCTCAAATTTGGTATTTAAAACTCGTGTATAATTTGAAGCAACATTATATTTTGATTGTACCTATATGATAAACCGGAAGTGGTACTTAATTTGGAGCTCTTGACAGATTTTCGAGGAAAAACAAAATATAATCTAAAATTTGGTATTGCAGACTTTTCTATTTATTGGAACAACAAATTAGATTTTGTTTACAAACGATCAACCGGAAGTGATACTTTACTTAAAAGCTCATTGCTATTTCAAACATGGAATTGACGGGAGGTAATGTGTTGGCCACATCAGATTTTTACCTTCCGTCACCTTTAGGTAAGGAAGGTATTGTCTTTGGTCAAAAAATTCGGTGGTGAGTTTTTGATAAATAAGCACGTTTTAGGGTCCCTAGAATACGATTTTACTATTTTTACGATGATGTCTGTATGTGTGTGTGTGTGTGTATGTATGTATGTGTGTCCGTGTGTGTGTGTGTGTGTGTGTGTAACAAAATTTTCGTCTACGATAACTTCCATACTACAATTCTAAAAATTATAATTCTTTCGTATTTCTCTTCTTTACATCCATGCGAAGAGCTGATTAGATTTTGGTTAGAATTGGACAACCGGAAGTACCCTCATTTGAAGATTTTAACAGTTTTTCTTGAAAAAACTATGTTAAATATCATTTTTTCACATTTAATGTTATTATAAATATTAAAGAATATTATATTTTCTATACGATTTGATTGAATTTTATACCTAATAATAAATGGATATAGAGTTAAAAAATTATAAAGAAATTAAATTTCATAAAGTAGCCATAGCTGTGGAAACAGCTACTATATTAAGAAAATTTTGATTGAAAGATGTCAGTGTCAAGTGAAATTGACATAGTGTGTTTGTCTTATAATTTTACTGGAGATAGGTATAGGATCTTTTGCTTTCTGTATGGAATTTGTATAAAATACATACAACTGATTTAAGGTAATGTACAAGAAATAATAATAATAAATCTTTTATTTTTGCAGATACATTTCACTGTATATAGAAAACGTCACAAAATAATAATTTTCTGTATGAAATTTGCATAAAATACATGCAAGTGCCGGAAAGTAATGTACAAGAAATAGAATATTTAGTTTAGCAAGGAACTTTCCGTATGAAATTTGTACAAAATAATAGAACTGACGGAAGGTAATGTGCTGGACACATCAGATTTTTTTCATTTTAGTTGATACCTGACACTTTATGACGCACACGCGCAGACACACATTATATTCTATTTTGACTTTTTGATTTATTTCGTGTCAGGAACATACAGAATACAATATTATTAAAACATATATAAAACATATTCCAGTGACACATTGTTTGGAATGTCATTTTCATTACGTTTAAAAATTATACACTAATTATTTAATACGGGTATAATATTTTATTGTGCCTAGTGAGAGTAAACTAAAAAAAATAATTGGTCTGTAAGAATGTAACTTTCTGTTTTATACTGGTATTCGTTTTTTCCAAAAAAATTAAGTAAGTACCTAATTCATATGAGAATGAATACTTCCGAACAGGGACCGGAAACCGAACCGAACCCACCTTTTTTTCTGAACCTGAACCAGAGCCGGAACCACTGTTAATTTGGTCGATATGAACCCGAACCGGAACTGAACACACACTATTTTCGGGTTCAAAAAACCTGGTTCACTGAACTAACATGTTTTAATACATAGTTTTTAAAAATTGTGAAGACGTCCAAAAACTTCCATAAACTGCTAATATATGAAATTTTTGGGAGGAACAAAAATTGTTACACTCTGTGATGTTGCGCAAATTCAGATAGCAGTTACAGCTACACAGGTTAGTATGGAATGGACATTTTGTGCACTAAAATTCTTTTTGCAACTTCAACGAGCAAATGTATCTGAAGAAATATCAAACATTTTGATTATCAGATTAAATGAAAATTTCTTTACAAAGTAAATTTATTGGTACGGGTATTTTTAATGTAAATAATTGATTTTGTTTTTAATTTTTATTATACCTAATAGAGCAGTACTATTTTGTTGTTATTGAACATATTGCCTTTTATTTGCCACATTCGTATGTACAATTTTTTTTTTTTAGATACATATATTTTAATTTTTCGAACCCGAACCGGAAATGAACCGGTACCGAACCACCTAAAAATTTTTTTTCTGAACCCGAACCGAACCTGAACCCAATTTTATTTTCATTTCTGAACCTGAACCCAAACCGAACCCATTTCTCTGCGGTTTCCGATCCCTGCTTCCTAGATAAGTGTTGTTCTGTTATTGTTGAAAGACTGAAATATATCATCTACAAAACATGTCTATAAACTGAACTGCCACATACAAAACATGTTCAAGTATGAATGGACTTCCCATCTGTTTATAATGTAGGTACTAATATTTTCCTAACTATTTAATGATAATGAATGCAGTAAAATGAAATATAAAGACATAAATGTAAATAAACAGTGAGAGAACATTAGTGTTTGAATTAAAATTCCTACGCTAGCCACAATATCCAATTAATCCGAGTAATAAGGTAATAAATATTTATATGGCAGGTGCAAAGAACATGCAATCAATATTATAATTCTGATCACCGCGCATTAGATGTGCGAACAAATTTCATACGAATTATTTCATTAATGAACACGTATTTCCATACTCAATGATAGCACACACATTTAAATTGAATTTTCATTAACCGAGAGATGCGAATATGCACCTTATGAAGGACTCAAGTTTATACTAGTTATACATATTAAATATAAAATGGATAAATATATCATCACGCCTTCTATTTATACCAACTCAACGTCAAGGAAATTCGTACTCCTTAAGAAAACGAGACAAAAAAAATCTCTAGTTAAATGGAAATAATTACTTTTCGATAAAATTTGTAAATGAGCCTGTTTCACATTGTTCAAAAGATATTTTAAACGAAAGTTTATGCAATATTTTTCTTAGTAATAATTATTTTTTTAATAATTTGTTGTACATACATAAATACATACATACATACATACATACATACATACATACATACATACATACATACATACATACATACATACATACATACATACATACATACATACATACATACATACATACATACATACATACATACTTACATACATAAAATCACGCATTTTCCACTTAGTGGGTTATCACAAACCTGAAAGAATAAAAAAACATCATCCAAAAAAAAAACAGTCTCTCTTTCAACAACATTCTTACTAACCTGACATCATAGGTACAACATATATTCCTCACTCTTAACATATTAAAGTGACCGAATTACGGTAGCGAAATACCGCAACCGGACCACAATAATAGTTACGAAACAATCATCCTTCGCCACACATTCCTGTCTAAGCACACTTCTTTCGCCTTGGCCACATTCATAATCGCATTCATACACGCTCTTCTTCTCTTCCCACTCGGAAACTTTCTTTTAGTACCTTATCAATCACATCCATCCACTTATACAATGGACGGCCACGCAATCGAACATCCTCAATTTCACCAAGATATATACGCTTTACAAGACGTTCACTCTTCATTCTCTCCACATGACCAAACCATCTCATCTGGCTCATTCCTACTCTCTTAACAACATTCTTCCTAACCATACATTCTTCATACACCAAATTATTCCTCACGCGATCCCGTCTTACATATCCACATACTCCACGTAAATACCTCATTTCCACGGCAGTCACTCTCTTTTTATGCTTTCCCGTCCATGCCCAACATTCGCTTCCATACATCAAAGCAGGCACTAGCACTCCATTATACACACTTAAATAAATAAATAAATAAATAAATAAATAAATAAATAAATAAATAAATAAATAAATAAATAAATAAATAAATAAATAAATAAATAAATAAATAAATAAATAAATAAATAAATAAATAAATAAATAAATAAATAAATAAATAAATAAATAAATAAATAAATAAATAAATAAATAAATAAATAAATAAATAAATAAATAAATAAATAAATAAATAAATAAATAAATAAATAAATAAATAAATAAATAAATAAATAAATAAATAAATAAATAAATAAATAAATAAATAAATAAATAAATAAATAAATAAATAAATAAATAAATAAATAAATAAATAAATAAATAAATAAATAAATAAATAAATAAATAAATAAATAAATAAATAAATAAATAAATAAATAAATAAATAAATAAATAAATAAATAAATAAATAAATAAATAAATAAATAAATAAATAAATAAATAAATAAATAAATAAATAAATAAATAAATAAATAAATAAATAAATAAATAAAAAGATTGTCGCCAAAAATAGTCATGAAAAATCTCTCGCTCCTGTGACGTAGAAGCACATACATTACGTCATTCACAGCTAGTATGAAATAGTTACTCATCATCGAATTTTTTGACCCAAGACAATACCCTCCTTACCTAAAGGTGACGGAAGGTAAAAACAGGCTTTTACCGTATGGTTTTCAACATACCTTTTGATTAAATAACTTTAATACAATATAAAGCACTATTGTAAATATAGTGTAAAATTTGCCGGCCAAACAATTTCACGGAATATAGACAGTGCATTTATTTATATTTTCAATCCTCTAGAGTTTATTTTCCACTTCATTACTTATTCACCAATCGGAAAATGAACTAATTATAAAAGCTATTCTTGCAAAACTCATCTTTAAGAAATTTAGTAAATCAAAATCGAAATGGCTGTCCTCGAAAAATACCAGCTGGCACAGTTAGGGAAAAGTCGCATATTACATCCAAATCCTTCAAACATCAATATTACAAATTCTTTATATATTTAACGTCACGTAGAGGTACCAGGTGAATATATAGAAATTGGTAAGAATGGGCTAAATGTACAAATGGTGATATGTTTTGTAAAAGTACTGAACACACTACACATACTCTATATTCTGAAAAACCAAAAATTCGAAAATCTGTTACTGTTCTGACTGTAAAGAAAATAATGCATCTTCAACAAACTGAATATTTTACAACAAAAAAAATTAAAACAATGCAATGTAATACATTTTTATCACCCGCTACCCTTGGTAAGAGAGATATAGGGATCGTTGCTAAAAATCGCATTTCGAGATTTTGCTACAATAAGCAGGATTTAGGGTCTCTAGAATCAGATTGTGTATAATGTGTGGAACTTGTCTGTACACAAATACTGCCAATCAAAAACAAATTGATAACTGGTATTCCTATTCTTTTACAATATGGAAAGACCACATATGATTTTAGTGTAAATTGGTTAACCGGAAGTGGAAACTTATTTGAGATTCCATATAGTTTTTTTTTTTATATAAATATCTTTAGATACCTAACATTTTTTCGTGATGTAAATATGTTAAATATTATAGAAACTAATTATTTTTGAATTTTCTACAAGTTTGCATCCATACCTTTTTCGATATATATTATAGAAAATAATAATATTTTATAAATCCTGCAACCTTTACTTCCAAAATAAACACAACTCCTTGGTTACAGAGTTCAGATATTCTAATTTACGTAATTGTTAAATAAATGTCACTAATAATGAAAAAAATTTAAGAAGAAAATATTAGATGAATTAATTAATAAAAACCTAATCAATAAAGAAATCAAATTTTATTACATTACGCATATGATGCAATAATATACTTACGAGTATTTTTCTAATATGGAGTAAAATAATTCTGTCACTCGTTTATCACAATGTCTGAAGTCAAAAAAATTGAGTATTGAGTTGTTATCAAATTCTTTATCCGAGAAGATCTTTCTCCTCAATGTATCAAAGATCGGCTGGATGGAGTTTATGGGAAAAATTCACCGTCTTATTCTGTGGTAAAAGATTGGTCGAAACGGTTTCGATTTGGGCAGGAATCCTTGGAAGATGACGTCAGAACAGGAAGGACGGCGGAAGTGGTGACGGACGACAATATTGCCCTTATTGAAAATAATAATAATAAAGTTAGTGCAAGGTGGGTCCCCAAACATCTCTCAGCAGTTTTACGGCTGGCAGGAATGAATTAATATATGTTCGTATTCAAATAGTTTACGAATCATAATTTTGTAATAAATTAGTTATTTTAGAGGCAAACTAAATTATGTATTTAGTAACATCACATTTTCTGGTGACTATAAATGAATAAACATCGTTCATATTATCCTATTGAAATAATTTGGAGACCAGAACTTCGTGTTTCTTCTCTTTAGTTAAAGTTCTACGACTGAAAATACACGGACGACAGTTCGACTGGTGCGAACTTGTCCCTTGTAGTCAAACTGTGTCGTAAATACGCAGTACGCAAACGCTTATTTTTATAGCGAGACTCTCACTAGAGATCGAGACGAGGCCCAAAAAAATGTGCGAGAACGAGAGCTAGATCGAGATTACAGATCTGAAAACGAGACGAGATCGATATTTTATATTTCTCGCCTCGTCCCGTCTCGCGTGCATCACTAAACAAAAGAAAAATAAACAAAATACTAATACATAACAAACAAATCGCATACTTTTAACAAGTTTATGAGCTTTATCGACACTTAATCTGTTCCGTAACTGTGACCAAAAGCCAAATGTAGAGAAAATTCCCCCGATCCATGCAAAGTTTGCTGGTTAATTGTTCTGAAAGACTTTTTGGATGCTATTTTTAACGTTTAGGTAAGGAAAGTATTGTTTTTGGTCAAAAAAATCGATGGTGAGTATTAATGAATAAGCACGTTTTAGAGTCGCGTGTGTGTGTGACGATTTTTTCTCCGACGATATCTCCAACACTACAATACTAAAAATTATAATTCTTTCGTATTCCTCTACGTTACATCCATATGAAGAGCTGATTAAATTTTGGTTATAATTGGTCGACCAGAATTACCCTCATTTGAATATTTTAACAGTTTTTTTTTTTTAAAACGATGTTAAATATCTTTTTTTCACATTTAATGTTATTACAAATATTAAAGAATATGTTATTCTCTATATGATTTGATTAGATATTATACTTCATATTCAATGAATATTGAGTTAGGCTTACTTTTACAATTGATGGATAAACTATGGTGTAGCTATCGGAGGTATAACTTTATCCTAGCAATTATACCTTCGATAAACAAGAATGCCTTTTACAATGCATTTTTATCTATCAGATAGTTATACCAGGAATTACGTTAAATCACTTTAGGTTCGTATTGAAACAATAAAATTATCTTCTTGTTAGACTATTTTTCTTCAATATTATTATTATATCTGCCTTCTAATTTGCATTTTTCACGATGTTAGATGATATAAATGTTATTTTTGATTCTGACGGTGACGATGAAATATTTTATTGACATCTGTCAAACGTATGAATAACAAAACATCGTTTGTGTTTACGTGGTATCCATAAGAACCAGGAATAAAGTTATCCGAGGTTTATACGACCGATTTCCATGGTATAAGAAATACTGGTATTTATTCTATCTGAGGTTTATCCGAGGTTTGTAAAATACAATTTCCAATTTTATACCTAGTATAGCGTTATACGAGGTTTATTTAATGATTGTAAAAGTGGCCCTTAATAAATTATTAAGAAATTAAATTTCATAAAGCAGCCAGCTATGCAATAACATTGCAAATAGCTAATAATTAAAAAAATTCTGATAGACAGATGTCAATGTCAAGTGCAATTGACATAGCAAATATAGAATCAATTCTAAAAAACTTTCTGTATGAAATTTGTACAACATATAGAACTAAGGGAAGGTAATGTACTGGAAATATAGAATGTTTCACAAGAAACTGTCTGTATAGAAATTGTATAAAATACATAGAACTGACGGAAGGTAATGTGCTGGCCACATCAGATTTTAAAAATAAAAAATAGGTTATTTATTATTAATAATACATTTGCCGACATTGTTAAATATGTATTTATTTAAATGAATAAAAATTACATAGTTTTTACCCAAAATAAAAATTTGGCCGCTACTGTGTAGGTATTTAATATTTAATTATTTAAGAAACCAAAAAATAATATAAATACTATTAGACAGATTTTTGTACATGATATATCTATATCTGAATCTTCCAATACTTAAATTCAAATAAAATTCTTCATTGGACAAAATTTTGCTTTTAAACTTGATATTCCGTTATCTAGCTTCGAATAATTAATATGATCACCTGTAAGAAAGTATTTAGGTTAGTAGTTGATTTGTTTATATGTTGCACAGGACCGGAATGTGTGAAAATCTATTTTATAACCTAACTTTTTCACTCTACTGAGCCAGGTTTCTATTTAAATAGGTTAAACACGCACTGTGAAGAGACCTGGAGTATTCTCAAGCACTTCCGAATGTAGGAACCGAACACGAGAATTCAATGAACGCCCAAACCGGTTGCTCGGTGATTTGGAAGATTCAATGGGGACTAAATAGCCGAATAGCGACATTCAATGAGGAATAAGAAGAAAACTTAAACACTCACTAAATAAATTCCTTATTATCTCAAGTATAATATGCATGTATGGATGATATGCACCGTTAATTAAATAACTCAAGAAATGTAAAATTATATGTAGTTATGTACTATAAATACGAACACCAAGTTTCGAAAGAAGTTTCGTTTTGGTATAATACCTGTTATAATCGCTTGGAATGAAGGTAGCTAAAGATACCTGTTGACCTGTTGTATTTTATAATCAAACTGTTAAATAAATAAAACAAAATAAACAATGGTATGGCATCATATATTTATTCAAAGGTAATATGTAGTTAATATTGCATTTTTTGTACGATTAGTTTTTTTTTTTAATATTTACCGATTGGGTTTCCAAGGCATTACGTTTTATTTGCAAATTACTGATCGGCAAGTGATTGTGATTAGTTAACGATCAGGAGGCGAGGCGGTAAGTAAATAGAAAATAAATTATAACAACGATCAAAGCTTACTTTTAAAACGAAATAGTATATTAATAGTATATTCCGTAACTTAACCGCGACCGTGGTTATGATTCAAGTGGTCAGGCTACCGGTGTGAAGTTAGCAACGATTTTTTAGCAACTGAACCGATTCTGATCACTATTTCATGAAGGCGGCATACACGTTAATGTAATGGAATTTTCGGGGTTCTTGAGCCGTTTTTCGTTCAAAGAGTAGGATGCTAGGACTGCTAGTACTAGTATTACACTAAAATAATCCCAGAAAATAGGGGTGTAAGGGTGCAAAAATTATTTTTTTCATATAATATCAGCAGTTTTGAAGAAAAATATTCATAAAACCCAGAGGAGTCTTTGAGCCCCTTTGTTGTTTAGAGGGTATCATGCTGAGACCGCTAGTACTAGTATTACATAAAAATAACCCCCAAAAATAGGGGTGTAAGGGAGCAAAAATTAGTTTTTTCATATAATATCAGACAGTTTTGAAGATAAATATTCATAACACCCAAAAGAGTCTTTGAGCCACTTTGTCGCTTAAAGGGTACTATGCTGAGACCGCTACTACTAGTATTACATAAAAATAACCCCAAAAAATAGGGGTGTAAGGGAGCAAAAATTAATTTTTTCATATAATATCAGACAGTTTTGTAGAAAAATATTCATAAAACCCAGAGGAGTCTTTGAGCCACTTTGTCGCTTAGAGGGTATCATGCTGAGACCGCTAGTACTAGTATTACATAAAAATAACCCCAAAAAATAGGGGTGTAAGAGAGCAAAAATTAATTTTTTCATATATCAGAGAGTTTTGAAGAAAAATATTCATAAAACCCAAAGCAGTCTTTGAGCCACTTTGTCGCTTAGACGGTATCATGCTGAGACCGCTAGTACTAGTATTACATTAAAATAACCCCAAAAAATAGGGGTGTAAGGCAGCTAAAATTAATTTTTTCATGTAATATCAGAAAGTTTTGAAGAAAAATATTCATAAAACCCAGAGGAGTCTTTGAGCCACTTTGACGCTTAGAGTGTATCATGCTGAGACCGCTTGTACTAGTATTACATTAAAATAACCCCAAAACATATGGGTATATTTATAGAACCCAGAAAAGTTCTGAGGAAAAATATTCATAGAACCCAGAAGAGTCTTTGAGCCACTTTGTCGCTTAGAGGGTACCATTCTGAGACCGCTAGTACTAGTATTACATAAAAATAACCCACAAAATAGGGGTGTAAGGGAGCAAAATTAATTTTTTCATATAATATCATACAGTTTTGAAGAAAAATATTCATAAAACCCAGAGGGGTCTTTGAGCCACTTTGTCACTTAGAGGGTATCAGCATGATACCCTATAAGCGACAAAGTGGCTTAAAGACCTCTCTGGGTTTTATGAATATTTTTCCTCAGAACTGTCTGATTTTAAATGAAAAAAATTATTTTTGCTCCCTTACACCCCTATTTTTGGGATTATTTTAATGTAATACTAGTACTAGCGGTTTTAGCATGATACCCTCTAAGCGACAAAGTGGCTCAAAGACCCCTCTGGGTTCTATAAATATTTTTCCTCAGAACTGTCTGATTTTAAATGAAAAAATTAATTTTTGCTCCCTTACACCCCTATTTTTTAGGATTATTTTTATGTAATACTAGTAGTAGCGGTCTCAACATGATACCCCCTAAGCGACAAAGTGGCTCAAAGACTCTTCTGGGTTCTATGAATATATATATATATATGAATAGTGATCAGAATCGTTTCCGTTGCTAAAAAAATCGTTGCTAACTTCACACCGGTGGTCAGGCTATGGTCACTGAAAAGTGGTTCTGATTCGGAACATCTTGGTTAATTTGTGTCGGTAAAGCAGGGAACCACCGCGTCATTAGAAATAAGAAATAAGTGACAACATAACTTTTGTCTATCCTTATACTAACGTAAATATTATACATAGCAGTATATATTATATAGTAATTAAATGTTTATACAATATTATTTATTATATTGTAAGAAATAAGAATATGACCACAACAACCACAAAAAAAATTGTGGTCGTCGTGGTCACGAAAAAATAACCAAAATTTTCAGGAACCGCATTCCGAAATTGAACCGCGATCCTGAAATTATGTTTCGGTTACATTACGGCACGCATAACCAGAACCTTGTTTACCGTGGTTAAGTTACGGAATATACAGTAAGTAATAAGAACGGTAAGGACAGTTTACCGATCGAAGACAATGTTTGGGGACTGAGCGAAGCGAAGGTCCCAATTTTGTCTGAGATCGGTTCGTGATGCTTAAACTATTTTTTGCACGATCGACGCATAAAATTTAGAATAAAAATAAGATTTGAAAATTATTTTGACGTATTAAAAAAATTTATTTGTCATTTTTTAAGTAAGCTCTGTTTTTGTTTTTATTTATTTACCGTTTCGCCTCCTGAACGGTAAGTGAAGCACATCACTTACCGACGTGAGTTACATCACTTACCGTTCAGTAATTTGTAAATAAGACCTACTGTCTTAGAAACACTATCAGTAAATATAAAAAATAACCCCATCGTGCAAAAATTAAAATTTGATATGTCAACATATTTTTCAAATCTTCGTCTCGATCTTCAAAATCATCCTCAACCAAAACAGGTGCAGATACGTGCATACGTCTGATACCCCCTTTAGTCGAGCATGGCTTCCTATATTAAATATATTGTAATTTTGTTACCATGGTTACTTGTTGCTAATGTTTTGTTATTTATTTATGTATTTTCCCTGAAGAAGGCAGCAGTATACAGGGTGTAAATGAAATAAGTACATTAAATATTTCTTAATAACTTTTTTTCTAAGTCTTTTAGATTTTGAGTTAAAATTCTTTAAAGATTTGCTGCATATTTCGGCGCGTGCCCATGGAGAACAAATGGCTGCTGGCGTATTCAAGTGAGATACAAACAGCTCAAAAATATTCGATTATCGGTTACACTTGCAGTCACAGTAATTAATAAACGAATCAACGGAAATAACATTTATTATTAATTAATTCGTAATAGTAAAATTTTTAAAATAAAGAAATTTAAATTTTGGATAACAAAATTATAAAGTTTTGTATTAAACCAGTCTTTATTCATCTGTGAATAGAGGAAGACAAGGGGGAACGAGGGGAGGAAGAGCAAAATCAAAGTTATTAGGTTATGAGATGATTATTTATCGTCGACAAATCATAATAGTTTAAATACGTTATTCAAAAAATGTAAGTACAAACTTTTGTCCATTTAAACGAGGTACATGAGTACCAATAATTAGTCGTCCATTTATTGTTCCCGCTCAAACATTTTTTAATGAAAATTTTTACAGCATTTTCGTCTGTTGAAATGTGTATTGTGCATAATAAGTATACACCTTCCCAAGTAAATTCAGTCTCATTAATGAACATTATGAGCCATTCCCAAAATCGAAGTCTGCTGAAAACATTGATCTTTTTGCACATGATATGGATAAAACTGTTGTTTTATTTAAAATTGTCATATGTGACACTTCGTATTGTGATAAAGATGTACAAGATTAACAAATGTGCGAATATTAGGAACAGTATGATTTGGAAACGCTCCGTCTAAATGCGTTGGCAACTTTATAATAATGTCTTTATATCAACCACAAATTAAAATCTAGTAAAGATACGAATAAATAAATAAACCATAGGTAAGTAATTACAATATCTGTGTACTCGCTATTTGTAAACGTAAGCATTTTGATAGAATTTTACCTGATAAACAAGTTTATTACTAATGCCAAAATATAATTGCAACAACTGACAAAACTGTCAACTGCTAAAACAAAATTTTTCATAGCTATTACTACTGCATTCAATTATTAGAAAAATACGTGCAACGATTCGTCAATTTACGGGGTGGTAAAAATGTTAAAAAAATATGCGATTCCAAGAAAAACTTATTAAAAAATATTGTTGCTCTCGTAGAGTTACATTACTGGTTAAATTTAATGCACTTATTTCATTTACACCCTGTATGTTGCTGAAACGTTGGGTATTAATTAAAATACAGAACAAACTAAAAAGGTTGTATTATTCTATTTATATAGTTTTAACAAGTTCTCAGCAGATTCACTTCATTTGGTCTAGATGCGGTATTTCGCTACCGAAATCGGTCACATCAGTTTGTAAGGAGTGAGAAAAATTTGTTGTAATGTATTATATATTTATTGTGTATTTTTAATTATTTATTCTTTATTGGTTTGGAAACGAATAATAATAATTTTATAGTGGTGGACTCCATTGTTCATGGCATAATTTGATTGTATAACAATCTTTTCTATCAGTTTAATATTTGGCATTATTACCAAATATGTGTTGGAAAATTATAAAAACAACTTATTTATGATAAATTAAAGTAATTCTTTAATTAGGTTAGGTTAGTAAGTTCTTATTTGCTAAGAACTGTATTTTTAAGGTGGCAGGAAAAATAATGAATAAGTACTTTAATTATATTTATCACTTCTCTCTTAAAAATCTTTTGTCTATAATTTAAATATGAGAGCAGAAACATTACATGAAAACACTATCTTTACATTTTAATAGTGACTTTTAGTTTGGGGTCACATACGTCCCAGGCAACCCATAATCAAACAATTTCTACACGACCTTTCCCAGGTTAAATAATTGTATACTTAAATTGTTATACTATATTATCACATAGATATAAGAGAAGGTATTTTATTCATAAAGATTGTCTCACGATGACCTTTGAAAAGCAAATTATTTAATATAATTTTTCAAATTTTTGTATCTACGGGTTATGCGACATGTCTACAGTTAAATTTCTGAAAAATGTTCGATCAAGGTCATCTGTATAATGAACGAATTAACAAATTGGCATATATTTATCTCTCATAAGAAGCGTCTGCGGTAAGGATGGATATAACACACTTGTCTTTCAAAAATTCATATTGTTTCGATTAAGTTAGAACATTCAATGTTAAAACGATGCTCGTTGCTGACAATATTTTCTCCGTAACGTAAGATTATTTATTAATTCAGATATATTACCTTGATTCATAGCCGTACGAATAACGTTATTTTCTGTCAGTGTCACTCACGTTGACACTGTGTTAGTATCTTATTTTTCACATATTTGGTTTTACATTTGCTAATAAACTTACCAGTTGACTTGACTTAGTTTTCAATTTTGAATGTTTTACTTAACATACATTTTTATAATAATAAAAGAACAGTAGTATTTTATGTACCCTCAAAAAAAAAACAACGAGAAGGACACTACTGAATTTGAAAGAAAAAAATCTTAATTCATTCACTGAAAATAGTAGAAAATAAATACTTTCATTGTATAATCTGTTTTTCTCGAAGCTACGTCGTTATCAGTAAGGAAGCTAGAAAGTTATTTTTTTGATTATCCAAAATTTAAAAAAAATCTGATGTGGACACCATACGACTTCCTTGTACGCAAGACCAACACGGAATATAGGCCCAATTATAAAATTGCACGTATTTGACGTAATTTGACATTAACATTATTTTTTTTATTTTTTTGTAATTTTTTGTCCTACTCCCATATCAAGCTGTATTACAAAAACCAAAAAGTATATAATTTTTAAATTTACATATCTAGCTTATACAAAGGGCTAATTTAATAATATTGGTTGTGCTAGACCCAGAATCTAATTCTCTAGAACTATTATTTGAAGCATTTATTTCTAAAATGAAAATAAAACCATTTTATTCAAGAAAAACTGTTAATAACTTCCGGTAATGTCACTTCCGGTTAGCCTATTTTAACTAAAATCTACTATGTTATTGCCATTGACATAAAAGTCTTATATACCAAATTTGGAAAGTTTTGGATTATATTTTAAAATAGTTGTTCATTAAAATTTATTATAGGCTTCAAGTAAAGTATCACTTCTGGAAATTATGTAATGACCAAAAAAGGGAAGTGCACAACTAGATGTCATATTAGTCCTAAATACAAAATTTCAACTTTCTACGGCTTACCGTTTTTGAGTTATGCTAGATACGTACGTACTTACAGACGTCACGACGAAATAGATTCAGGGATGGCCAAAATGAATATTTCCGTTGAAATCTAAAATCATTTACTATGTACAAGGAAGTAAAAATCTAGTTACGTTTGCTATGAACAATTTGTTTTAGTTTTACGTTATATTTTCTATTTTTTCTTATTTTACTCTTTAATACTTTAATATGATAGTAATTTATAAAAATAACAAATAATAAATAGATAAATAAGGCAGATACTAGATATGACTTTCTTCTTTTTTATCATTGGCCACTTAGACTATATTTTAAAACTAAACCAAATATAATATAAAATGGGATGTTCCATTTAAAAAACATAAATATTTTGAATTTTCTCAACTTGACATTTACACTAACATAGAATACACATTTTTAAAAAAAAATAATTATAAATTTACAGTGTAAACAAAATCTTTCTTTATAAAAATGTTTTTGCAGATTATAGAAATTTGATTCTATTCACTAAATTTTGAATGATAAAGATGTGACTGTTTTTAAAATAAAAATCTAAAAATCTGATGTGGCCAGCACATTACCTTCCGTCAGTTATATGAGGCATTTACGAAAATTCTACCGGTGAACTGTTACCGGTAAACAGCTGTTTATCAGGTTATAGCAACCGGAATCGATATTTTAAGATCGCAAGTGGTAAACAGGGTAGATCCATAAACTATAAACTATATACTTTGAACACATATCCACTTTTAACGCGCGCGCTTCGCTTTGCATCAATACCTTTCTTTGAGATAAGATTCTTCTTGAATCCGGTAGATGGATCTGGTAGATATTGTACAATTTTCGAACACGGTAACTTTTTACCACTCGTGTTTTCGAACACAGTCGGTAGATGTGGTATCTACCGGTAGAGTTTTCGTAAATGCCTATGTATTTTACCTTTCGACAGTTGTATGTATTTTATACAAATTCCACACAGAAAGAGCAAAAAGATCATATCTTTCGAGTAAAATTATATCACAAATACACTACGAATATGTCAATTGCACTTGACACTGACATCTTTCAATCAGAATTTTCTTAATATTGTAGCTGTTTCTAGCATAGCTGGCTAATTTATGAAATTTAATTTCTTTATAATTTTATAACTATATCCATTTAATATGAAGTATAAAATGCAGCCAAATCGTATAGAGAGTACAATGTTCTTTAATATTTATAATAATATTAAATGTGAAAAAATTATATTTAACATCGTTTTTCAAAAAAAAAAAAAAAAAAAACTGTTAAAATCTTCAAATGAGGGTACTTCTGGTTGACCAATTATAACCAAAATCTATTCAGCTCTTCATATGGATGTATTTTTTTGTATCTCTAATAATTTCATCATCGTAAAAATAGTAAAATCGTATTCTAGGGACCTTAAAACGTGCTTATTCATTAAAAACTCACCACCGAATTTTTGGACCAAAGACAACACCTTCCTTACCTAAAGGCGACGGAAGGTAAAAATATAGCATTCCGCTTGAATCAAGAAGACGGCGCGATTGCTTTAAAAATAATATAGCTGAAGTGGACATATCGGAAAACCTCTAAATACCAAATTTTCTAAAATAATATTAAATATGTTATAACAAAGATTGGGTAACCTCGACAAGGGAGGCCCTGTATTTGCATGTACCTAATAATCATGCAAATACCGTATTAATAAATTTACAGTATTGAATTTGTTGGAGATTTTAATGAAAGGATAAACGACAAGATTTATATATTTAATACATAAATGTGATAAACATACTTAGAACGCTCAACACACTTTCTGACTATATTGTAAGTATGGTAGTTCCGTTTATAAATACACTATTAGCTAAATTATACGCACAAACTAAATAACGGAGACGGAGATTGCAATGAGTGTACAACAAGAAAACTAAAATTTTAAATAAGTATATCATCTCAATTTATGGATGACTGTATTTTAAGTGTGAAAATAAATTATTCTCCTTATATAATATCAATTTAATAATATGGTCACGCCTATTTATCCATCGCTGGATCTGGATTAATCTTCGTCAAAGATTTTGGAAATTTTGTACCGTTTAGGAAGTTTGCCAAATTCCATTTAACAAACTAAACAATATTTTTTTATGTTTTCATTTGATGGGGCATCGTGGCCGCGTGCCTGAATGTCGCGAATCTGGGGAACCGGCTTCGATCGCGATCGACGCCAAATATTTCCAATTTTTAATGGCACAAAATTGACCCCTGTGGTGCACTCTCCACGCCAGCAATAAGTGCCCGTGAGGTGACGCCTGGTAAACGCCCGCACGATACAAATATGTCATTATCATTACCGAAATCTGTATATAAAACAGATTGGCACACCCAGCAATGGGTAATATGCCGTGATAATATATTTATTTTATTTTTCATTTGATGATATGTACGGCAAATTATTATAAATAAGTAAGACTGGGGATAACTCGGGAATAGAACAGATTGTATTTAAAAAAATATATTACATTAGGTACTGTAATGAATTCTTCGTGTACTACAAGAATTCAGGTATTTTTAGAGATATAATAGCTATTTGTGTATTAAGAGCGCAAAATGGGACATTTTACAATTTATTTGTTACAAGTACATTAAAATAGTGCAGTTAAAAAGTGATTATCCATTGGGAGCATTCACGCTAAACTTTTGCAGGTGGCAGCACAACTGTTCACACAATTTATTTAAATTTAATTTTACTTTTATCGTTATTTTCCATTTTTCTTGAGCTACTGCTTCAATGTAATCTAAGCATTTTATAGTTTCGTTTTTGTAAATGAATGCCCTATTTTGTTTTTACAGCATTGCGGCATTTTGTTTGGTTATATAATATACTGACAGAGCAGTTATGTCATATTGACTTGTGAAGGTGGTAAATGTGTAACTACAATACCATTAGTTTCTGACTAAACGTTTCCAGTAAAAATGTAGACAATTGATGTGTATGTGTAGGTGTGTGTGTGTGTGAGTGTGTGTGTGTGAGTGTGTGTGTGTATGTGTGTGTGTGTGTATGTAACAAAATTTTCGTCTACGATAACTCTAATACTACAATTCCAAAAATTATAATTCTTTCGTATTCCTCTTCGTTGCATCCATATGAAGAGCTGATTAGATTTTGGTTATAATTGAAGATTTTAACAGTTTTTCTTGAAAAAACGATGTTAAATATAATTTTTTTATATTTAATGTTATTATAAATATTAAAGAACATTTGTATTCTCTAAACGATTTGACTGCATTTTATACTTCATATTGAATGAATATAGAGTTATAAAATTATAAAGAAATTAAATTTCATAAATTAGCTAGCTATGCTACAAACAGCTACTATATTAAAAAAATCTGATTGAAAGATGCCAGTGTCAATTGACATATTCGTAGTATATTTGTGTTATAATTTTACTCGAAATATAGGATATTTTTGCTCGAAACTTTCTGTATGGAATTTGTATAAAATACATACAACTGCAATTTAGAATAGCAAGGAGCTTTCTGTATGGATTTTATAGAAAATACATAGGCATTTACGAAAATTAGATAGCGCATCTACTGACTGTGTTCGAAAACACGAGTGGTAAAAAGTTACCGTGTTCAAAAATTGTACAATATCTGCTAGATCATCTACCGGATTCATGAAGAATCTTATCTCAAAAAAAGGTAGTGATGCAAAGCGAGGCGCGCGCGTTAAAAGTTTGTTAACTATATCAAATTTCTAACCTGTTTCAAATTTTCAAATTTTTTATAGGTTATGGATCTACCCTGTTTACCACTTGCGTTCTTAAAATATCGATTCCGGTAGCTATAGCCTGATAAACAGCTGTTTAACGGTAACAGTTCACCGGTAGAATTTTCGTAAATGCCTCATATAACTGACGGAAGGTAATGCGCTGGCCACATCAGATTTTTTGAATATAAAATTTTATTTATTTGCGCATGGATTAAAAGAGTGCGTTTTGAAAACTAAATTAATGTAGTCTTTCTTTCCAAACGAATTCATGGTGAACAAAATGATATCTAAACGTAAACGAAGGTCCAAATTTTGCGCTCCTGATTGAAAAATAAAAGCATATATTACCATTTGATAACAAATATATCTTTCCTTAAACACCAAGTTGCTATACTATTCTGGTCTAGTTAGCAATCTCACATTAGTTCAAATTGGCAACAGAAAGATTCTCATTAAATAAAGTGGGATTTGTGATAAAAAGGCCACTTTTCCTAACACCATTGAACTGCGCATTTTGAGCGCTATTGGGAACTTGTTGAACACACTTCGTAAAGATGGGAAATGTGCTGAAAATATTCCAACTTTCAAGAACTTGTAGTTTCAAATGTTTTGGTACAGAAAGGTTGATAAAGCGACAGTGCAAAAACTTATAAGCACAATCAAATGAGAAGTCTGATTGTTTTCCAGAAAATGTTTAATGAAATATTAATTTTATTATGTTCCTGCAATACGAACCTCTTATATAATTATTCAAACATAATAATATAATATATCATCACGGCATATTACCCATTGCTGGGTGTGCCAATCTGCTTTGTACACAGATTTCGATAATGATGATGACATATTCGTACCGTGCAGGCGTTTACCAGGCGTCACCTCATGGGCACTCATTGCTGGTGTGGAGAGTGCACCACAGGGATCAATTTTGTGCCATTTAAAATTCGAAATATTTGGCGCCGGTCGGTATCGAACCCGGTTCCCCAGATTCGCGACCAGACACTCAGGCACGCGGCCACGAAACCCCATAACATAACTTGTCTTAGTATCTTTCCCAAATTGTGTGTTACTCACTACCAAAATATGTGCAGTTATAATCAAATAACCTTTAGCAAATATAACGCGGTAAGTTATTTCCTACTCAAAGTTTGGCACTTTGGTAAATTCTTCAGTATTTAAACATAGTTGAGTAGTGATTTTAATTTTGACGGCTAGGGTTCAACCGGAGTCAGCTTGGATATTATTTTCATTTTGCAAATGAAGAACCGGGCGGAAAAGTAGAATGTCACAAAATGTGTTTTTTCAATACGCGAGATTGAAGTTTGAAACTTTATTTTTGAAAAATATATTGTATTAAATCTTAGTTCACATTGGACATTATTATAGATACCGACAGATGGGTCGAGTTTCAACTTAGTGGGATCTAATTGAATTTTACTAGTCTGACTGCCAAATCTACTAACCAAAAATGCTTGTAGGACTGTTACCGTTTTTGCATTCATGTAATATGTCATTTGAAAGCCCTGCCTTTAATCTATTAGCTAGAAAATAGACATTCATCCTTTTTCCTCTAACTCTTTAAATGCAAATTACCCAAAAGTAATTCCTTTGATGATGTTTCTAAGTTATCTTTGAGAGCCCTTAAGGTACCACCTTTTAATCGCCCTTTACAGTACAAATATATCATTACCGAAATCTGCGAATAACAGCAGATTGGCGCACTCAGAAATGGGTAATATGCCGCGACAGATAGGTCGAGTTTCAACTTAGTGGGATCTAATTGAATTTTACAAGTCTGACTGCCGAATCTACTACCAAAAATGCTTGTAGGACTGTTACCGTTTTTGCGTTCGTTTAATATGTTATTTGAAAGCCCTACCTTCAATCTATTAGCTAGAAAATGGACATTCATCCTTTTCCCCTAACTCTTTAAATGGAAATTGCCCAAAAGTAATTCCTTTGATGATGTTTCTAAGTTATCTTAGATAGCCCTTATGTAATCGCCCTTTGCAGTACAAATATTTCATTACCGAAATTTGCGAATAAAAGCAGATTGGCACACCCAGAAATGGGTAATAAGCCGCGATAATATATTTATTTGAGTTAAATCCGTATACTCGGATAATTGCCGTTATAACCAAATAAAATTTAAACGTGTAGTTTTTCATATATAGCAAATATAAAAAAATATTGTTATTTCCTGCTTCTAGTTTGGCCATATGGGAATTATCCATCAAAAAGGTACTATCTCGCATTGACCCATTTAGTCGTTTAGGCCTATAATAAATATATTTTGAGTGCGTATACATTTAATTTTTAAATCTGTATAAAATATGATAGTACTTAAAGTTGATATAACCGTTACAAAGTAACAGGTACTATCTGGTGCTTTCTGTTTGTCCCTTTGGACCATTATCCAATATTACTTTTTATATATTAAATATAAAAATATTTAATGTGAAATCCGTGTATTATACCGTACATAGTACAAACGATATAACATTTACCCGAATATATGGTACAAGGAAAACACAAAGTGGTAGTACTATCGGGCACTTACCGTTTGGCCCTATGGAGTGTTATCCAGTATCACACATCACATCACTGCACTGTGCACTTGTTGTGTGTCCGACGTCATGTACAGGCGGTCGTTCTCGTTCGTTGCAGAGGCACAGAAGAGTACACAGCACGGACACGGCTACGAGCTGAGCGGTACTGGGTCCTAGTACTGGTACTCGGTCCGGCTCTAGACGGGCTGGCGGACGGCTGCAGCCAATCCACGGCCAGGTGGAGGGGAAGGCCAACGACACCGGAGATGTGGCAAAGCAGGAACGATGAAAAGTGGATGCCTGCTACATGCAGGGGTAGAATCAAAGGGGTTGATGTGGAGACGAAGTAGTACCAAGTAAAAGTGATGTTTTGAATGTATTATTTGATAATTTTAAGAGTAAACAAGGGAACCTGATGAAGATATGTGGTATACGTGAAGAGGTACTACCTTTCTGAATGAATTCCTGGTATTGCTGAAGCTAAATACGCACGGAGAAGCTTCTCCCCAAGTTTCCTGAAAATTGTATTCTATAAAATTAAATGCAAATAAAAGATATCTTAATATTAACAATGAGTTAACAGTTTGTATATTGAAATAAATTCTGAAAAATTGTCAGCCATCGGAATTCAAACCCGAGACACCTAGGGTACCTTTATACCAGAGTATGGCCATGGCGTTGCTCACGTTTCGTCCGCCATAGTCGGGCCCTCTGTCATATGTGTTGTTCTTGCCATGGGCGCCCATAGGGGGGGGGGCAAGAGGGGCACATCCCCCCTGGCTTTTCTCTTATTTTAAGAATTTTAAAAGCAAAGCTACCATTTTTAATTGTTTTATCATGGCTACTTATGTCGCATCCTAATATCCTTACATCACCCTGTTGTTTTCTTCTTTCGTTCTGTTTCCTAACGTTCAAATCTTCATCATGAAGTTAGCGTAGATAAACTTCGCGCGCACACAATTTAAAAGATACATCCGCAGTATAAATTATAAATAAAAATATAATACTTGGATTCCTTAATTAGTTCTTTAAATTCTCGTTATTCGAAAGATAATAATGTTGCCTTTTTGCTCTATAATTTGCATCCAATTAATTTAAAACTAATAAACTATAATAATTTACTAAACTAGCTCAAGAGATTCATTCATATTACAAAATTGACAATTTTTTAGAAGAAACTTTAATATGGCACGAATATTGGGTTTCAAATAAAGAAATGATTATTACTAAAGAAACTCCTGTAATAGAACTTTTACAACATTGTACATTTTACCGAGCAATCTCCAAAGCTTTAGAAATTTTAATTTGTCTTCCTCCAAATACATGCACTGTGCAAAGATCTTTTAGCACTCTAAGAAGAGTGAAAACATGGATTAAATCTACTATTAGCGAAGATCGGCTAGACGGTTTATGTATGATGAGCCTCCATCGCGATTACATAAGCGAAAATAAACAAAAATATATAGACGAAGTTCTAAATGAATTTGCCAAAGATGCAAGAAATTTAAAATTTGCATTTTCGGAAAAAGAAAGTAGGTAATGATGTTTAATCGGTTGGTAATATAACGATTGTCCATGGTTCTTGCGCAAATTATTATGTATTTTCGTGGCTGTTTGTTTTATTTTAATGAAAAACACATTTACATATCATTTTAATATGTATTTAAAGTCTAAGTAATATTTTTATTTTATTTACTTGTGTAGTTTGTTAAGATTCTTTCCACGATTACTGACAATATTGAAAAAAACTAAAAATTACCAATATTAAGCACAGTCATTAAAACTTTTAAAAGGTAAATTTTGAATATATAATTATTATTTAAATAAGAACTACTGATATTAAATTAGATGTTACAATAACTACCCATATTCTATATTCTACATAACCTCTAAATATATGTTATAATAATAATAATAATAATAATAATAATAATAATAATAATAATAATAATAATAATTCTCTATATATTTGACATGAGCCCGTCAATGGCGGCGATCTTGGCCCATGGCCATACCCTGGTTATAAAGGTACCCTAGAGACACCTACCTTGCCGGGATAGTGCTCTACCAACTAAGCTATTGGCTGCTCTCCTTTCGACGGCTGAACACTCTTTCACTTTTAAAGTCGTATAACTGCTGAGGATATTATTAATCGTCACAATTTATTTCAAATATACAAACTGTTAACTCATTGTTAATATTAGAATTTAGTCTGGTAGGGCCTTGAGTAAATTATGCATCGTTCACTAGATGTTTAAACGCAGTGGTAGTTTGGCAACCTCACATCTAATCATGTGACGTTTAATAATATCCTCAGCAGTTATACGACTTTAAAAGTGAAAGATTGTTCAGCCATCGAGAGGAGAGCAGCCGGTAGAGGTAGGTGTCTCGGGTTCGAATCTCGATGGCTGACAATTTTTCACAATTTATCAAAAGATATCTTAATGATACCGGTACCACTGTTCATACTATTACCCTGTTGTTAAAGTAGAAAAAGTGAAGTCAAATTTACAGCATAAAATAGTATATTTAAACACAAGTATCATAAGGCAATCTGTTAACGTACAAGTTTGGAAAACGAGCCGCTAGTACGAGTACTATTTTTTCTATTAAGAATTTTACAACTAGATTTTTTAAAAATGTCTTGGTGTTTTTTTGTCAGTTATGTTGGTAGCGCTTCCCGCTAACATTTGAAATTTCACATTTTGACAGTTTGTATATTGTGTGATTCTGACTTTTTGTTTACATTAAAACATTGTATAATCAAGCATTATATAATTAGGCTTTATTAATGAACCACCTAATTTGACATATCTTGTAATAAAAGTAAATTTATCAAATAACAAATCGGGATCGCTGGTTCGTGTTAGTTATTATCATAAATAAAATTATTTAAATAATGAAATTCATTAATGAACAATTTATTGATCTACACTTTTATATTTCACCATTTTCAGTTGCAGACATAACAGCAACAACTGTTCTTACATTCTTCAATACAAAACATATGTTGTATTTGTTTATGGCACTTGTCTAAATCATATTTAAAAATTTAATACTCGACAGTTCGCCTCGACGTGAAACTGGAAATCATGGATCGTAAAATTTTCATATTTGCTTGCAAGTAACCACAAATTAAGTTGACAGTGTCAACATTTCAAGTAACGTGCACCATACATTTCAAAACCTGTCTGATATAACAATACAATCAGCTGCAAATTGCAATATTACCACAAAATTAAATTGTAATAAATAAAACTTAACGTTTAAATTGTTTTGACAAAGCAAATCTGAACGCATTGTTTCTTGTTTATTAATTTTAACTTCACAGATTTTTTTTTCTGAACTAACACAGCTATAGCTATAAATTTCTCTTCTTTCTAGTTCTATCACCTGGAGTTAAGATAAAAATCAATAATTAGAAGTAATATTTATGACTACCACCTCTAGAATACGAAAGGCGCCAAAAACCGTACGTTTATAGATCTTCTAAATGTCGTGTTTTCAGTGATAAACAGTGCTTTTATAGACTCAGAAAAACACCGAAATAAAAAAAAAATATTTACAAACTATTTTATATTTAAATTGTAATAAAGCAAGGGTACGTACAATAATAAATAAATAACATTTTATTAACTTTTCTAACTTATAGTTCAAGTTTAATATTTCGATTTGATATCATTGTCAGTCAAAATTCTGTTTAGAAATAATATAACAACCATCATTTTTCCCACCTAGAGTTTAGTTTAATCTGGATGTCACCGATCTGTCAGTTATGTGTTGATAATTAAGTCTTGAAATTATTAAGCATACGTGCATGACTTTGGATGCCCTAGCGTATAACGCTTTGCACCCTGCACATCTAAGATAATCCTGTCACTAGAGATAGCAGCTTTGTTTTAGACAGTCAGTATTAGTTTGTCACATTGAAGAGTTGTCTGTACTCTAAAGTAAACATGAAAGAGTTTGAGTTCTGGCTCACGTTCCGCGAACGCGAGTATTTTACTAAGGGCCGGTATTTTCACTTGCGACTAAAGGTTTAGATAAATTTATCCTTCGGATAAATTTTTTTGTTGTCTTTTCACTTGCAAATAAATTTATTCGAAAGAATAAGATCTGTTATTCACGGTGTAAATTATTCGATATTTGGGTAGCGAATAACCGTTTATTCATAAGTTCATTACATTTCCACAAAATGCAGATTTATTAACAAAATGGATATATTAAATATTTTTGATGATTATGATGATATTTTGAGCTATGAATTAATATATAACGTGAGAAATCCATCAAACACCATGAGACAGCGACCTAAACACATACATGACAGATTCCGATTATGAATACAATTTATTATTACATATTGAGGATCGCATTTGTTCTCAATAGTGAATAGGTAAATTATTATAAAGATCCTGTCATTTGGCGCTGTCAAAATATTTTCGAATTTTGGATACTTTTGTTGAATAGAATGACAAACATTTACTTTGAACAGAAAGACAAATATAAAAGGTATAAGTACAATTTTACAATATACATATCTCGTTTACCACATATGAGTGTTACATTAAATGGTACACTTGTTAAATTACAGCCTCTCGTGGCTAAAAATATAGAAGAATATAGTAGACATTGACATTAGAGATATCAAACACAATTTTGACAACTACAGATTTAAAAGAATTTAACATATTTCATCCTTGTCTGCTTAACGTGGCTACGCCAAAATTTATCCTTCTCTACTCTCGCAAATTCATTCTGCAAGGCTACCTATTCACGAACGTTAAAGATATTCGACAGACAGCAATTTGTTTCTGTAAAATGTGTGAAAAGACGCAATGGAATCATTCGTTGGATAAATATATAGAATAAATTTAATAACGAATACTTATTCGAAACTTTATTCGGTAGTGAAAATACCGGGCCTTATTTAAATTCGTAATAATAAATTATAGTGTAAATAAAACTTAGTTCAAACCTCAAGTATGTCTTTGTCAATAATGTAAGTGTTCATCTTTCATCTGTCAAGTGTGAAGTGAATGTGTAAGGGTATATGTTCGTTCCTTTTCACCAAATCGTGGTCGTCAGCCATCGCCGACCATAAGTGTCATTGTTGGTAAAGCATCAACATCGCTCTGAAAGCAATAAGAACAGAGCTTTTCTCACCGTACTCCCCGCTCGTGTTACAAATTCAGTGCCGCATTTTCGGCTGTGACATCGATTCGCACTTGGCGCCAAATGACTATAATTTATTTATGTATTTGTTTTATTAACTAAAGCTTTTATGTTTAAGTACTATTTTCTTGCGCATTTACGAGGAAACTTATCTTTGCATAAATTAATTTAAAAAATAAAAGTGATACACACTTATAAATACTTCACATATTGTCAAAATATTTCAAAAAGATTCCCTTCAAAAATGTATAATATTGTTCAATAACAAATATTATACAAAATTATTGAAAAATATTCCTGCCTTCGGACCTTCAATAATTTTGTACAATATTTGTTATAAACAATGTTATTAACCGTCTGGAATGTATATTCTGTGCTATTTATTTTGACAAAATCTTTTGACATTATTGCTAAAACCATTGTATTATTGGACAATTTTATACCATTTGTTTTATTGCTGAAAATTGAAAAAAGTCCAAATTGTGAGAATAGTTCTACAGCATGAATTATATTGAATTGATGCATAAATCAATTTATTAACTTTTTAAAAGAAAGACTATCTTTTTATTTCGTACATCATAAAAAAACATTTTATTTTATTTAGAAATATTCAAAATATTCCTCCTAATACCGACTAAAAATTTGCTTTCAGTTATCAATAAAACTAGGAAAGTTACATACAAGAAACCAAGAGACTTCAATCATGTTATAGACAACGAACCCGTCTAAAATTATGACAGTTATAATATTTATTTTATCAGTCGGCTAACCCAAGTAAGGACAAGAAAGAAAAAGAAGAAGAAGATTTTTATATAGATATACAGAATGCCCAGGATAACATGTCCACCATAGGGATCTCTATAAGAGACATGAAGTCATTAAAATTAGACAAATGTTGACCTTTTTAAAGGCCATTTAACGGTGTTTTTATATTTGAGAATATTGTAAATTTTGCAAATTTATATTTTAACGAATATTTTTTATGTAAAGAGTGAAATAATACTGGATATTGGTTTGCACATCTTTAGAGAATTTTTTTATGTTTTTACCTCTCGTCATACTGTAGGTAAGGGAGGTAATATTATCGGTCCAAAAATTCGATGGTGAGTTTTCAGTGAATAAGCACGAACAACACGTTTTTACTATTTTTGCGATGATGTCTGTGTATGTGTGTGTGTGTGTGTGTGTGTGTGTGTGTGTGTGTGTGTGTGTGTGTGTGTGTGTGTGTGTGTGTGACGATTTTTTCGCCCACGATAACTCTTAACACAAACTTCCAAATATTTCTATTTTCCGTATTTAAGCTTTCTGCAGTCATATAAAGAGTTGATTAGATTTTGGGTAAAACTGGATGATCGGAAGTGATACTTTACATGAAGCCCAACAGTTTATAATAAAAAAAAAACTATATTAAAATATAATCCAAAACTTTTCAATTTTAGTATTTAAAACTTTTATATTAAGAGAAACAACATATTAGATTTTAGCTAAAATTAATAAACCAGAAGTGATACTTTACTTGAAGCTCTGAACAGATTTTCGTAAAAAATATTTTATGGTATACTCCAAAACTTGTCGAATTTATTATTTAAGACTTTTGTATAAAAGTAAGCAACATATTAGATTTTGGCTAAAATTGATAAACCGGAAGTGATACTTTATTTGAAGCTCTGAACAGATTTTTGTGAAAAATAAATTGATTCAATCCAAAACTTTTCAAATTTGGTATTTAAGACTTTTATATTAATGAGAACGACATACTAGATGTTTTCTAAAATTGATAGACCAGAAGTACTACTTTACAGGAAGCTATAAACAGATTCAAAACTTCTCAAATTTGGTATTTAAAACTCGTGTATAATTTGAAACATTATATTTTGACTATACCTATATGATAAACCGGAAGTGGTACTTAATTTGGAGCTCTTAACAGATTTTCGAGGAAAAAGATAATAAAATATAATCTAAAATTTCGTATTACAGACTTTTCTATTTATTGGAACAACAAATTAGATTTTGTTTACAAACGATCAACCGGAAGTGTTACTTTACTTAAAAGCTCATTGCTATTTCAAACATGGAATTGACGGGAGGTCATGTGTTGGCCACATCAGATTTTTTTCGTATGGGAATGCTCGAATTTTTATCACTGTTGAATGGCGAGTTAGAATGTCAATGGTTTAATTTTTATATGGATTCCATTTTGAAGTTATATATATATATATATATATATATATATATATATATATATATATATATATTCGTTTAAAAATAATGGGTGGTCAGTTATTAACATTTAAATTAATATGAAATTGAAATTGCATTGATGCAAGCCATAATAGATTTCAGAATTTAATGTAAATTCAATATAAATAAACGTTTCAAAGAACAATCAATGCTATAAAAATGAGTATATTTATAAATAAAACATATTCTTCTTAGATGTGCCGCCAGTAATTAGAAGTGCTATATGGCAATAAAACAATAATCTCTAGATGATGGATCGCTCGCTAGTCGCTAGTAACGTTTGCGTTGTTATTGTTGTGTGTTGGGGAAACATAAACTATGAATTGTAAAACGAATCTTTACATTACTTGATTATTTTCCCATGATGACGACAAGCTGAGACTTGCAGCTTTTAATCATTCGAACACTTTATGAGTATTTCTCAGAATGCATTCGCTTTGAATAAGGAAGTTTACATGTGTGCAAAACGTCTATGAATTCATGCACATAATACAAAGATAGTCGTATCATAGGGCTGTTGCAAGAATTTTTATATGCGTTCTAAGTATTAAATTTAAAAATATATCATTATTTACATAGCCTCAAATTTGAAAATATCACCACATATCCATTAGATATTTTACATTAATTTTTGAAATTTGGATATTTTGTAAAAGTCACGTGATCTGAAAAATGTGACGTCACAGCACATCTTCATCGGCTCCAATTGGTCCCCTTTATAGTGTCAATTCTTTGGGGTTTGTTACAAGAATTATGACAAATATATTGTTAAAGTTGTCAAACAAGTGTTAAATTTTTGAGTTTGGTTCGTGTTAGTTAATAAAAAATTTAATATAAAATGAGTTATTTACAGTATCGTATTGTGCCTTCTTGCTAAAATGCTGCTAGGAGCAAACCTACGATTGAATTTATAAATGTGCCAAAAGATTCGAAGAATAGAAAATTCTGGCTGGAAGTAGTAGGTCGAAGAGCTGATTAACTCTTTAACACCTGTTATTTCGGCAGCAGTAAAACAATCATTTTCTGATATAAATGTCTGTATTAGCCATTATTACTTTATTACTGATTTATTGTGATAAGACGAGGGTAAAAGCAATACCAGATAAATAACTTTTTCTAAATTATAGTTTCAGTAATCTTATTTTAACTCTGTTTATCTATTTAAATTATAAATGTCAAAATTCACTTTAGAAATTCTTATCGTATTATAGTCCAGTACGTGGGTATCAAAAAGGGGTGTTTGAATGCAAAAGGTGGGGTAGTAGCGATTTTTTAGTATGTTGTTAGGCTTGGGGCCCTAATGAAAAATCCAAGTTTTCGACCTCGAGGCGCATGCGCTCGAGCCGCCATTTTGGATTTTAGGTACAAAAATTTGGTTTTTTGATAATAACTCAAAACGGTGGCTTTCACGACAAAAAATGTTCTATACAAAGTTAAAGAGGACAAAATTTCCTACACTTTATGTACATTTTTTTTTTTTTTTGTAGCACACATATTATGTTAGGAGTTACAGCTCCGTGAAGTTGCACTATTTGAAAAAAAAGTATTATATTTTGTTATTCGGCTGTTAATAACTAAAATAAATAATTTAAACAAATCAAATCATATTGAAATAATTTTTAAAGAGACTTAAATATTATATTAATAGGTTGCCCTAAACCTTAACGGATAGGCAGGTAGCGAGAGCACGACCAGGACACAGACAACTACGACAAGGACACCGACATTAACCAACCCGGACCATCGAAACGTACCAAAGTGTAGTAGAAATTAATTTTTGTAACGCTCTAAAGTCATAATTTACTATTCTTAAATTTATACAAAAAATGCGATATACTTTTCGCCTTTTAATTTGTTTACGAAAAGTATAATACTGTTAAATGATAATATTAAAGTGCCTTTTAGTTTTTTTATAATTATGTAAAAATATAATGATATATAATAAAAATAATAAAATAAAACTCAACCAAAATGAAGTTTCCGCATTTTTTTTTTTTTTAATAGTGCAACTTCACAGAGCTGTAACTCATAACATATGTGTGCTACAAAAAAAAAAAATTCTACAAAAAATGTAGGAAATTTTGTCATCTTTAACTTTGTATAGAACATCTTTTGTTGTGAATGCCACCGTTTTTGAGTTATTATCAAAAAACCAAGTTTTTGTACCTAAAATCCAAGATGGCGGATCGAGCGCATGCGCCTCGAGGTCGAAAACTTGGATTTTTCATTAGGGCCCCAAGCTTAACAACATACTAAAAAATCGCTACTACCCCACCTTTTGCATTCAAAAAACCCCCACGTACTGGACTATTATGATAGTCACGACATTTATTTGTTGATCATTAAGTGTAGAAATTATTAAGTATACGTGCGTGACTTTGAATGCCCTGGCCTATGCACCCTGTACCCCTAAGATAATCCTGTCCTGAAGATAGCGCTTTGTTTTTAGGGAGTCGACATTAGTTACTCATGGAGTAAACATGAGAGAGTCGAGATTAGTTCGCCGCGTTGTAAATACGTTTGTTGGTTTGGTGATGTAGTGTTTTAAGTTTTGGGGGGCGCAAATATGTTATCATGTAAATAAAAACTTTAGTCAATAGTACGTAAATCACAAGTAATGTTCGTAAATTCTGTGTTCATCCCTCATCAAGTGTAAAGTAAAGTGCAAGTGTATATGTGTTCTTCCTTATCACCAGTTAGTTAGAAGAAAGTGTATCATCGTTGGAGTAAACAGTAAGAAACAGCCATCAGTTTGGAACTCATCTTTATCGTAGGAGACCCCTTCGTGTTACATTATAATGGAAAATGGCAGCGTCAAATGTCAAATTAGAAGTTTGTTATTAACATGTGACAAACTATTGCCTACGTTTATTTATCTAAATAACAAAAATAAACGTAGGTGATGGAAAAACTTTTTCTATTGGCTGTGAATGACGTAGTGTATGTGCTTCTACGACACAGGAGTGATGCCAATCTTTTTATTTAATTATTTACGAAAATAACAAATTATTTAAAAAAATAATTATTAATAAGAAAAATATTGCATAAACTTTTATTTAAAATACTTTTTGAAAAATGTGAAACAGGTTCATTTAGCAGAAAATTTTACATATGAAATCATGAAAAATTTTACTCATGATCAACCACTTCCGGCGTAATTAAACTTTTTCAATTATCAAATATACAATTATGAAAATTTCTCGCTAATTTATTAAAAATATTTATTTAAATTTACCGTAAAGTCACAATAATGATATTTTCCAGAAACTGTAAAGAAAGTTACATTTCCATTTTGGCGCACTTAAGACGATCCGCATTTAATAACTTTTTTATTTATAATTATTTTTTAATTTTCTTTATATATTTTTAAACTAGGCTTAGGGGTTCACGAATGATGGTATTTGGCAGGATAATAGCGCTTCCAATTTAACGGAAGTGACATTAAATTTCATATTTCAAATGGGACATCTTATATATATATATATATATATATATATATATATATATATATATATATATATTAAAGGAAATAATTTTAGACCGTTCACCATGCACCGCTCACCTCTCAATAATCAATCTTTACCGTTCATCGTTCACTGTCCACCAATCACTGTTCACCGTCCACCTGTCACCTTTCACCGTCCATCGGTCACCGTTCACCGTCTTTCGTTCATCGTTTACCGTTTACCGTTCACCGTTTACAGTTCACCGTCAACCGTACACCGTACACCGTCCACTGTTTACTGTTCACCGTTCACCGTCCACCGTTCACATTCTAAATCAATACTTACATTGTAATTGTAATACCAGATACGGAATTAATCTTCGAAGGTTAGGTTAATAAATAAATAAAGATATTAATAATGGCCTTGGAGATTGTTATTCTTAACCATCAAAGATTAATACCATAATTACATTAATACAATGTAAGTATTGATTTAGAATGTGAAAAATGAACGGTAACGGTGGCCGGTAGACGGAGAACGGTAAACAGTGGACGGTGCATGGTGAACGGTGGACGGTGACCGAAGGACGGTGACCGGTGGACAGCGAACGGTGGACGGTGAACGGTTAACGGTGAACGATGGACGGTAAAGATTGATTTTTCAGTGATGAGTGGTGGATGGTGAACGGTACACAGTGGTGTGCAAGTAGACTCGCCCAACAATATATATCACCCAAAATCGTTTAAGAATAAAGCTTCTTCCAGCAATTAGCTGACTAGAATATGCCATTCTAATTCAGAATGGGTGAAAAATAATAACATAAGAAGTTATGTGATTTATTACCTACGTTTATTATTTTAGAATAAAATAAACCGTGTTACGATACACGTAACGTTATTTGCCTTTTATATTACTTATATCGTAAATAGCTATTATTTAATTTTCGCATCTTCATAATAGGGTATTCTCTGAGAATTACTAATAATTAAAAATTTATTAAAAATATTAGTGTTGATAGGTAAACAACAGGGAAAAAACAAAAAATCATAATATAAATTGATTTTTACAAAAGATATAAAGCATTTAAATTTTGCTGATGTACTAGGTGACCTTCCAATGGGAGACCAGTTGAAATCCCTACTCCATGTTCGAATGTGATAAGACGTCGCATGAACCACTGATAGCACACCGCTGGTACTGTACAACTAGTACGTCACTATCACGTGACACACGAAAATCAAATTTTAAAAATTAATATCTCGTTTATTACAAGGAATGTTTACTCGGGTTTTCACAGATTCTCTTAGATATAACTGGGGAACCGGGTTCGATCCCGATCGGAGCCAAATATTTCGATATTTAAATGGCACAAAATTGACCCCTGACACCAGCAAAGAGTGCCCGTGAGGTGACGCCTGGTAAACGCCCGCACAGTACAAATATGTCATCATCATTATCGAAATAGGTGTACAAAGCAGATTGGCACACCCAGCAATGGGTAATATGTCGTGATGATATATTTATTTATTTATTTCTCATAAACCATCGGGTACAGTATGCTCATCTTCACGTTGTCTCCTGTGGACAAAAACATCTCTACCGCTAGTTCTCGAAGCAGGCAACAGTAACCAGCATTCTTGCGCGTTCTAGTCTGGTCCTAGACTTTCCAGCAGTTACCCTTATCCAGCGGCGGACGTGCAGTTCTGCTGCTCCATACTGTCTCAGTCGTCCACCGAGTTCCTAGAATCCTAGCGCCTGTACGACCACTCTGTAACCATATAGAGTGGACAAGTCACGGCACTGTGCAGTGGAGGCACTTAACAGTGTATGACCTTACAGAGTAACATATTGAAAGCTAAAGATGGTCAATTTGATGATAGTATAATCGATATAATAGAGCGATTGATTCTCTATTCTTGAATGAAATTCCTTAAAATATTTTCTAGTTTTATATCAACATTAAAATGTATCTTAATACTTACGAATTTAATTTTGTACATTTTCATATATGTACGAACCCAGGCTCACAATAGTTCGGCAAATTATGAAATACAGAAATTAATGTCCGGTTTCTCCAGAGCAACTTAAGACTTAAGTCGTAATTTATTCCCAACTTCAACCGTAAACTGTTGCACCACGCAAAAATGTCAAAATGTGAGACGTAGGTAGCACTTTAATGTAAGTCGAAAAAATCGGTGACTTGTATGTCATATGTCAGTTGTCATATCAGTTCACGATAAATTTGTTTCATTTTGTGGAGTTACGGTGCAAGTCTTCAGCGATATGGATAAGAAACGTATAAATTACAGCAAAGAATAAAAAATTACTATTGGAAGTTGTGGATCAATATAAAGAGATCATCGAAAATAAAAAAATCTAATGCGGTGTCAAATATACAAAATGACAATACTTAGAATTTAATTGCCGCAACATTTAATAAAAATGTATGTGGCAAGCCTACGAAAAATGTGGGAAAATATGAAGACTAATGCCAGGAAGACATCGGCTAAGGAAAAGGCTTTTGTTTATAGAACTGGCGGTGGTCCACCCATAAAAAATATTGATAGAAAATCTTTGTCATCATATAATTGGAACTAATCAATTCAGTTATATATTTGTCGCGGGATAACATTGACGATAATATCGTCAAAATCAACTTCGACCACATTATCCACGACGTTAACGTTGTCAAATTTAGGGAAATATCGAATACTGTTGAAACGAATACAAGTATATAAACATTGACAAACACAATGACAGCTTTGACATATTTTACTCTGTTGCCAATGTAATTTGTGACATTAGTTATGTTCGCATTTAAATTTGCTGGTGCAACGCAATTGGGATATAAGACCAACTTACAATTAAATAGCACTTCAATAATCAACAACTTAAGTTACTGTGGAGAACCCGGGCATAAATATATTATATATGTAAGTACTCTGCTATTTAATATTGGATTATATCGCTTTTATTAGTAATAACATCTTTAATTCTATTAGGCATTGTATCCACAAGCCATGCACATTCTTCTTGGTACATTGTGAATATGGCAGCATAAAAACAAGGTATTCAGTTAGGAATTTTATTTTGTGGATCCACCATTTATTGAAAAAAAAAATTAAAAATCTGATGTTTGTTTTTTGTAGAAATTTTGCATTAACCGGATGAAATAAAATTATATAAATCAAGAAGTAAATTATGTTTAAAAATCAAACTTATTAGAAATAGATAGGATTTATTTTGTTCTTTTCCGAAAAGACACGGACTATTTAAGTTATTGCAGAATTACAACCGTATAATAGACTATTTTTCGTGCTAACTTACAAAGTGACGAGACCGAAATTGAACGATATACTGAAATAACCCGGAAACTACCTGGAAACGTCAATAAATAGACTTTTTGTATTTTTGGAAAATCCTCGTCTGGTTTTCAGAGTAGCTTTATCTTTTTTAGAATTTAGATGAAGTATTTCTTAACTCCATATAATAGTTATTTAGGATATAACTGTTAAAGGCTTAAAAGTGATACTTTATTTTGAGAGAAGGAGGTTTGGAACACTACGCGAAGCGGACTGGTCCAAACATACGATCAAAATAAAATCATTTTTAACACGTGTATCATACACTATTTTTTCTACAAACACTATTTTTACATCCCGCTACTCTTGGTAAGGAAGGTATAGGGATCGTTTTAAAAATCGCATATCGAGATTTTAGTAAATGACAACAATTAAGGTCCCTAGAATCCAATTTTAACATTTCACGCTGGTAACTAAAATAAATAAATAAATATATCATCACGGCATATTACCCATTGCTGGGTGTGCCAATTTGCTTTGTAGACAGATTTCGATAATGATAATGACATATTTGTATCATGCGGACGTTTACTAGGCGTCACCTCACGGGAACTCATTGTTGGTGTGGAGAGTGTACCACGGGGATCAATTTTGTGCTATTTAAAATTCGAAATATTTGGGGTCGGTCGGGATCGAACCCGGTTTCCCAGATTCGCGACAGACACTCAGGCACGTGGCCACTAGACGATGATGTTTGTGTGTATGTGTGTGTGTGTGCGTGTGTGCGTGTGTGCATGTGTGTGCGTGCGTGCGTGTTTGTGTGCGTGGATCCTCCACTCTAACTCCAATACTAAATACTATCAATCAGAAAATTTTGAAACCATATATTTCTACCTTATTCTAATATGGAAAGAAGCCATTAAATTTTGGTGTAAATCAGATAACTGGAAATGGTACTTTACTTGAAGCCCAAAATAGATTTCTTCGAAAAATACCTTCAATTGCTATTTTTTCGAGATTTGTGTTATTATGAAAATTAAAGATTATTAATTTTTTTACAGATTTGCACAAATACATTTTCTATATATTTTATGGATAAATTTATAAAATTATCTATAATTTAAATCAAAGAACTTATTATTTCAATTTAATAATAGTCACGTTTTAAAAAGAAAAAAGGTATATAGAAAAATAGGAAAGGAAATCAATACAGTTTCCAGCATATGTAAATATGTAGGTAGGTTTGTATTTAGATTAATAAAAATTAACGATTCGCAAAAAAATTTAAGCTAATTTTCATTTTTGGATTAGTGGATTCTATTTTATCCCGGTATTCAAAATTTAATCTTCATTTTGTTATCAAAGAAGGTAGTTGCTTGGATTAGATTAGACTATAATTTAAGAAATAAACTGCCAAAATTAAAGTAAAATTCGCTAATCTATACATAAGAATTAGCTTAATCTTTTTTGTTAGTCGGGCGGTAAATGGCGGGAGGTATTGTATTGGCTACACCAGATATTTATTTATTAACAATATCACTGTACGCTGTACTTATATTGTTAATAAATAAAAATTGAAACAGTAAGACCTACAATTCATTCGACGATAAATATGTTAATGTGAAAGCAAATACAAAAAGTTTTGAAACATCAGTCAGATTTTAAATTAAATGTTAAAAAATATTAAACAGACAAAAAACGGATGCAGCTACTTGTAGATAGTTGTAAACCATTAAGTTTAGTTTAAACTAAAATTACTCAGCTACTGCTATATTTCAAGATAAAATTATTATATATCATTGTTTATGAAAAGAATTACCTTAATTAAAATTACAAGTATACGGTGTTATTATACATTTATTTATATTATACTATACTATATTTAATGTATAGAATATATAAAATTAGTTGGGTCTTTTATGAAAAAGCGGTGGCATGAATAATACGAACTAATTCTAAATCGAAGCTACGAGGAACAATGGTTCATGTGTAACTATGTAATTATTTAATTTTCACGCTTTATGCTTTTATTAATTATAAACTTGTATCGCTGTAGCAGATAGCGGTACCTCACCAACTATTCAATGAATACAAATGCTAAATTTACTCATTATTATGTTGGCCTGCACCTTTCCACATTTTAAAAATTAAAATTAGAATGCGATACAGAACAATAAAAACGCCCTTCTCGTGTTGGAATTTAAATAGAATAAATATATCATTATGACTTTTATTTACTATAAATGTCTTGGTTATTAAGCGGGTTAGTCAATATCACCACACTATAAAATTTAATTAATTATAATCTATAGATATGTAATTGAAGCATCAATAATTTTAATTGTTATTACTTCCGATTCCGAAGTATGCAGGAAAATATATATGTCATAATAAATAGCATATAATATATTCTTAATATATTATAAAAGTAGCCAATACGGGTAAAATGCTATAAAGTTACAACTTTGTACAGTGTAACCTATTCTGTAGAATAACAAATTTTGTACGTTGTAGTTTCCCTGATGAAGTGGTAAAATAACCACGAAATATTGGAATTAAAATAAAATTAACATCAATGAGAGTTTTGTCTTTTGTATAAAACCTCCGCCCTACAACCACCGAGAAATCCATTACATTACATTCATCATTCAACAAGTCGGTGTTACGTCTTTCCAACAATAGTTATTGTTCTTTAAAGAACCTCAAATTTGAAAATATCACGAAAAATCCATATGAACTTCGCTACTAAAGCCCGTTTGTCACGATCTATAATTTTGGACAGAATTCTGAACAAATTTTTATGAACAAATTTGCGGACAGAATTTTGTGTATATAAATATTCTGTATGCTACTTCAAACGTAATTTGCTACATAATTCTGGCTATAAAGATGGATGTTCTTCATAACATCCTCTGAGCTTCGCTACTAAAGCCCGTTTGTCCCGATTTATAATTTTGGACAGAATTAAGAAACAGAATTCTGAAAAAATTTGGGGCATACAAATATTTTGTTTGCCACAGTGAATGTAATTTGCTTCATAATTCTGACTACAAAAATGGATGTTCTTCATAACATTCTAAGAGCTTCGCTACTAAAGTCCGTTTGTCACGATCTATAATTTTGGACAGAATTAAGAAACACCGTATACGTAATTCGCTGATTGTCAATTGTTTATTTTTGACAAAATTTGAAAATTTTGTTATAAGACTATTTCTCCCATAAATTTATAAGCCAATCCAAATTCAGGATTCTACCAAGTTACCAAGTTTCATTTCGACAAAACAACGTCACAAAAAGAATTTCGCACCCTTTAAGCCAAGATGTAATATTTTAACAAGTAAGTGAGTTTTGATAAGCGAAAATTTTTTGACGTTCTAGAAACATATTGTTTACCTACCTGTCAAAGTGCTTATATTTTCAGTGTTATCAGTTTTTATTAAAAACGAGTCGATTCGTACAGGAATATATTTAAAACGTTGAAAAAGCAAACTTAAATCCTCAAAACATAATAAAAATTAGAAGAGTTTTGTCAAGAAAAAATATATATATATATATATAAATGATTACAAGATTTTTATTTTAGAAATAGTCATCCGAATACCATTCATGGTTAAATTTTATCCTAGAAAAATCTTCCGATTGCCTGTTGCCAATTTATCTCGTGACATTGATCAAAAATCACTCGTTTGACAACTCGTGATTTTTTTTTCAATTCCACTCAATAAATTGCTAGGCAACCAGCTCTCGTAACAATCTGAAAATTTTTCCGGCAAAAATTTACCACTTATGATATTACGAGTATATATGACAAAATACTTAAAGATAAATAATACCAGATTCTCATTTTTTAATAACGTTAATTCATCTCCATTTATGTAAGCAATACGTTTCACAGTTACCCCATAAATTTAAAGATAAATAAATGAAAAATTACTTGATTTTAATAAAAATTTGAGATCTTATCAATAAATTGTAACATACTCGTTCATAATGTCTACTTATAAATCATTATAAAATTCCATATTTTGTACAATATTTTAATATAAAAGGAAAGTATACAAAGCCAAAATGAAATATTTATGAACTCATTTTATCAAGACAATAAATAATATTTATCGTCTGTACTATTAAAGTAAGTTATGTCAAATTAATTAATTAATTAAGAATATGCATACAACTAGGTTGTTGCAAACACATTTACCCTAGTTGACACGTTAACCATAAATGTTCCACAAATGAACAAAAGTTGTGCATTTAATATAATAATATTAATAATACAGTCATCTACATATCTATGTATCTATTAGGTACGTTGTAAATTGGTTTAATCATTAATGAAATATTCTTTCTCTAACATTCTTCTATAAATACTAATACGAGATAATTACAAGAATGTATATAAATGGCGAGTTAAAAATTCAAAACGCGCAGATTTAAACTGATAATGAAATAAAGTAGAGTAGTGAACTTGACTGTAGGTCTCGATCACCACGTCTCAAGTTCAAGACGATGTGAAAGTTATAATGTAACCAAGAGTTTCACGTTATGTAAGGATTACCACACGAACGAAGAAAGCAAGAAAGTATAGGAGTGAAAATACAAATTATTTTATCATCGAGGTTTTCAAAAAAAGTATTAGTTATGGCATAAGTTTGTTCATCTTGAACATATATAGCATGTCCCGCAACTCGATTGCCTTAGCTTAAAGATTATTTCTCAGTCGAAAATATCGTATCCGTATACACATATGTCGCAAATCAATATTAAAGGAGTTATGAGCAATATTAAATTTAACAGAGCAAGCGCGCATTACTAATTGATAGTATGACGTAACGTTTTTTTTAAAAAAAATTATGTATAACACAAAATTGATTAAATTGATTAACGTCCGACTGGTATGTTATATACTAAATAACAACCTAGAGCGTGTTATGAGATGTTGCTATGGTAATGTTGTCAATAAAATTATATTTATACTGGAATAAAGCCTAAAAAACAAGCAAAAGCATTCATAGCCTACCTAATCCGTAAATTTTATTTAAACTTTCTGATCCGTAATCCGTAGAATATTAAAAATTATAGTCTGACGTTAAACGTTGAACGTACCACGGGAGTTATACAAACAATAATGCCTTCGGTCAACGTACACATCTCGGGCCAGAGGCCCTCGAAAAGTACACTGTTGACCTCAGCCGTTATTGTCCTTATAACACCCTTGATACGTTAATTACTATAATGTCCCCACGACTGCCTGAATTAAATCCACTTCCTATAATTGCGTTGCAGCTATAATTTTCTAAAGTAATTCAATCTTGGTTTTTGGTTTTTCTGCGTAAATTATACTCTTCTCCTCCAAAGATAATAAGTCAAGAGGCATTAGGTTTGGTGATCTCGGTGGCCAAATAACTGGCCCCCCTCTACGAACCACGACATGGCATGCTCTGTTATTCTGGCACACGGGTCCTGCTTTTCCTAGTTACGCTATATATATATATATATATATATATATATATATATATATATATATATATATATATATATATATATATATATATATATATAAATATACAGGGTGTAAATGAAATAAGTGCATTAAATTTAACCAGTAATATAACTCGGCGAGAGCAACAATATTTCTTAATACATTTTTCTCGAAATCGCATATTTTTTTAGCATTTATACCACCCCGTAAATTGACGAGTCGTTCCAAATATTTTTGTGATAATTGAATGCAGTAACAATAGCTATGAAAAATTTTGTTTTAGCAATTGACAGTCCTGTCAATTGTTGCAATTAAATTTTGACATTAGTAATAAACTTGTTTATAAGGTAAAATTCTGTCAAAATGCGAGTACACAGACATTGTAATTACTTACCTATGGTTTATTTATTTATTTTTTTACTCGTATCTGTACTGTATTTTACCTGACATCACGGTTGATATAAAGACAGTGTCATGGAGTTGCCAATGCATTTACACGGAGCGTTTCCAAATCATCACCAAATCATTCTGTTCTTAATATTCACACATTTGTTAATCTTGTACATCTTTATCACATCACAATACGGAGTGTCACTTATGACAATTTTAAAAAAAGCAACAGTTATATCCATAACATGTGCAAAAAGTTTTATGTTTTCAGCACATAACAGACTTCAATTTTGGGAATGGCTCATAACGATCATTAATGAGACTGAATTTACTTGGGAAGGTGTATTTATTATGCACAATACACATCTCGACAGACGAAAATGCTGTAAAAATTTTCATTAAAACATATTTGAGCGGGAACAATAAATGGACGACTAATTATTGGTACTGATGTACCTCTTTTAAATGGACAAAAGTTTGTACTTACATTTTTTGAATAACGTATTTAAACTATTATGATTTATCGACGATAAATAATCATCTCATAACCTAATAACCATGCTTTTGATCTTCCTCTCGTTACCTCGCCCCTCCTTGTCATCCACTATTCACAGGTAATTAAAAGCCTGGTTTAATACAGAACTTTATAATTTTGTTATCCAAAATTATATTTCTTTATTTTAAAAGTTGCACTATTACGAATTAATAAATAATAAATGTTATTTCCGTTGATTCGTTTATTAATTACTGTGACTGCAAGTGTAACCGATAACCGACAATTTTTGAGCTGTTTGTATCTCACTTGATTACGACAGCAGCCATTTGTTCTCCATGGGCGCGCGCCGAAATATGCAGTAAATCTTTAAAGAATTTTAACTCAAAATCTAAAAAACTTAGAAGAAAAGTTATTAAGAAATATTGTTGCTCTCGTCGAGGTACATTACTGGTTAAATTTAATGCACTTATTTCATTTACACCCTGTATATATATATATATATATATATATATATATATATATATATATATATATATATATATATATATAGAGTTCCATTTAAGTCTACACTATTGTTATCTCGAGTAGTATAAGAGATATGAAGTTCGTTAAATTAACAAACAATTTCTAAATTATATGACTATTAAAATGAACAAAACAAAAAAATTTCTTAACCAGTGGTTCTCAAAATATTGGACCGAACTTTTTTATTTTAAATTAGAACCTACCTTTTTATTAGCTTATTCGATTCAGTATTTTTTTCTGAATTCAACGATATCCATATGTAATACTCTATTATCACAAAATTTTTTAAAAAAACGTAAAATTAATAATGTATCATTTTTATTTAAATATGACAATACAAAGAGTGCTATGGAAAAAATAAATAAATCAAATGAAGAAATAATTACACAAACTTTTATAATTTTTTTTAAGTTGTGAATAATTATTATTTAAACAAGAAAAATACATAAATACTTAATATTAACAATTGTTTTATTGATTTATTTGTTTTTTCCATAGCGCTCTTTGTATAGTCATATTTAAATAAAAATGATACATTATTAATTTTGCATTTTTCTCAAATATTTTGTAATAATGGAGTATTACATATGGATATCGTTGAATTCAGAAAAAATACTGAATCGAATAAACAAATAAAAAAATTGCCATTTAAAATAAGATAGTAGCACTCCGTATTTTGAGAATCACTGGTATAAAAAAATTAAAGTATCGTATCTCTTATACTTCTCGAGATAGCAATAGTGTAGCACTTAAATGGAACATCCTGTATATATATTCAAGATTAAAAGATGGTTTTGACGTTTTTAGAATTGCCAAAAATTACTGCTACATTTTGCTTTTAGACAATAAAAAAGGTTTATTTATCCAGTGTACTTATATTGTAATTATTTTATTGGTTTATTATAGCTAAATAAATATTTATACATTGAATTTTGATGAATAACAATAATTCGTCAAATGAATTCTGGTATATCTACATCACCAAAGAATTTTGGTTGTAGTTACAGAAGGAAGACGATCTTGTATAGTTTTGAGTGTTGCACCTATATGATATCGTATCGTGTGCTTCTCGCGTTGGTCGCGTCTTGCTGCAGGTTGGAGTGCGGCGAGACAGTTTTTGCCTGAATTCTTCGTCTATGCAGTTGTGTCTGGCCGTTACGTGGATCGAATACTGTCCAAGACCAACCAACTCAACAACGTTTCACTATCGACACACACAACACTCAAACACCATCGCATACAGAACAAGATTATATTTATAAAATGAATATATAGAAGTTTAGGAACTAAATATAAAATATAAACAATGTATTCATGCATTTTCTGTAATAACTAATACTTGCAAAATTTACTGTCAGGTATTCTGCATATATCATAATATGTGAATAGCCTTATAATATGGTGGCTATGATAATATCTTCAACACTAAAATAATTATCTACACGGCGTTAAGTAAACGTGGTAAAGCTTAATCGATGGTAGCACTAGCCACATAAATAGTAAATATGGCAATCATTTTTGTTTTACATGCTTTCTATAAAAACTGGGCCCCCTTAAAGTCCTGTCATTGTAACGAAAAATAGGGTGCTTTAAAATAATGCATTCGTAAGACAATTTTTACCTTCCGTCACCTTTAGGTAAGGAAGGTATTGTCTTTGGTAAAAAAAATCGGTTGGGAGTTTTTAATGAATAAGCACGTTTTAAGGTCCCTAGAATACGATTTTACTATTTTTACGATTATGTCTATGTGTGTGTATGTATATATGTGTGTCCGTGTGTTTGTGTGTATGTAACAAAATTTTCGTCTGTGATAACTCTAATACTATAATTCCAAAAATTATAATTCTTTCGTATTCCTCTTCGTTGCATCCATATAAAGAGCTGATTAGATTTTGGTTATAATTGGTCAACCGGAAGTACCTGCATTTGAAGATTTTAACAGTTTTTTTTGAAAAAACGATGTTAAATATCATTTTTTCACATTTAATATTATTATAAATATTAAAGAACATTTTATTCTCTATACGATTTGACTGCATTTTATACTTCATATTAAATAGATATAGAGTTATAAAATTATAAAGAAATTAAATTTCATAAATTAGCTAGCTATGCTAGAAACAGCTACTATATTAAGAAAATTCTGATTGAAAGATGTCAGTGTCAATTGACTATTCGTAGTATATTTGTATCATAATTTTACTCGAAACCTCGAAATATAGGATATTTTTGCTCGAAACTTTCTGTATGGAATTTGTATAAAATACATACAACTGTCGAAAGGTAATGTACATACAAGAAATTTAGAATCTTTTGCAAGGAACTTTCTGTATGTATTTTATAGAAAATTCATAGGCATTTACGAAAATTCTACCGGTAGATACCGCATCTACCGACTGTGTTCGATAAAACGAGTGGTAAAAACTTACAATTTTTTTTTTATAGGTTATGGATCTACCTTGTTTACCACTTGCGTTCTTAAAATATCGATTCCAGTAGCTATAACCTGATAAACAGCTGTTTACCAGTAACAGTTCACCGGTAGAATTTAACTGACGGTAGGTAATGTGCTGGCCACATCAGATTTATTTATTAATTGTCAAATTGACAATTTTGATTTTAATATTAAATGAATAAAATTGAAGATATTTGTGCAACATATATGATGTAGAAGATGAAGAAAAGATCGGATGTTAATGTTGAATGTACTTTTCATATCTGCAAATTTAATATGATTGATTTACTTTTAAAAAATATATTGAGAGACAGAGATTCAGATGAAGATAATACTGAAATAAATAATGATATATGTAAACAAACATATTTAGACAAAATTCCAATAGACCCGGAAACGAAAACACTTCAAACCTCACATGTATTTGTCAAATATTTTTATATAAAAATTAATGTGTTAGACAAATTTGGAGTATAAATAAATGATTTTTAGTTAATTTCACACGTTTCCTGTAAATTGCAACCAGTTTCATACCGAAATAAAAGTTCTGATATATTGTCAAAACCAGCACCGCCATTAGCCTCGAGCAATTATATTTATTAAATATTCATATTTTAATTTATAAATTTTTTTCTTCCCATTCTTCCTCATGTATACTCATACATATGAATACACGCTTCTATAACCCTATTGTTGTACCACATACTATTCATATTTTTTATAATATTAAGTATTAATTTTTACAGTGACAACTAAATGACATTTGATAATATTCGAATATTTATGTCTGAAGCTTACTTCATATTCATCGCAGACCATGTGCAGATGGATACAAGGGCTAAACTTGGTCTACGTAGACTAGGTTTAAACTGGGTCTAAAATTTACTATGAATAAGTCCAAGGTGGTCTAAGTTAAACCTAGTTTAAACCTAGTCTACTTAGACTTAGTTTAAACCAGGTCTATCTCAATTACTAGGAATACAGCTGTAATACAACAATTTCAAAAATTATAATTCTTTCATATTCTTCTTCGTTACATCCATATGAAGAGCTGCTCAGATTTTGGTTACAACTGGTCAACCGGAAATATCCTCATTTGAAGATTTTAACAGTTTTTCTTGAAAAAAAACTAGGTTAAATATCATTTTTTCGCATTTAATGTTATAAATATTAAAGTATATTTTATTCTCGATTTGACTGCATTTTATACTTAACATTACCTTATTCCATTTAAGCCATTTAGTATTGCGGAGCATAGGGAATAGTTTTGACCTCTCTGATTGGCTGAAATTAAAGACAAGACACAAGTTTACCCAATATAATATCGGCTACTTCAGATTTACGGTGTTGCCAGTGCCATCTAATGAATGGATTAAATGGAACAGAGCATAGAGTTGAAAAATTATAAAGAAATTAAATTTCATAAAGTAGACAGCTATGAAAACAGCTACTATACCCTGTTCCATTTAAGTCATTCAGTAGATGGAGCTGGCAACAGCGCAAACTTGAAGTAGCCGAAATTCCATTCCAACACCGTAAATCTGAAGTAGCCGATATTATATTGGGTAAACTTGTCTCTTGTCTCCAATTTCAGCCAATCAGAGAGGTCAAAACTATTCCCAATGCTCTGCAATACTGAATAGCTTAAATGGAACAAGGTATATATTATAGGATATTAAGGGCCGCTATCTCCATCTCCGGATAAAGTTCAGGATAACTATCTGTCAGATAAATGATAAAATATCGCATCGAAATAAAAGCATAAATGAAGTAAATTATATTGAATAACATTTTTTGATGCGATATTGTTAATTTATCCGACAGATAAGTTATCCCGCACTTTATCCGAAGATGGAAATACCGGCCCTAAGGAAGAGTTTTTTTTTGCGATAATTCACAATAAGCTCCAATAATGACAGCTGAGCTTGACATTTGACGTTCAACAACGAATTGGAATTGAAAAGTTTGGACTTGCAAGGTTGGAATTGGAAATTGAAATTGGAATGTAAAATCATGTTGTGAACGCGTATATTCAGGCATATGCAAAGCAGAAATTCAAATTAGAAATTAATATTGCTAATGTCACTTGAAACGAATGCAAATTTACCAAAAAGAAAAAATGCAATACGGTGAGAATAGTATATAAAAATATATGCAAAAATTATACTTTTTTGTGATGAATCTAGGCTTGTGTGTCAAAAAAGTCGAACTTTAACTAGTTCTATGGAGTTCTAAATTGATTTTAATAGAATTATAATCAAATCTCTTTGCAAGATATGTTTATAATTATAATTCGGTACTTATGTAAATAATAAAAATGAATTTGAGAGACGTATTCTGTGGTTTGTTTCTTACATTTTTAATTTAATTGATTAAAAGACTAATATAACCTTTTCTTTTTATTATTTCATAGTAAAGAATTTGACAATAAAAATAAAACCAATGCATTTCAAAATTATTAAATGTGCAGTTAAATTACTATGCCTTTACAATTTTAAATTATTTTTTGCTTTCCTTCAGTATTAAAGAATGCATAAATTTCACTAGAAGTTATAAATCAGTGCAATAATAACAGTACTATTTACTCTTAACCAAGGGTGATTACGGTGTAATTAGACACTGACTAAACTGTAATTAATACTCGGTAGTAGTTACTTTTATTTAAGGTATGATTAAAGTAATATCTTGAGTTGTTTTATAAACTAACCGGTGTTTTATAATCTTGTGTGTTTGTAGTCATGGTGATTAGTTAGTCACCGTTGATTAACTTTAGTTATTTGGGTAAATACTACCAGTCTATTTCTTTGTAAAAACAATTAATTAACAATGAATTTTGTTGAAATCTTTTTTGGATTTTATATTATATCGATGGTGTAGTGCACAAATGTTGTAAGTGCAAAAATTAAACTTTCAAGAAATTGCAGTTTAAAAATTTATACCTCTATCAAATCAGCATAAATCAAAAATTTAGGTAGCGTTGGTAACCCAGTGGCGTACCCAGGGAAAGGGCGATGGGAGCGATCGCCCCCCCCCCCCTAGACCTACACATATATTTTTATATCAATGATATTTCGAGTTAGTTGTAATCAATGTCATAAAATTGCTTTAAGTTTTATTCATTTATCTCGAAATTTCTAATAATGGCCCCTCACTTAAGTAAATCTGACTTAAGTATTGTTCACAATAAAAAAGAAATTGCAACTTGTTATCAAGAAAAAAATTGTGATGAAAAAATTGCGCTAGAATTTCTAAGGAAGAGACAGCCATTTTCAAGTATAAATCATGCTATTAGCTGACAGATTTTCTCGTTTAATGTTTCTAATATTTGTAATGTAACGTTCCTATACCTTAATATCTTTAAAAAAATCTTTTCTTTTATTTTAAATATGTATAAGTATATGAAACTGTTTAAAATATATGTATATTTGGGTGGACATTAAAAGGGGTCAAGTCGAATTTTAACCTAGACGCCCTCTAAAATGGTTCCAATTAAAGAAAAATTGTGCTGGCAATTATTTTGGAACATAATTTTTTCCTAGCCAATAAGAGGTTTCAAAAATCCTCTCAATATTGGAACATATACTAAAATGAGCCAAGAATATGTGGACAAAATTTGAAGTCCCAATCATTATTCTTAAGATAATTATAGATGGTTAAACTATCACCTATAAGGCCAAAAAAGCTATTTACAATTGTCTTAAGAATATTGATTGGGACTTTAAATTTTGTCCACATATTTTCGAGTCACTAATATATATTCCAATATTAAGTGGATTTTTTAAACCTCTTATTGCCTTTGACAAAAATACAGTTCCAAAATGTGTCAAAACCCAATGTTATTTAAATGGGGAAAAGTCAAGTGCATTTAGGTACGGTGAAATATATTAATCGGAATAAATGCATGCGCATTTATTAGAACCACTTGAGGAGTAGGCCCGGATAAAATTCGACTTGACCCCTTTTAAAGTCCACCCTAATCTATATATTAAAAAAATTGCGAAAAGTAAATACGCAAAATTTATATATAAATTTCCTCTATATCGCAACCCACCCCCTAGATCAAAATCCTGGGAACGCCACTATGGTAGCCTTAAATTAGAATAAGCTTTACCATATTTGTGCACGTTTGTTTATTTCGTAAAAATTGCACTTTTTAATCAATAAATAACCAAACCTATTATTTGATGTTAAATATATGTATTTATATATCCAGTTTCATTATTGATGAATAAATAATTTATTCTTCAGTTAAATTGAAAAAAAAAGATTCCACTTATTGGGCATTTCAAATTGGGTTAGCCATTTCATATTATTCCCAAAGCCGCGTCAAATGACTTCAAAAAAATATTCCTACATGGCAGATGTTTATAACTGCCAAATGTATACAGGCTGTCCCGCGACTCCATTGCCATAGCTTAAGGGTGACTCTTTGCAAAAACTACATTATTCCTATTTTTACTTCCTTGTACATAGTAAAGGAAGTATTGATCGCGAAAAATTTTGGTTTTCAGACTTCAACGGAAGTATCCATTTTGACCACCCCTGAATTCATTTTGACTAATTTCGTCGTGACGTCTGTACGTACGTATGTATATACGTACGTACGTACGTACGTATCTCGCATAACTGAAAAACGTTAAGCCGTAGAAAGTTAAAATTTTGTATTTAGGACTATTATGACATCTAGTTGTGCACCTCCCTTTTTAGTCATTACATAATTTCCAGAAGTGGTACTTTACTTGAAGCCTATAATAGATTTTAATGAAATACTATTTTAAAATATAATCCAAAACTTTTCAAATTTGGAATATAAGACTTTTATATCAATGGGAATAACATAGTAGATTTTGGTTAAAATAGGCTAACCGGAAGTGATATATTACCTAAAGTTATTAACAGATTTTCTTGAATAAAATAGTTTTATTTTGATTTTAGAAATAAATGCTTCAAATAATAGTTTTAGAGAATTAAATTCTGCGTCTAACAATAGTATATTATTCAACGAGCGTATTATGATGGCTATTATTCACGAGGTTGATTTTAGAACACGAGCCGTAGGCGAGTGTGGTAATTCATCCGAGTGAATAATAGCAATTATACGCGAGTAGAATACGATATTTTATCTACACCTGCAATTGAAATCATATTATACCGGGTGACACTGAAAACTTTTTCTTCGGTTTAAAATTTTTTTTTCGCGCTTCCGTCAAGTTTTAAGCATCAAAATCGTTCAGGAACTGTCAGATTACTGCAAACTGAAATGAAATGAGTTACTCACTGTCGTAAAAATATTATAAAATATATAATATCTATAGTTGAGTATTTTTAATACAAGAAAATAGAATATTTATAGGTTTTGAACCTAATTGTAACTAATTATAATGAAATTTGCAGTGAAAAATCCAAAAAAAAATATTTTGATTTTTGAGGTTATAATATAGGAATGAAATGCCATGAAATGTACAAAGGAATGAATTATGTTGACTTAGATAATGTGCACAATGTAATATATTTATAAAATTCATTAATTTGAAATTAAAATATTGTGATGTTTTAACACAGAAAATTTCCCTAGAATTTAGAATTTGAGTAATAAATAATAATAAACAGAAAAGTCAGCACATAAAATCGTGTTTATCACCTGTCCAGAAACGGTTTTGCGAATATTTGCTTGCGCATAACCGCTAAATGAAGTTGATTGTGAACCCTCAACAAAAAATTTGACAGTTCCGTGTCTTATGTAACCTCGCCTCGTGGATTATGACTTATAATCCACGGGGCGTGGATAATGAACGGTATTATGTATCCATGGTTACGTACATAATCAATATATTATTAAACATGTGTAGATAAACCAATATTATTAAATTAGCACTTTGTATAAGCGAGATATGTAAATTTAAAAATTATATACCTTTTGGTTTTTGTAATAAAGCTTGCTATGGATTAGGACAAAAAAAGTACATAATATAAAAATTACGTCAAATACGTGCAATTTTATAATTGGGTCTATATTTCATGTTGGTCTTGCGTACAAGGAAGTCGTGTGATGTCCACATCAGATTTTTTTTTAATTTTGGATAATCAAAGGAAAATCTTTCTTATTGTTAACGACGTAGCTTCTAGAAAATAAACTGATTATACAATAAAAGTGTTTATTTTTTACTATTCTCAGTCATCCTAGTTGAGATGTAAAAGAAAAAGATTCCGCCAACCTTGTTTCAGTATAACATACCACTATTACTTTCAAATTACAAAAATGAGGTAAGGAAGTAGTTAAGTTACTTAGGCCCAGTTGCACCAACAAGTATTTAAATAATTATTAACTAATGGACCATTAAAATTTAATTTAACATTAAACTGATAAGCGTTGCATAAAATATATTTTTTGATTTTTAATGTATCATTTGGTAATGAAGCATTTAATTTAGGTTGGTACTGATTTCAAATGATGTTTCTACATTTAGTTTTGTTTAGACAAGCATTATACAAAATAGTACATTAAGATACAAGTTTCATAAGATATGATTTTAGCGCACGCTCATTCTTAGAAACGAGCGGCTTGCCGCGAGATTTCTAAGGGGACAAGTGTGCTATAATATCTTATGAAACTTGTATTTTATACTATTTTTTTCTATTTTGGTCATTTTTTCAAAAATGTACGTTATTTTGTTGGATTTAATTTCAATTTCCAACTCTTCACCTTCGCCTACTTGACTAAATACAATATATTATATAAACAAATATATGTATGTGACATTTTAGATAAGCAGATCAGTTGATGTATTTTTGACGTTTCTCATTATTCTCAATATAGTTTGTTCTACAAATTGCGCTTTATCATTTATTTATCCCATTTGCTTTAAATTATGGTTTTACTTACAAGAAGACAGGCAAATCGCTGTTAGGCTTCGTAGATGCAGATTGGGGAGGATGCACCATGGATAGAAAATCATACTCCGGATTTGTATTCATTTTGGCTGGCAGTGCAATATCCTGGGAAAGTCGCAAGCAGAGAACTGTCGCACTCTCCTCGACAGAGGCTGAATATATGAGCCTCTCAGACGCCGTAAAAGAATCCATCTACCTAATAAGATTTTTGTCAGAATTAGGATTCAAAGACATGGCACGAGTAAAGCTAGATAATGACAACCAGGGTGCCGCAAAACTTGCAAGAAATCCTATATTTCACAGTCGATCAAAACACATCGACATTCGGTACCATTTCGTACGTCAAGCGTTGATAGATCACCCGATCAATTTAGAGTACCTATGCACCGAAGAGATGTTGGCGGATATCTTTACAAAGGCACTACATGCTCCAAAACACAAGTTTTGTTCCACGGAAATGGGACTGAAGAATCAACAAAAGTGAAGAAATTTTCAATTGAGGGAGAGTGTTGGATTTAATTTCAATATCCAACTCTTCACCTTCGCCTACTTGACTAAATACAATATATTATATAAACAAATATATGTATGTGACATTTTAGATAAGCAGATCAGTTGATGTATTTTTGACGTTTCTCATTATTCTCAATATAGTTTGTTCTACAAATTGCGCTTTATCATTTATTTATCCCATTTGCTTTAACATATTTCATGTCCAGGAATTTCAATTTCGGCTGTTTCATAAAGTACATATTAAAGGACCAAAATAGAAAAAATATATTTATAATCTGTGTCAAAGGTGACATTTTGTAAATTGTAATAAGAAAAAATGAGTTTAAAAGAAAAAAGGATAAGATCCAAAAATTTTACTGAAAAAGAAATGAAAATATAATAGAAGATTATCAAAAAATAATCGAAAATAAAAAAGTGATTCGGAGACAGTAAAGACGAAAAACTCAGCGTGGGAGGAAATTTGCGTAATATTTAATACTGCAACTGAAACATCAAGATCTGTTCAGTAAATTAAAACATTCTATGATAACTTTAAAATGAAATTAAGGAAATAATGACCGAAGATAATAACAATTCTTGGAGAGAAACCGTTTAATAGAATAGTGACGGTGTTCTTTGATAATTTGTAGCGCATTTTAAAATACAACCTCCTGGTCGCGGCAATATATTTAATGCATCTATTTCATCTTCCGATGATGACGAAGAAGACGATGACATTTTCTCTAAAATAATATACGAGTATTTTATACCTTTATTTATATGTAATACTCGTAATCAAATGCATAAATTTTTATTTCAAAACTTACCTTGCCAAAACTTCAAAAATGCTAAACAATAAACGTCAGTCATATTTTAATGTTTCATTAAACATTTAAGTACAGAGGATCGAAGAATTAATTTAATGTTTAATTTAATGTATCATTAACATTAATGTTGTTTGGTGCAATGAAATTATTTAATTTTTAATTTACATTAATTTTAAGTTGACATTAACATTTTAAGTTTCGTTGGTGCAACCGGCCCTTACATTTACAAATTGTTAATTGTGAGTTTTCATGTAAAATGCTTACTTTACTCTTTAATCAGTTTTTATTAATTTCTCCAAAACTACAATTACTGGAACCTTTTCTTTGTATATCTCACCGCTTCAATTATTCGTCGAGTAAATCACCCATTAATAAAATTTACCAATCAGATTACTATTATTTGTAAATTTATTCCACAATGGTGAAACCGCGCATTAGTGTGTTATATATTTATAAATAAAACGTTTGAACCTTGATTATCTTGAAAAATATCCCCTTCCTTTTTCCTTCGTGTCAGCATTACTGGCCGAAGCGTGAAAATATTTCGTTTTACGTTTTTTCACGTAGCTTAATTACATATAGAGCGGTCGTAAAATCTTGCAACCCAAAATTTAATTACTTTTAAAACAGACTACCGTATACTACTCACTTAACTTCAATAGAAAAACAAATACAAACATATAAAAGTATTTACTAAGTTGCACCTTTAAAAGCCTTTAATTAAAACTCTTATTTTTTACACATAATTACTAAAGAACATTGTAATTTTTACCTACTGTCATACTGTTAGTTAAGGAAGGTATTGTTTTTTGGTTTTTGGACAAAAAAATCGATGGTGAGTTTTTAACGAATAAGCACGTTTTAGAGTCCCTAGGATACGATTTTACTATTATTGCGATGATGGCTGTAAGTTTGTGTGTATGTGTATATGTGTGTATGTGTGTGTGTGTGTGTGTGTGTGTGTGTGTGTGTGTGTGTGTGTGTGTTTGTGTATGTATGTGACATTTTTTTTCTCCGTCGATAACTCCAACACTACAATTCTAAAAATTATAATTCTTCCGTATTCCTCTTCGTTACATCCATATGAAGAGCTGATTAGATTTTGCTTGTAATTGGTCGACCGGAAGTGCCCTCATTTGAAGATTTTAACAGTTTTTCTTGAAAAACGCTGTTAAATATCATTTTTTCACATTTAATGTTATTATAAATATTAAAGAATATTTTATTCTCTATCGATTTGATTACATTTTATACTTCACATTCAATGGATGAGATAAAAAATTATAAAGATATTAAATTTCATAAAGCAGCCAGCTATGCAATAACACTGGAAACGGCTTATATAATTAAAAAAATTTAATAGACAGATGTCAATGTCAAGTGCGATTGACATAGTATGTTTGTGTTAGAATTTTACTGCAAATATAGAATCAGTTCTAAGAAACTTTCTGTATGGAATTTGTACAAAATACATAGAACTGAGGGAAGGTATTGTACTGGAAGTATAGAATCCTTCGCAAGAAACTGTCTGTATGGAATTTGTAAAAAATAAATAGAACTAACGGAAGGTAATGTGCTGACCACATCAGATTTTTTCTTCCAATTTTATCAATTATGTTTGTTTGCATTTTATTGTATAATGTCTGATATTAATTGTAATATAGTCAGGACCGGCGCTAGGGGCGAGGCGACAAGACGTCCGCCTAGGGCGGCACTTTTTAAGGGGCGGTTTTATTGGTTACTTAGTAACAAGTAAAATCAAATTTGAAATTTTATAAATATTGCTCATTTTGTAGTGATTGCCACAGAATTGAAGCAAAATTATAAAGAAATGCTTATCGTTTGAACTGTCAGAAATTCGATTTCCATATAATTGGGACCCGCAAAATCCGTTGGCGGTACTGTAAGCGCACCTGTCATGGCGGCCAGTAGGACGTGTCAAATTTGTCTATATTATGAATTAAGATTTTCTGACAAATAATATTGTTAACAGTTCCACTCAACAGGATTTTTAAGCTTGTTCAGTCGAATTCTTTACCAAGAAACAAAGTTGAGGGGCAACAATCAATGAATCTACAATGTTTTTATCAGTACCAGCAATACTTGTATGAAAACTACATACCTGTGTAATTTTATTATAATCTCACTTTGTGAAATACAAAAAAGAAAATATATTTATTTATCAGATTAAAGTTTTGCGATATATTTAGGCTTGATTTACATTAGCGGTACTATGACGGTACGATGATGGTACAATAGTGCAGTGACGGTATGTCAATTATAAGAGGCATTTACATTAGACGGTACCACGACGGTACGAACATAATAAAATACCATGACAATATAGTTTTTCTTTTATGTATTATGACAGTTTGTGGTGCACATGTCATGTTTCTATCAAAAGTAGAAAATGCCATGTTTAAAAATTTCTCAAACACCGCTATAACTGTCCTCACTGTTGTCAAAGAAGAAAAAGGAAATGAAGAAAATCTAGAAAATTTTACAAAACGATACTATTTTTTATGTACTTTCTCTAATAATCTGTATTGTATATTTCACGTTTTGTTATAAGCAGAGAACTTTTGTTCAATAAATGTATATGTATAATCATTTCTTATTTTGACTACATTTTGGTTTAATTAAAAGACAAATATGAAAAAGTCAAAAACATGTCAAATGTAAATCACCTACTAGCATATGTTTACTTTCACTCGGCTGATTTTGGCATGAACGTCAACTTGAAGTGCACGAACTCTTCAAACTCAACCTTCCACTCCCCCTTGCTTACTATGATATACAATATTTTTTCAATAGAAATAAAACTATACTGTACCCTGGTCGTATCGCTAATGTAAATCAGTAAATAGCACTGGGCCGTCATCGTACTGAAAATGTAGATGTAAATGGGTCCATTAAAATACATTGGACCAAGAAGTATCGTAGCATTATTGTACCGCTAATGTAAATCAAGCCTAAAATTTCTTTTCCATACGTACAGTCGATCAACTTTATCTTCTTTGACAAAAATTATATATGTCCTGAATTTTTTTGTACTCGTACACCTTCTAACACAGCTTTTTTTGGTGTATATTGTAATCATTTTCTTTAATTCGCTTATTTTTTACACATTTTCAATGAATTTATAAAATATAAGCGTGGGAACTTATTTTTATGTTAAACGAAACGATGATGTTTGGCGTTTACATATTTCACTTGTCCTACTGGTCGCCATTAATTTAGTTCCCTAAAATTCCAATGATGTCGCAATAATTTCAGTTAATTATATTTTACACTAGTCACATATTCTTTTTATATTCTATACCTAAATATCAATGAACATATTTTATTAATTTTAATTTTTTAAATTTCAAAATCGAAATTCTGACAGTTCAAACGATATGCATTACTTTGTAATTTTCTTTAATTTCCATGGCTATCACTACAAATCAGCAATATTTATAAAATTTCAAATTTTATTTTACTTACAAAATCTGTAAAATAAAATCTGTTTAGTGATTTAGTTGTAGAATTTAATTATCTTCAACATTTTTCTCTAAAATTAATTGGCAAGTTTTGCACAAAAAGAAAACTGATTTCCAATGTTAAACCTATGGCTCGCTTTTTAATTAACAGCCTGTACATATAGTTTCATGTACTGAAAAAATATCATTAATAGAACTGCTTAATTGGTTTATTCTTCTACTTCTAATTTAATGATAAATTTTGGCCACCTATATACTGAGTACCGAGTGTATAGTTTGTAATTAATAATTAATTACATTAATTATATCTGTTAATTAAATAGCTACCTGATCGCACCATCAGAGCGTATAACCTAGGTACATCAAACTGTATCTAGTATAACAACACCGTTAATTTAGAACTTCTAATACTAGTCTGAAATTTGGTCTTTAAATTTCATCATTAAGGTATAAAAACATTTGGCTGGATAAGTCGGATATCAGATTGTAACCGAATGTACGTTGCATCTATACATAAAATGTTTCTTTATCTCAATTTTTTTGCCGAAATTTGTATATACTGGAATGGGGGAGTTTTCGAATTTGTTATTTTATATGTTAAAATATTTTTAAATCTAAAGCGTTTTTACTTTTATATTCTGTAAAATTTTAAAAAATACCGGAAAAAAATGTTAACCTTTTGTAATATTTTCTTCCCGCCATTACGGCGTACATAATATCAACTATGTTCGAATTAGGACTCGACATACGTGCCCAAAACGTGCTTCATAGAAAGAGACAGAAACAAAATACGGCTACCTGTTAACGTTTACATTTGACAATTTAATTTCTATGTTTATCGTATTTTCTAGGTTTTACATTTACATATTTAAAATAAAATAATTTTCTTTTTCCGATTTGACATTGAATTTGATGTTTCAATATCAAATATAGAAGACGTACGTTCATGTTTCAAGATGCTGCATGTATTGCGGGCGATTTAACTAACGATAAATTTAATATCGTTTGTACAAAAAAATACAATATACTTTATTACCTTTATTGCATTAATAGTAATATTGCAGTACCTAATGTGGAAAAATCATTACATTTCAACTAAACTCCCCCATTGTAATTTTTGTTAAAAGTAGTACCTACTGTTATAATAATGTCTTTTAGTTTATTCTTCTAAAAAAAATATTCAAGGTGTAACAAAAATGGTGGGCTGACTATACACATACAGCTTCAACGACTAAAAATAAGGAAAAAAGTGTATATAAACATATGTTTGTCTTAAAATGGTTCGTTATACTGAGTTACAGCTACTTAAGGTATTTCAGTTTTTTGTTCAAAAAGATAATAGAAAACTGAGTTGTTTAATTGAAATCAGTGTGCGCGTGGAGGTCATTTTGAACGTTTATTATGATGTCAATTAAACAACTACAAAATTTTAGGATATCGGTTTATATTAACTTTTTACCTCCCGTCATATAGCAGGTAAGGGAGATAATGTTATCGGTCCAAAAAATCGATGAATCAATGAATAAGCACGAATTAGGATCCCTACGACACGTTTTTACTATTTTTACGATGATGTGTGTGTGTGTGTGTGTGTGTGTGTGTGTGTGTGTGTGCGTGTGCGTGCGTGCGTGCGTGCGTGTGTGTGTGTGACAATTTTTTCCTCCACGATAACTCTTATAACAAACTTCCAAATATTTCTATTTTCCATATTTAAGCTTTCTGAATTCATATACAGAGTAAGTTATATTTTGGGTAAAATTGAATATCCGGAAGTGATACTTCACTTGAAGCCCATAACAGTTTTTGATGAAAAATCCAAAACTTTTCAATTTTAGTATTTAAGACTTTTATATCAAGGAGAACAACATATTACATTTTGGCTAAAATTAATTAACCAGAAGTGATACTTTCCTTGAAGCTCTGGATAGATTGTCGTGAAAAATAAATGGATACAATCCAAAACTTTTCAAATTTGGTATTTACGACTTTTATATTAATCAGAACGACATATTAGATGTTTTCTAAAATTGATAAACCGGAAGTACTACCTTACAGGAAGCTATTCTTGAAACAATATATTAACATGACCCAAAACTTCTCAAATTTGATATTTAAAACTCGTGTATAATTTGAAACAATATTATATTTTGACTATACCTATATGATAAACCGGAAGTGGTACTTAATTTGGAGCTCTTAACAGATTTTCGAGGAAAAACATAATAAAATATAATCCAAAATTTGGTATTACAGACATTTCTATTTATTGGAACAACAAATTAGATTTTATTTACAAACGATCAACCGGAAGTGATAGTTTACTTAAAGCTCATTGCTATTTCAAACATAGAACTGACGGGAAGTCATGTGTTGGCCACATTAGATTTTTTCCTTATGTTTAGTCGTAGAAGCCGCCTGTGTACAGTCAGCCCACCATTTTTGTTACACCCTGTATATAAAATGGCTCATAGAACCTTTGCAAATTCCACTGCTCATCTATACATACATCTGTTATAACCTTAAAATAACATAACTTTTTAGTTGAAGTTCTGTATATACTTATACAAACCAGCTTTTCGACAGCATATACTGCTACCCTCTTCAGGGTACAAAATTATAAAGTATGGTTTGAATATACATAACTTTAAATAAAAGGTTGTTTCATTTTAACATTATGAGTTCTTCAAAGATTTTTCATTAACATCATAACCTATTTAACACATATCTTTAAGCTAAACACGTGCCTGTATAGAGGCTCTTTAAATCTAATTAAAACCCACATTTAAATGTCAAATCTTTTTGTTAAAAATCTACAGTAAAATGCCTAAGAGAAACACTTCATCTCAACATCTCACAATTATTATCAACTTCTTCATGTCTCATTTACTTGTTACCTTATTACAAAAACCTCTTTCGTTTTCTTACAAACCACAATTTTAACAAAAACGCCTTGAAAAAACACCCACATTAAGTGAAGTGATATTCCGGTGAAGAAAGAGTTTCTAGTTTACTTTAAATGAGCATAAGAACTTAAGTATAAGTTTTTTTCACAAGTGAGAATATAGAATTAGTGTCACCTGTCTTCTAAAGCGACTATAGGTAATTATATTAAAATAGCGGTAAATTTTGAAGGAACATCATTATTTGTTGTTATATGACAAGAACATCGTAGTTTAAGAACATGTTTTTAGGAAATGCTGATAATTTAATTTGTGCCGGTTTTTTATAAGAAAAAAAAGTTTGTTAAAAGAACATTTTGTATACGTCACATAAATTATCACGTTTTGTGTTCCTATTTTTATATTTATAATGTTCATTTAAGTTTGTCATTATATAGATACATGCAGTGGCGTAGCTAAGAGTTCGGGGGCCCGCCCGCAGAAAGTTTTTGGGGCCCGTTTTTAATTGTAGCGTTTATCATGAAGAACTACATACCACAAGAACTTGTGGAAATTGTGAATTATGACTAGGCTCACTTTCATCTGAGTTGATATGTTAAGAAGCAATATAACCAATATTGGAGGCCTAAAAGTCCAAGATTAGGCACTTTTACATTCCACCAAAGTCATTGTATGTTGTGGCATTTACTATAAAAATGTGATTGGCCCCACACTCCACTAGTGAAAGTTACAGGGAATTAATTCATACATTTTTGGTATCCCAAATAAAAGAACTTGGATGCGACAATATATGGTATTAGCAAGATGGATTAGTATCATACAGTCTAGCAATTTTGCGAAAAATATTCTTTTATACTTATTTAATCCCACGTTTTGCTAATACACATTGGCTGGCAGATGTCTTGATTTGATAGCCCCAAACTTCTTTTTATTGGGGTTATTTTAAAGAAAACTCTGGATCAGTTGCAGGAAAATATTTGCCAAGAAATCGAAATTGAATTCAAAATTTCACAATAGTAACAAAATTATAAATTATGTAAATTGGGGCCTCTCTTGAGCCGGGGGCCCGCCCGCAATGCGGGCCCTGCTGCCCCGTTAGTTACGCCACTGGATACATACTAAATTATTTATTTATTGCAGAAAAACAAAAGTATATAAATACCTAACAACTAAAGGTTTCCACAGATATTAACAATAGTTCGGCTTTTTAACAATAATTAAAATAATGTATATCAATATCAATACCTATAGAGTATTAGGTTTGTAACAAGGCAAATAACCGATTTTTAAAGCAATATATCAAACCGGTTAACTGGTATTTTAACTCCAAAAAAATAATCATTAACTAAAACAGACACCGATATTTAAAAAAAAATTGTAAGTATTAACCAAAATTCTAAACCTGTTTTTTAAATGCTCCCAAAAAAGGAATAGTGCACGGTTATTCACTCTTTCTAACTTTTTACCTTCCGGTATACCTTTAGGTAAGGAATGTACGAGTATTGTCTTTGGTCAGAAAATTCGAAGCAGGTTGTGGGTTCCTAGAATACGATTTTACTATTTTTACGATAATGTCTGTATGTATGGAAAGATTTATGTATGTATGTGTGTGTGTGATGATTCTTTCGGATCGCATAACTCCAATACCACCTTTCCAAAAAATTTATTTTTTGCGTATTCCTCTTCCTTATAAATATGAAGAACTTGGTGGTTCTGGTAGACCGGAAGTACCCTAATTTGAAGATTTTAACAGTTTTTCTTGAAAAAACGCTGTTAAATATCTTTTTTTTCATATTTAATGTTATTATAAATATTAAAGAATATTATAAAGAAATTAAATTTCATTAAACAGCTAGCTTTGCTATAAACATGGAAACATCTACTATATTAAAAAAATTCTGATTGACAGATGTCAGTGTCAAGTGCAATTGACATAGTATGTTTGTATTATAATTTTACTGGAAATATAGAAACTTTCTGTACGGGATTTGTACAAAATACATAGAACTGACTTAAGGTAATGTACTGGAAATATTGAATATTTTGTAAGAAACTTTCTGTGTGGAATTTGTACAAAGAACATAGAACTGACGGAAGATAATGTACTGGCTACATCAGATTTTTTTATTTGTAATAAAAGTAACTATTTTTTACACAAAAATAAATGATAAAATCTGATGTGGCCAGCACATAACCTCTCGCAAGATATTTTACCTGGTTGTACGCATAAAACAAAAAAATATTTTTAAATACAAACACATATATTCATGTCTCACTACAAAATAATTCTCACATATATTTGCAAAATCTATGGGATATTTTAATATAAATTATGTACAATACATACATTTTCTTTATATTCAATATCCTGAAATTTTCTTTTTCTACTTTCCTTTTCTTTTTCTTTATATTCGTCATTTTTTCGCAAATTCCTTTTATATTCTTTCTTACGTATATTCTTTTGCGTTGTTGACTGTTTTTTTTATTTTCATAATCTTCATAATGATGTACAAATATTTTTGACAGTAGCATATAAATATTTTTGACAGTGACATTTATGTGTCATTTACAAACATTTGAACATTTCATTATCTCTAATTTTATAGAAGATATAATAATGAATTTGTATTTATCGAATAAAGAATTTAACGTTCTTTAATATAAGTATTTACAGAAATTTTCGATAAATAATATTTAGATGATTTTTTTCTTGTAACTACTACTTCCGGTTGTCCAATTGTTACTAAAACTTAATCAACTCTTCCCATTATTGTTAGATTGAGGAATCCGTAGTTAAAAATGTCTATAGTTTTATAGTATTTGAGAAATCGTGGATCCAACATCCACACATCCATACACACATACGGACATCATCGTAAAAATGTTATAATCGGATTCTAGGTACCTTAAAACGTGCTTATTCACCAAAATCTGGATATGCGATTTTTAGCATGAATTCAATACCTCTCTTAGCGAGAGGTAAACAGCATTTTTAACAAGCGTAGAAAAAATAACATAAATAAGAGATATTTTCCTGAATGATTTTAATTTTGTTAAACAGTTAAACAAACTGTTTGTAATGACCAAAAGACAACAGCCCCACGTTGGGCTCCATTTTGTATTGTCCAAATGGGCCTGTAACCTTCACTGGACGTTTTTGTAGTTCTCCTTGCTGCCAAAACAGGTTTATCGGGCGCCAATTGATCATTCGATAATCCAGCACAGGAGAAGTGGTAAACTGGTAAAGGACGCTCTTATAGCGTCGCTGAAAAAAGTGGCTTGAACGCCAAAAAGGGCTCGAGTAGCTTAAAGGACACAGAGTTTGGTTTTTGACAATGAAATCATATGTAATGAGTTTTAATATTTTATTAAAAAAAAACAAGAATAATAACAAAACAAAATGAACGTAACAATCAAAAATGAACCAGCGATACTTGCAGGATTCTTTCGTTAAAAAAACGGTCAAAAATGAACGGGCAACAATGGTACACACCAAAGTTGCGGGAACATGAACGGGTAACAATGGCACACACCAAAGTGGACCATGATACGAACGGTAACAATGTTGTCACTCGACAACACTCATCAACAATCGCGATTTCGGAATGGAAACGGGATTATATATTGAAATTTAACCAAAAGAAAATAATAAAAAATGCCAAACATCTTTACTTGTGCGATTTGAATTTATTAACTTTACCAAAAAAAACTAACTTGTCAACAACAAGACTACAATGCTAAACACGAAAATTTTAATTCAAATCTGGTGACCATCGTCACCATTGTTTAATAACCGCTTAAATAAAGAGTAAACCGGTTTTTGAACAAAAACAATTTTGAAAATTACGTTCTCGATTTCGATTAACTTATAATTGTTATTCTTTTCGGTTCCTTGCCCTGGTTGCACAAATACTAACATATATTAACAGTCTCAAATTTATGCGTTGAGTTACAAAGTAAATCAACATCTGCAATTTTGGAGTGGGGTATGTGACCAAAATTTTATTTTTTCATAATATGATACTAGACAAAAAGATAAAATACTCATATTTTATAAATCGACTAATTTGTCGTCTTTTACGAGAAAATAATTATTAAATATTCGGGGACGGGGTTTGTGACGTGAGCATGATAGAAGACGGATAAACTGGGAGGGAAAGAGGTAGATATAGTCAGCTGTGGTCATACTACACCTACCACAACATAATTATATATATATATATATATATATATATATATATATATATATATATATATATATATATATATTAAAGTTTATTTTAAAAAATCAGAGTGTTACTTTAAACAATTTTTCCTCTTGCAAAAATTTACCGATTTGTATATCTGATTAACGTGCATAATTTTTAAATTTACCCATCGTATCGCCCACTTAACTATAGTCCAGTCAGAGCTGGGCAAAGTACCGGAAAGTAGTACTTGAAGTACCAAGTATCTTGATGTTTTTAAATGTACTTAAAGTACAAGTACTTTTTTAGTTCCTAAAGTACTTGAAAGTTCCAAGTACTTGAAAGAGTACTTATAAATTTGGGTGCAAGTACTTTTTCAGATAATTGATATTTTTCTGATTAGATGGATTAGGTGATTATTGACAAAAATTTCACTATGCGATATTTATATGTTTATTTAAAACAAGAGTTCCTCACTGGGACTGCCGTATCACCTAGCGATCTCATGACGTAAAATTGACGAAATGTTGAATGACGTCATTTTTACGTGAATACAAACATTATAATGTATATGCAGTATGCAGATTAGAATTAATTTATTTATGCCAAAAAATTTGCAAATATATCTGTACTTTTATATTATCGCTGAAAATATATTTATTAATGAAATTCACATAATTATGTACTATAGGAATAACATCACACTGTTAACTTTTAAATTATTCATCGAACTTCAAGTACATTTAAAGTACTTCAAGTATTTAAAAATACTTCAAGTACTTTTCATTGTACTTCAAGTATTTTTCCAAGTATTAAGTACCAAGTGCATGTGAATAGACTTACTTTGTCAAGTACGAAGTACTATAAATAGAAAGTACTTCAAGGACAGTGCTTGAAGTACTGAAAGTACTTGCAAGCCTAATAAAGTACTTTTCTTGCAAGTATTGCCCAGCTCTGAGTCCAGTTGACCATCGCCCAGTGTAACTCACCCAATCGTAACGTGCAGCTCATTTTAAGGTATAATAGACTTAGGTTATCTCATTCCTAAATCTCAAAAAAATGCACTTACATTATTCCCGTAACCTCTTTTGTTAAAGAATATATTATATAATTTTAGATATTTTATGATAATTTATCTAGCGACGGGAAAGAACCTATCTACAGTCTAGAGCTAGTTATGTAGTAATGGATTAACGAACTCTTTCAATTTTTTCTCATCTCGCTGTTTGCGTACGGGTTTGATTTGTACCCAGGTACATTACTAATGTTTGGTTTATCCTTCTAAGTGCTAATAGACGTATGTTTGTCGACCCATTACTGTAGAACCAGCTCAATATTTTGAAGAGGAAGATGCTTTTATATGGTGTTATATACGATCGAAAACAAATATATGGAAACTGGAAAGAATAAGAAAAATAAATATTTGGATTCGAAAATAGACTGAAACAACTTAAAAATGTTTCGTAATATAGGTATTCCGTAAAGTATATTTAAGAATAAAAATAATATACTTCTGAGTTAACCGTTGGTTTGAACTCCTCGTATCATAAAAGAGCAGTGGCGTAGTGAGGGGGGGGGCAAAGGGGGCTATTGTGCCCCAGGCACCACTCGCAGGGGCGCCAAACTGTCCTCAGGACAAACAAGATTTTCCGGAAAATTTCAATTTTTATCTTGATTTGTTTTGGGGAAATAATATTTGAGTTTCGGGATCGACACTGCCTTCTTTCAACTGTAAAGAACCGGCCATTCCAGGGCGGTTGCTATGACAATGGCGAATATACGTTACTGCGCATGTGACGTCAATCTAGGAGTTAAAAGTTGGCTATCTAGCTTTATCCGCTGTCCCGCTGCGGCAACAATTGACACATTGCATTCAGTGTACTGGAGTGAAATAAGGCGATTTTTCGCGAGCATGAGTTAACTGTAGTTATGTGTGGTTAAGTATGGTTTAATATTTTCGCGAGGAAATTGATGACGTCAGATTCCAATATAGTAAAGTGTGATTTGGTGTGGTTAGACAAACTCATTTACCCACCTCAGTAGCTGGTTTTTGGACGAGTTAATATCTCTGTCTCTCTCTAAACATAACCTAAAGTTTTGTTTGATTTTTTTCAAATTGTTTATGTGATTTTTGGTATTGGAATAATGCAACAATAAAATTAAATGTTATTGCAAATGATATTAGAGAATCTCTTTTACTACTACTACAATGGATATGGGCTAATATGCTACAAATGATTAATTTCATTTGAAATTTTACGGAATGAATCTTTGTACATGAATGAATTAGTTATTATAGATGTTGAACATGATACAACTGTTTCTTATTTAACCATTATAATGAAATATAAAACATTTTTTTCATTATTACTCAGATCCATTTTTAAATTTGATAGCTACTTCGTTTAATGCTATTAACCATACAATTTTTCTCGAACTCCTTAACCATACATAACTTATGACGTCATTACCCTAAACGCTAGTAAACCACGTTAACTGTAGTATTTGTCGCGAAAAATCGCCTATAATAGTGTATTATATGTAATAAAATAATTGGAGAAAGATCACAGGATACATACAGAATATTAAAATTTTATTAATACATTGCTTGCATTTACTATAAAGTAAGTTATCCTTTTTTATTTTATTTACTCTTGTTTAAAAGTACTATCTACCTAAAGATCAAATTAAATTAATATTATTTCTTCTCATTCATTTATATTACCATATATTTTTAAATTTCTTATTAATCTCATTATTTCTTTGTTCAGCTTCTTTATTTTTTAACGCGATTTTTTCTCAAATTTTAAATCTAGCTTGAACTTGTGTCCCTATTTGTCTTGAAAAATAGTACCTATAGTGTGTTGTAGACGCGCACTTAGGTAGTGACTATTCATAATGTATTATACAGTATTTTAGGTAGGTACTGCACTCTGTTATCGAAATAAAATTAATAAAACTAAAAACTTTTATCTAAATGTCGGAGTAAGAAATTAAAATTTCTTTAAAATGTCTATGAAATATATTTGTATTTATATACCCGTTTTTTGGTCAAATATCTGTAGTAAAATGCCCTAAAATGACATTTAAAGATTATTTTATGAAAAAATTTCTTATCGGAAAGGGACGCCCAAAAGGTATTATACCCCAGGCGCCAATTATGCTCGCTACGCCATTGTAAAAGAGGCACTAAAGGTGGCTTTAGACGATTAAAGATTTACATCAATTTTTACAACTTCTTATTGTAGGTACTATAAGATTCTAGAACTTTACACGTTCAAAGAAATTTGAATGTTCGATGTTCAAACCATTTGATCAAGAAATTAATACAACTTACGGCATGTTCTAAATACCAAAGTCATTTACTTCAAATTTTAGTTACTTCGAGAGATTATTTCATTCTAAGTTACATGCACTGTATTTTGTAATGTTGGCATACAGATAAATGTCATATTTGTTTTTGGTTTTTCTACAGTCTATATATAAAGTAGCCATTTGCGTTCTCTTTTGTCAACACAAAATGTCACTTTGTCGCTCATGCGCGACAAAGTAGAAAAACGCTCGCTAAATTTCTAACTATACAATGCTGAGAAATGTCACTTGTCTACATTCTTAATGGAAACGTTTAGTCAGGAACTAATGGCACTGTAGTTACACATTTACCACCTTCACAAGTCAATCTGACATACAACTGCTTTGTCGGTATATTACACAACAAAACAAAATGCCGCACTGCTGTGAAAATAAAATAGGGCATTCATTTACAAAAATGAAAATATAAAATGCTTAGGTTAGATTGAAGCAATAGCTCAAGAAGAATGGAAATTAACAATAAATTAAAATTAAATATAAAATAAATTGTGTGAACAATTGCGCTGCCACCTGCAAAAGTTTGACGTGAACGCTCCCAATGGACATCCACTTTTTCACTGCAATAGTTTAATGTACTTGAAACATTTTTTTGTTATGGTGGAGGAACACATTGTGACGACTGTAGAATTAATCTTGTGTGTGTTTCGAGCGCAAATGGACATTGTCGACCTCTCAATCGACAATGTCCCATTTTGTGCTCTTAATACACAAATAGCTATTTCAGGAAAGAAAAATGAACGGGCAATATTATACTGTATTTCAGATAAGAATAGACTTGGTGGCGCTGCTGCGCCAGCCTGTTTTACACACATAAAATTTATCAATTATGCTCTGTTCCATTTAAGCCATTCAGTAGATGGCACTGGCAACAGCGCAAATCTGAAGTAGCCGAAATTACATTAGGTAAACTTGTCTCTTATCCCTAATTTCAGCCAATCAGAGAGGTCAAAACTATTATCTATGCTCCGCAATACTGTATGCCTTAAATGGAACAAGGTATAGTCTTGTTTCGTGTATGACATACTTGACAGCTTGAAACGTCAAAATTTGATAATTTTTAATTATTTAGTAAATAAACAATTACTTAAAGTTGTTAACTAGATTATACAATCAAAATGGAATAATTAATATAACTGCTTTACATATTGCTATTGTAAATTTGGTTTGCGTTTAGATCAATTAGAAAGCTGGAATCGTAAGCCCTATCTTACTCCTAAGTCTATTCTTATCTGAAATACAGCATAAAACTCACACTAGAGACAAACCAAACGACAAACTATAGATGAAATCTCAAATTTTTAAATATAATGTTTTATGTAGCCCTCTTAAGGCTCATTCACAGCTACGAAAATAAGACATATAAATAAAATTATGAATAAAACTTTATGGTTGGTGTTCCCAGCTTCGAAAATAAAACGGCAGTTGCCATAGTTACGCACAAAATCACAGCTTCTTGTAGTTGTAGTTGTCATATTTGGCAATTACCCTTATTTTGTAAAATTATGGATGACTTTATTAGTTCTGCATATAAAAATGAAATTTTATGGAATAAATTTAATAAAAATTATAAAGATAATAAGTTAAAAGCCTATTATGGCGGCAGTTAGGAAATGAATTTGGTATTAGCGGTAAGTATGTATGTACATATTTCTGAGAGCGCCAGTCTGCTTCTTTTCACAGATTTCCGTAACATAATATCTGTACTGTTGAGGGCATTTACCAGGCGTCACCTCACTGGCTTTCAAAGCTATAGAGGAGAGACCACACCAATTGAAAATAATTTTGAAGTTTTAAGTCGGTCAGATTCGAACGCGGGCCATCCAAATTGAACACAACATATTTTATTTATAACATAAATTATTTAAGGCACTTTTTAAATCAAAAAAGCGAAGGTGTAGAGAAGAAATTTGTTAGTTTAAGGCAGAAATAAAACTACCCTTCTGATTAAATTGACATTGTATTTTACACCCGTTTTAATTGGTTGAGGCTTAATTTGTGCTTATGCTTGTGTAAAATATTTAACATTTGCAAATCCTTGTGCTTATGTCTTATGTTTATTTTTATTTTCGATAGCTGTGAACACTGTCATAAGAATCTATTGTTTATATCGTTATTTTTATGTCTATGTATAATTTTATTTTTATTTTCATAGCTGTGAATAAGATTTTATAAGTAAATAATATTTATATCATTTGAACATGTAAAGCGTAACCATTAGATCAAAAATTTTGTTGAAAATATTCGTAATAAAAAATAGAAATTCAGTATCTTGATACATAATTATTTTCCACTTTAACAGAAATTACAAGTACTAATAAAAATAAATTAACTTAGCTTGACAGATACATCGCTAACATTTGATAATTTTTAGTTTCAATTCCATGGCAGTCGCTATCAGTGGCGTTCCCAGGAATTTGGTCTAGGGGCGGCGATATAAAGGATATTTATATATAATTTTTGTGTATTTACTTTTCGCAATTTTTAAAAATATGTGCATTAGGATGGACCTTAAAAGGGGTCAACTCTAATTTTATTCGGGCCGCCCCCTAATAATAAAAATGCGCAGGCAATGTTTCCGCTTAATATTAATATTTCACCGTACCTAAATGCATTTGATTTTCCCCCATTTAAATAACATTGAGTTTTGACACATTTTGGAACTGTATTTTTGTTAAAGGCAATAAAAGGTTTAAAAAATCCACTTAATATTGGAATATATACTAGAGTGACCCGGAAATATGTGGACAAAATTGAAAGACCCAATCAATATTCTTAAGACAATTGTAGATAGCTTTTCTGGGCTTTTGGGCGGTAGTTTAACCATCTATAATTATCTTAAGAATAATGATTGGGACTTCAAATTTTGTCCACATATTCTCGGGTCATTTTAGTATATATTTATATTGAGTAGATTTTTGAAACCTCCTATTGGCTAGGAAAAAATAATGTTCCAGAATGTGTTAAAATGTAATTTAAATAAAATAAATAAATAAAATAAAATGAAAATCAAGGGCATTTTAGCACGGTCATATATAATATTAAGCGAAATCATTGCCAGCACAATTTTTATTTATTTATTTGCAACCATTTTAGGGGGCGCCCCGGTTAAAATTCGACTTGACCCCTTTTAAGGATTTTCATTTAAAATAAAAGCAAAGGTATTAAGGTATAGGAACGTTACAACTAACTCGAAATATCACTGACATAAAAAAATAAGGTCTAGGGCGAGCGATCGCCCCTATCGCACTCCCCCTTGGTACGCCACTGGTCGCTATGTTTGGGGTGATTTTCATATCTAATTTCTGTCGTTATAGAGCATGCAAAATTAATTTTGTTTATTGATTCTGATGCTCTACAATATTTATTTCAAGTACTGTTATCTAAAATATATATATATATATATATATATATATATATATATATATATATATATATATATATATATATATATATTTACATTTAAATCAATATTTAAAAACATATTAAAAATTAAATCATAGTAGGCTTGTCGATTCTCGTATTCCTAACAAAGATACCCAGAGATGTCTATGGCTAGTTTTTAGGTTGTTTTTACGTTGAACAAATGTCGTTGTATATGCCGTGATTTTTGGCAAAAATTCATTATAAATATATAAAAATGTATTACCCAATATAATACACAATATTTAGAATTTAATTCTCTTTCTAATGATATAAATGTCATACAGGAAAAGTGTTAGTGTTTTGTGTTATGTTTTATGTTCAAATTGCTAGCGTTGGAGACAGTGAAACATATAACTGAGGTATACAAAACATTCATGAACAATTAAACAAAACCAAAATGTATATTTTTTATTCTACGTGTGTGTGACGGCTTAAAGTTCACAATATTATAATATTTACTGCGCATTGTTAGCGTTGAGTATTTATCTCTCAAATTGTGAGAGTGTACTCGTTACGATTTGTAAAAAGGCTTGTGAAAGATTCATAGACTTCAACGGGAACTCGTGGCTCAATTGGTAGAGCGCCCGGCTAGAGATTGGGAGGCTCTGGGTTCGAATCCCAGCGAGGTCCATGAATTTTTCACAATTCTTTCTTCGTTTAAATAAATTTGTCCTGGATCCTAAAGCCCATTTCTACGATTTATATATTTTTTATTGTTAACATATTTTTATTTTATTTTTACAGTGTCCAGATGCGAACTGAACTTGGAAATCGACAAAATCTTCCGGTAAACCAGACTACGAGTACAACAGCAGATAAGGTAGGAAAATCTCATAATTATTCTTTCCAAAAATAGAAAAGAACATTGAATTTATGGATTTCATGAGATAATTGAAAAATTATCACTTATCGTAATATGGAAATTATTTCAATTAATATAATTGAAACATTTAACTTTAAAGATAGTAGGTAGGTATTGAAATATATATTTTCAAATGAAAAATTTGTGATTCAATCTCAATGTTGTAGAAATAGTATTGTAACGTTTTTATTTGGGTGTCCTGTAAAAATCAAAGAATTATTAATTAAAATAGATGTTTATTAAAACGATAATTCAATATTTAAAAAATAGTAACATTGACGATTACTAATATTAAACAAATATTATATACTAAATTAAGACTACGAACGAGGAGTGAATCTCTCAATTTTGTACAAAAAATTGTACAATCATGGGATTGTAAGACGATTGTATTGTAATGATAGTATGCAAGAATGTACAATATTTGTAAAGATTGTAATGTACATTATTTTTGGTGATTGTAGTAATAATAAAGTAGATTTTATTGATTTCAAGGCAAATACTAGTGAATGTAAGGATTGTAATTCAATTTAATTTCTTTTTGGATTTTGAAAATTACTAAAATGGTTATTAAAAGACAACGTAGTATAATATTATTTATTCTATCTATTTAGGACTTGAATACAGCTGTCGCCGTTTACCCTTCCAACCGGGCTCACCGAGCCGCAGTGTTTTACCACTGCCGTACTGCCGGTTGCATTTCAGCCATTGCTACATTTTATTTAAGATGTATAAGTGGCCAGCTTATAGCATCCGAGTGTGATAAATACAAGTAGCTGTATTTTATTTTTTACGACAAATCACACATTGTCGGTCGACGGGAATCGAACGCACGGACCATGGTTCAGGTGACGTCACTGCGAGTTAAGAGATGTGCGCTAGCCCGCTCAGCCACCAAGCCGACTTAATATTATTTATTTATTTTATTAATCAGTATTAATTTTAGTACATATAAGGATTTGTCTACAGAATTCACTCAAATTCTTTAAAGAATCACTCAAATTCTTTAAATTTATTGATATCTTAAAAATCTGGTGTGGCCAACACAATATCTCCCGCCATGTACCGCCCGAGTCACAAAAAAGATTAGATCGCGAATCTGGGGAACCGGGTTCAATCCCAACCAACGCCAAATATTTCCAATTTTAAATGACACAAAATTGACCCCTGTGATGCACTCTCCACCATAGCAATGAATGTCCATGAGGTGACGCCTGGTAACCGCCCGCACGGTACCGATATCTGCGTACAAAGCAGATTGGAACACCTAGCAATGGGTAATAAGCCGTGATGATATATATTTATTTACTTATTTTTGGATTAGCGAATTTTAGTCTAATTTTGGCAGTTTATTTCTTAAAATATAGTCTAATCTAATCCAAGTAACTACATTTTTGATAATAAAATGAAGATTAAATTTTAAATACCTGGATAAAATAGAATTCACTAATCCAAAAATGAAAATTAGCTTAAACTTTTTGGCGAATCGTTAATTTTTATTAATCTGAATACATACCTACATATTTACATATGCTGGAAACTGTATTGATTTCCTTTCCTATTGTTCTATTTACATTTTTCTTTTTAAAACGTCTATTATTAATTTGAAATGATTAGTTCTTTGACAGTGATATTTATCTGTCAATTACATACATTTGAATAACTGCAAAGGAGTATTGTTTGTTTAAAGCGTGGGCTCCGGGATTTAAATTATAGATAATTTTATAAATTTTTCCATGTAATATGGTAGAAAAAGTATTAATGCAAATCTGTAGAAAATTTAATAATCTTTAATTTTTATAATAACATTAATGTCGTAAAAATAACATTTAAAGGTATTTTTCGAAGAAAAACTATTTTGAACTTCTAGTAAAGTGCCATTTCCGGTTATCCGATTTTCACCAAAATCTAATGGGCTCTTTCCATTACAGAAAAAGTTCGAAATACAAGGTTTCAAAATTTTCTGAATTATAGTATTTGAGTTAGAGTGGAGGATTCACACACACATACACACAGACATCATCGTGAAAATGTTAAAATTGGATTCTAGGGATCTCAAAACGTGGCCATTTACCAAAATCTCGATATGCGATTTTTAGCACGATCCCTATACCTCCCTTACTAAAGGTAGCGGGAGGCAAAAATAATTGCCCTATTAGGAGGCCATTTTAATGGTGTTTCGTTTTTTGAGAAATAATCCATAGGTCACTACTTATAAGCAGGCGAAAATATAAATTTTCTATTTTTACGTTCATTTATTTCCAAAAGCAAAAACATAACAAGTATTAAATTTATACACATTCATAGTATGGAACATTTCTCAAATTTCGTTATAAATATGTCATTGCCTATTAAGACGTCCGTATAAATCTTGTTTATACGAGGGTCACGCTAAAATTATTGATAATAAAACACATGGCTCATATAGACCCACCCGAAGATCTTAAAAAGGTGTGTTTGAATATAATTGAATGATAAAATAAACTAAATTTTCACATGTCTGATTTTTCCGTGTACTATTCATTTGTAAAAAAAGAAATAAAAATCTGTTTTAACAGTACTGGTTCTATTAACATTTAGATGTCAACTGAAAGTTTTAAAATTCATACCAGTATTCTACACACAACATATTGTATTAACAACTGAACTGCACATGTACTTATAAATAAAGTTTAGAAAAACTTAAATTAATTAAAAAAATGCCCGTCTCCCGCAATTAGCAACAATGTAATGAATATACGTGAAAAGAATCTGTAATTACTGTATAGAGCAATGCGACAAGCGGATTCAGATTAACATGCATGAAAAACCAATTTCACAGGAATAAAAACCGGAGGAATATTAGAGTTTCAGGGTGAGCGACAACATTCGTCAACCGACAAAGCTTCGCGACTTACACAGCATACAAGACAACTAATAAAACTGACAAGTATTGAAGAATTCTGTAGTTCAAACTAATGGCACGCTAACTACTCGTAAATTCTACTTAAAATAATGCAGAATTGACAAATAAATAAATATATCAAATTTTATGCTTTAGCATTTTTACCTCTCGCTCCCCTTGGTAAGAGAGGTATAGGAATCGTGCTAAAAATCGCATATCGAGATTTTGGTAAATGACCACGTTTTAAGGTCCCTAAAATATCTTTTTTAACATTTTCACGATGATGTCTGTGTGTATGTGTGGATCCTCCACTCTAAATCAAATACTATCATTCAGAAAATTTTGAAACCTTGTATTTTGAACTTTTTCTGTAATGGAAAGAGCCCATTAGATTTTGATGAAAATCGGATAAACGGAAATGGCACTTTACTAGAAGCTCAAAATAGTCTTTTTTCGAAAAATACCTTTAAATGTTATTTTTTCGAGATTAATGTTATTATAAAAATTAAAGATCATTAAATTTTCTATAGATTTGCATTAATACTTTTTCTATATATTTTATGGATAAATTTATAAAGTTATCTATAATTTAAATCCCAGAGCCTACGCTTTAAACAAACAAAACGCAGTTATTCAAATGTATGTAGCTGACAGATAAATGTCACTGTCAAAGAACTAATCATTTCAAAATAATATTAGTATCGTTTTAAAAAGAAAAAAGTAAATAGAACAATAGAAAAGGAATTCAATACAGTTTCCAACATACGTAAATATGTAGGTATGTATTTAGATTAATAAAAATTAACGATTGACGAAAATGTTTAAGCTAATCCTCATTTTTGGATTAGTAAATTCTATTCTATCCCGGTATTTAAAATTTAATCTTCATTTTATTATATCTCCGGTGTCCAATAGTTAGAGCAACGCCTCATGTCTAGTGATGCCGCGAGATCTCGCATTTTCGAGATCTCGTCTCGAATATCTCGAATTTTCGAGACGAGATTAACCTTATTCTCGTCTCGACAATTCGAGACGAGACGAGAGTAATGCCCTCGAGATTTGTTCGAGACGAGAGTAGAAAGTCGAGATCTCGAACGTATTTTTTTTAATATGCAATTAAAATGTACCTATAAAAGAACCAAATATTCATCGGTATATATAAATATTTGAATTGCCTCTTCATTTACATTCATATTTACTTATTCATTTTAAAGTTATTTTGGGTTTTAGCAAAAAAAAAAAAACAAAAGTAAAGTGTACTCTTCACACCAACTTTAAGTGCCCGCTCTATACGAATGTATACTTATAATTACCAATATCTGCGTATAAAACAGATTGACACGCTCGGCAACGGGTAATAATACCTAATCATTTAAATAACTCACAGTAAAATAATCAGTTTTAATTAATGGTACCTATTCGTTTCTTTGCTAATTATAAATTCGAGAAATTCGAGACTCTCGAGTCGAGATCGAGAGAAGGCAAGAAAAATTATAACGAGACGAGATACAGAGTAATCTCGTCTCGAAATTTCGAGACGAGACGAGAGTGGATTGATTCTCGCCGTTTCTCGTCTCGCGGCATCACTACTCATGTCATGAGTGCCCTCGGGGCTCTGACTTCGAATCCCACTAAGGCATGGATGTGTGTGAATGTGAACCCACTCTGTAATTGGGATTTAATCCTGTTGAGGGGTTTAAAAAAAAGGTAGTTACTTGGATTAGATTAGACTACATTTTAAAATTTAAGAAATAAGCTGTCAAAATTAGAGTAAAATTCGCTAATCCAAAAATGAGGATTAACTTAAGTATCATTCACAACAAAAAAATTAACGTAGCGGTAGAATTAGTGGCAGTGGTAGTGGCCTGGGTAAAAGATTTACTGCGTTATAGCAAATGTATTCGTTCACATCCAAAAATTAAGAAAATTAGTAGTAAAGTAACGCAGTGGCAATGGCAGCGGTAGGAGCTTGCAAACTCCAAACTTCTACGTTGCCACTACGCTACCGCTTAATTTTTTTGATAGTTTTGACAAAAAAGGATCATTTTGTAGTGTGCCTCAGACGTTGCGCTATATAAACAAACAGACTTATTAATAAACTTTTCACAATTAAAAGTGAAAACATAACTTACCATTTTCGCTTATTTCGAAGGCAATTTGTGCCCACGCATTTTCTTTTTTGAAATAATTTTAAATTCCCTTAATCTCATCGCTTATCTCACACAATGGAGTGCTTGCGGATAATGTAATTAATAAGTCATCATCTATGTCAATTGCTTTTTGTGCAAAAATAAAATGACAGCTATAACTGTCAACCTTGCACCCTAGTAATTTATAATAAAAAATTCCTAGAAACTATAATTTCAATAATTTTTCATTGTGAACGGAAATAATTTTAACTATAAATTTCTTACGTTACCGATGCCACTAATTCTTACACTACCGCAAATTTTTTTTACCTCTCGCTAAGAGAGGTATTGTATTCATGCTAAAAATCGCATATCCAGATTGTAATGAATAAGCACGTTTTAAGGTCCCTAGTATCCGATTATAACATTTTTACGATGATGTCCGTATGTGTGTGTGTGTGTGTGTGTGTGTGTGTGCGTGTGTGTGTGTGTGTGTGTGTGTGTGTGTGTGTGTGTGTGTGTGGATGTGTGTGTGTGTGGATGTTGGATTCACTATATCTCAAATACTATGAGACTTAAGACATTTTTAACTACAGATTCCTCAATCTAACAATAATGGGAAGAGTCCAGTCAGTTTTGGTAACAATTGGACAACCGGAAGTAGTAGTTACAAGAAAAAAATCGTCTAAATATTATTTATCGAAAATTTATGTAAATACTTATATTAAAGAACGTTACCTAAATTCTTTATTCGATAAATATAAATTCATTATTATATCTTCTATAGATTTAGAGATAAAGAAAGGCATATAAAATAATTTGATGTAAAAAATCTCAGATCAAACTACTACAAGGCAAGAAATTCAAATGTTTGTAATTGACACATAAATGCCACTGTCAAAAATATTTGTATATTATTATGAAGATTATGAAAATAAAAAAAAGTCAACAACACAAAAGAATATACGTAAAAAATAATATAAAAGGAATTTGCGAAAAAATGACGAATATAAAGAAAAAGAAAAGGAAAGTAGAAAAAGAAAATTTCAGGATATTGAATATAAAGAAAATGTAAGTATTGTACATAATTTATTTTAAAATATCCCATAGATTTTGCAAATATATGTGAGAATTATTTTGTAGTGAGACATGAATATATGTATTTGTATTTAAAAATATTTTTCGTTTTATGCGTACAACCAGGTAAAATATCTGGCGAGAGGTTATGTGTGGACCACATCAGATTTTTTATTCTGAATGGGCCTTTAATCTTTTTTGACTCGGGCTGCAAATGGCGGGAGGTATTGTGTTGGCCACACCAGATTTTTATGTAATAATTCTTAGTAAAAAAAAATATTTCAAAATTCGTAAAATTAAGGATACACGAGTATACAGGATATTAATGAATACGTGTTACAAATTTATTGAATATGTAGGGGATGAAAATAAACAAACATTTACTAATAAACTCATATCCGGAAACGACCCGTTTTCGAGCTACAGCCTCTTAACACGTTCACAGCTTCGACGCGTACATGTATACGAGGTCTGTTAGAAAAGTATCCGACCTTTGGACGGGGAAAAAATTGGCATACCTGGAGCGTTGGAAACCTAATCACCTTCAAAGTAGTCTCCTTGGGACTCCCAGCGGTGCCGCCATTGTTGGAAGCATTCCGAGAAAGCCTCTTTCGGAATGGAGTTTATCTCGGCTGTCATTGCAGCCATAATGTCCTCTCTTGTCTGAAATCGCGTTCCTTTCATTGGCCTCTTGAGTTTGGGGAACAGCCAGAAGTCGCAAGGGGCCACATCAGGCGAGTAAGGAGCCTGTTGAACCACAGGAGTCTTGTTCTTCGCCAAAAAAGTCTAAATCAAGTGCGAGTAATGTACTGGAACATTGTCGTGATAGAGGCGTCAATTTCCTGTTGACCACAACTCTGGTCTCTTGCGCCGCACAGCATCACGTAATCGACGGAGGACATTCCTCTAGTACTCTTTGGCAGTGTTGTGACTGATCTAGATCATTTGATTTAAATCACTGATCTAGTTCATTTAGTATGGTTTTTGACCTAATCTAGATCCTTTTATATATTCAGATCTTGATCTTGAAAAAAAGATCAGATAAAATAAAAGCCTTAGAATTAATAAGTTCGATTGATATTATAACAGTTATGTTTCTCAAATACAATTCTACCCTATCGTCATCTGCACCATACGAACTTAGTGAAAATCAGTATTAGCAGTCAAATATTAATTCCTAGAAGTTGCAATTTGAGTGACAGTAGATTCGTATCTTTGTTATTTTTAAAAGGAAAATTGGATAAAATTAGAGAAGACGAAAATTAGTGACCTGTCTTAATTTATTACATTTCAACAATTTAAATGTTTAAAATTATTATTTTTGTTTCAGTTTCTACTTTATTCATTAATTTAGTATAAATAGAATTGTTTTTTTGAGAAATACGTCGTGGTATCAAATGAAATGTTTTCTCGAGAGCTGATAGGCAGAAATAAGAAAAATATGATTACTTGATTGTCTTTTGTTTTTTGCAAAACGTATTCAAAAATATGTCGTGTTTGTTATTTAAAGAGCTGCCATGCACAAATAGTAAATTTGGGTGAGCAAGTTGCGTGGGCAGATTGAGTGGGCAATAGAGGAGTTAAACCATTGAGAACACTTATCGTTTGCACTTTGGGTTTAAAGACTATTATAAAACACTATCGGCGGAGCCCTAGGGAAAACTCGGCTTCGCCGAGTTTTCGCTAGTTAATAAAGGTATGTATCTAATTTTTCTTCTCATGTGCAAGGTATAAGGCTAGGAATATTCTTTGTAATTAATTTACTAATAAAAAATAAAACTCTTTTGAAAGTCGTTATACTGATCTTTTTTATGATCTAAGAAAAGAGATCCCAAATTCCTGATCTGATCTGACAAAAATGGTCTGACCGCAGAACTTGACCTATGATCTGATCTAGAACATATTAATTGTAAAGGTCTTGAAGTTGGTTTAGATCCTTTATAAATTGATTTGTCACAACACTGCTCTGTGGTGATTATTTGACCCTGTGGTGCGTACTTGTGGTGTACCACGCCGCGGGAGTCAAAGAAAGCAGTCAGCATCACCTTGACGTTGCTGCGCACTTGGCGGGCCTTCTTTGGTCTTGGTGACGTGGAATGCTTCCACTGTGACGACTGCGATTTGGTTTCCACCTGGCTGTCGCCCAGTTTCAGGCAAAATTTGATGCAATAGCGTTGCTCCAGTCGTTCCGTTCGTTTCCTTGTAAAGAAAAACCGACGAGAGCACTACACACTACCTCATTCAAATGCTGCTTGCCAACAACAGACGCTATCGACAGGCGTGCAAGCGCGCTTGATTCAAATCCATCAGGTTTTCGCAAAAAAAAATAAAATCGGATTCTTTTCTAACAGACCTCGGAACTCTGGTGCGTATTTGATAATATTATGATGTATATTTATGAAAATGAAATAAATATTGATTATTTTAGAAATAATCTTACTTGGACGTTTATAAAACCGACCCTGAATCTATTAACTAAAAGAATTAATTACTAATTGGTTTAGGTAGGTTTCTCAAGAGTTTGTTCTATTTTCGAATTGTTATTAACAGAACTATCAGAACATATCCATAATTATTGTATTGTACACTGTGTACTATTATGTCCACTTTTCGTTAAGTATCTTGAAGTGAACATTGTACAAATTCTTCCTTTATGCAAAGTGAAGAATAGGGGCGTGATTATATCTTACTTTACGAGCATTACGTGCGATGAAGATTATTATTATACCACACTCAGAATTCGTCGTGAATCGTGATGTGATAGCATTATAATTTCCTTATGGAAAATTGATTTTTCCTGTAACAAAATATTGTGCTTTATCATTATTTGTTGACAACCATTGTATTATTGTTACCGAACAAACTGTTAACAAAATAAAATAAATAAATATCAGGACAATTTACTCGTTGCTGGGTGTGCCAATCTGCTATGAACACGGATTTCGGTAATGATGATAATATATTTGAACCGTGCGGGCTTTTACCAGGCGACATCTCACGGACACTCATTACTGGCGTGGAGAGTACACTTTTGTGCCATTTAAAATTTAACAAAATTATTGGTAATAGTTTATTATACCATTATTACTGACCAACGAATCAATTGTAATAATTACTTCATGTGGATTTATGGATCACAATTTTTTATCCAATTTTTGTATATTTCTTATTGACCAAGTTTGTTTCAAAACTCTTCTTAATGTAAACAAATTAAATTTCTTAGTCAACACGAAATATAAGGCTGCTCCTAAAAAAGCTTTAGATTTAACTTTTAAATAAAAATTGTTTAACTTCAGTCTACAGATAAAAAGGTATTATCTTTCTTTGGTCAAAAAATTCGTTGATGAAATTCTAATAAGCACATTTTATAGTCCACAGAATACGATTTTACAATATTTACGATGATGTCTGTATACATGTACAGGGTGGTGTACGGCATTCCTGCATATGTGACAAAGTAAAGTTTTCAGGGAGAAGAAATAACTTTTATTTTAACTAACGAGAGTTGTTAATAGTTATGTTACTTTTAATATGTATAGTTGTACCGTTAACAGTTTTTTTTTATAACTGTTTCTTATATGACAATATTGAATCGATTTAATGCGTCAAATGAAAATGAGTTATTGTATATTACTATTATAGACATAATTGTCTATCTGCAGTTTTTATTTAACTATAGTTGTCAAAGAATACAATTGAATGTAAAGAAATATTTTATGTACCTACTTAGTTGCTTCTGACATCCCCATTTCATTTGCAGTCACTATAATTATCTTCCTTCGTTCTGTTACAAAAGAATTTTTAACCTTTTTGAACTTAACCTTCTTTCTTATTTTCTCGAACTTCGTATTTCTATCTACAATAGATCTCCAGTCCCATGGAAATTGTATACTTACCACAGTATTTCTTATTTTATTGTTTGTCATTTTATGTTCATTATCATTGACTTGCTATAAACAATTATGTATATTGTAAAAATAGTCAATAATAGTATATTATAATATAAGTGTATAAGCTAGCCTTTAAAGCACGCACGACAAGTTTAAAGCCGCGACGCGTAGCGGAGTGGCTTTAATGTCGTAGTGCTTTAAAGGCTAGCTTATACACGTGTATCATACGCTATTTTTTATTATAAATGCATCATAACCATTTAAAACTGAAAATTATTGCAAATCATATGGTTTTGATTTTTGATCCAGTGAGTTTAAGCGTTTCCAAGGAGACAGTTAGCAATTATTCGTATTGTTTAAGTTGTCAACAAGTCAATATTTTTTCACGTGATTGTGAGAGTGAGAAATGAATGAAATTAAAGAATTAGCTGAACAGGCGGAGTTAAGATTAATTCCGCCTAAATCTAAAGACGCGTATTATAAGGAATACGAAAAATTAAATAAATGGATGGAAAATAAAAATGCCGTAACTGTGGATGAAACACTCATGCTGGCCTATATGAACCAAATGGTATAACGGTAACTTGTGAAATTTATTGTACTTATTTTGTGTTTCGTTATAGTCAAATCATTATAAACCTTCATCATTATGGTGCATTCATTCCAAATTACAAGCAATGCTAAAACTTAAGAAAGGAGTAAACATAGCTACTTTTCATAAATTGCATGCTTTCATGAAAAGCGTTAATAAAGGCTACGAGCCGAAAAAATCTTTCGTATTTTCGGAAGAACAGTTAAGGAAATTTTTTATTGAAGCCCCAGATAATACCTACTTATTTTTGAAGGTAAGCGCGAGATTATGATATTTTTTACAAAATTTAATAAATATTTTATTTTAAAGGTGGTAGCCATATGTGGAATATTTGGCTCATGCAGGAGATATGAATTATGTGATTTGCGCCTGTCTGATATTAAAAAAGAAGGTTCTGTTTTAATTATTAATATTCGACCATCAAAAACCGAAAAAGGTCGAAAGTTTGCTGTGGTTGATAATGATGACATATCGTATGTCAAATTATTTAACAAATACCTATCTCTACGTCCAGAAAATATATCTACGGATAGAGTATTTTTGAAATACGCCAATGGAAAATGCATTAAACAAGTCGTTGGAATTAATACTTTTGGAAAATGTCCTTCTCTTCTGGCGCGTTTCTTAAATCTTCCTGACGCTACAAAGTATACCGGACACGCGTTCAGGCGCAGTTCTGCCACAATCATGGCAAACAGCGGAATGAGTGTGGATGAACTGAAGCGCCAAGTAGGATGGAAATCATCAACGGTAGCGAGTGGATATATTGAAGAATCCATACAGAACAAAATATCAGTCACGAAACGCATTGGAGAGGCACTTACCAGTACACAAACTATATTAAAAGATAATATAGACATTCCAGCAAACGGCGACAGCGAAACTATAAATACCCAGCTAAAATCCTGTAATTTCCATATTGCTGACAACAAAAATTGTAATTTTTATATAAATTTAAATAAAAACCAATAATAATAATTGTTTTAGTTGTTATTCATATTAATTGTCATTTTTCGTTACCTAGGTAACTCAAAAATTTAGCGTGTTTTTATGGTCGATTTAAACACGCTTTGGCGTGTTTTAAAGAGGGATTATGATGCATGTATAATAAAAAAATTATTATTATCATTATCTTAGGCCAACCGACACATGGGGAATTAACATGGAAAATCAGTTAATTGTAAATAGTATCTCCCCAGTACAAGATATTAAGTTGAACTTTTATATGCTTATCCGGGGATACTAATTTTATGGATTATATTTCAAATCAGTCAATTTACATGTGTAATATTAGAAAAATTTAAGAAAAATTGTTGAATTTCCAGGATTGTTCTTCATATTCCGAAAAAATAGTTTCCAAGCAACGGTTCTGATAGTATGGTAGTAGCGAGTGCGCTTGGTAATAAAAAAAATTCGGAGAGACGGGTTTGAAACCAGCTGACAGCAAAACTTTTATAGTGTTTTGAGGTGTTATTTTTAAGTTTGATTTTTTAACGTTTTCAATAGATTCCTGTCCGAATTGACTCGTTTTTAATAAAAACTGATAACACTGAAAATATACACACTTTGACAGTTATGTAAACAATATATTTCTAAAACGTCAAAAAAATTTCGCTTATTAAAACTCACTTATAAAAATACGACATCTTATTGGCTTAAAGGATGCGAAAAAATTTTGAGACGGTGTTTTGTCAAAATGAAACTTGGTAACTACGTAGAATCCTGAGTTTGGATTGGCATATAAATTTATGAGTGAAATAATCATATGAAAACGTTCCAAAACGATTCATTTTGGTATCATTGTAAATGTCAAACAAACTTTGTTTAAATCTGTTTATATATTACCAATCCTTAGCAAGATAAACAAATTAGCAGCCCTACTTTTTAATGCGGATACTGTAAATTTCTAAGTGTCACAATGCCCAAATTTCCTTTTTTATACAAAGAAAATGATAATTTTGTTAGAAGATAGCATTACAATAGTTATTTTTGTATTAAGGGCATAATCAAAAGATTGTAGCACGGGGGAATTTTCCCTAGTGATATAATCTTGATTATGCCCGTGGTACATACAACGTTTTATTTTATTTTGGTCCTCGAAATTCAAGGATTCAATGAGTATTTATTCGGTATCGTTGTGCTGGAGTCGTGAATTTTAAGTATGCTGTGGTTTCCATCTATATTGTTTGTTTATAACAAATTTTAATTTAGTGTCAAATGAAAATGGAAGATATCGATTATTTAAAAGAAATATCGAATGAATTTGACGCTGCGCAGAGCAAGTTGGTTCCAGAGAAGTGAAAAGACGTATAAGAGAAAGGATACGAATAATTTTACGAGCAGCGGTGTTAAAAAAATGTGATTTAACGAATTTATTATGTTGTCTGACATTTATCTAAAAACGACGATTTTGACGTTTGAATAGTTGTTGCTTGGCAACTTTATAAGCTCTCGGGCGATAAAAGCCAAATTGCGCCCGTTTTTGAGAGCGGATAAACAAGTTTATGATTCCAAAATAAAATAAAATAATTAATTGGATTATTTCTATTTCTCTTATCTGTTTATAATTACAAAAAAACTTAAAAGATTGCTTAAAAATATTTGCAATTTTAGGCTGTCATTTGGGATTTGTTATGTCAAATCAATATTCGCGGTAAGTTTCTGAAAATTTCTCCTAGTATGCAATATTCGTAAGTTTGTTTTGATTAGTCCGAATATTCAAAATCTTGTTATTTCATTGGATATTAAATTGTTCTGGAAATAGCCTTTTACATTGTCTTTAATCAATCTTCGATGACATAAAATGATATTCAAATTTATTGGCGTGCACGTAGAGTTTGCGCGTTTGAATTGGCCGTGAAATCGGAAATCTTACGGATGACGGTATTACCAGTAAAGCAAAGCTAAACACTGCAAGCCTGCAAGAGTAGGTTTGTAATTATACCTCTGTAGAAATTGATTTCGTGCTCTTGTTTGATATAATTACGGCTGTGCATTCGTCTGGAACAAAGTGACAAATACTCGCACTCATATGCTTCATTATAAAGATTTAATTTGCAGTTTTGAAAGATACAACGTGTGTAACTTTATTTTATGAATGACTAGGGTCTTATGATTTAGGTACGACAGCATTTTTTATATTTTTTAACTCAATTATTGAAAGCATCATTGCAATAACCGTCCATGTAATATTTTGACGATTTTGAGCTGAAAATATTATATTACGAAATTTGGTATCTGGAGGCTTTTCCGACATGCCCGTTTCTACGAAAATATTTTCATACGTAATATAACAAGTGATATTATTATCATCGATGATATTTTCGAGTGAAACCGAGTTGCAGATTTCACGAGTCCGAAGTACGAATGAAATGTGCTGCTTCGATTTCACGAGCAATATCTTCGATTATTAATCATATCACGAGCTTATATTTAATGAGAGAATATAATGAATTTTTGTGGCACATTGTGTGAGCTGCTAACATAACTTTTAATATATTGTATTACAACATGGTTAATTTGACAATTGCCTTATTATTTTCATCGTTGTTGATATCAACCCAACGATTATTGCACATTTTTATACTCAAAATTAACTGTCAATATCAAATAATGAAAACAAATCCCTTAGTAAGGAATATAAGGTGCTAATTTCTTTATTTTTTATCATCGCTGTGATAGATATGTAACTAAGGAGATTCTGAATGTTGATTGGCGGAGAACATATCACAAGACTCATGAATTATATGCTCAAAGCACTAGTACTTCCAGTTTCATCGGAAGTAGACCCTAACTTTCTTATTTTAAATGGAATGCCACATTTTTTATTTTACCATTGAATTCAGCAGAAAATTTTATATGAAATCATAGAAACATTTTAATCATGGTCAACCAATTCCGGCGTACTTCAACTTTTTACCTTCCGTCATACATTTGGGTAAGGAAGGTATTGTTTTGATCAAAAAATTCGATGGTGAGTTTTTAATGAATAAGCACGTTTTAGAGTCCCTAGAATACGATTTTACTATTTTTGCGATGATGTCTGTATGTCTGTATGTACTTGTGTGTGTGTGTGTGTGTATGTGTGTGTGTGTGTGTGTGTGTGTGTGTGTGTGTGTGTGTGTGTGACGATTTTTTCTCCGACGATAACTGCAACAGTACAATTCTAAAAATTATAATTCGTTCGTATTCCTCTTCGTTACAACCATATGAAGATCTGATTAGATTTTGGTTATAATTGGTCGATCGGCAGTACCCCAATTTGAAGATTTTAAGCTTTTCTTGAAAAAAACTCTGTTAAATATCATTTTTCCGCATTTGATGATATTATAAATAGGTATTAAAGAATATTTTATTCTCTATACGATTTGATTACATTTTATACGTCATATTCAATGGATATTGAGTTAAAAAATTATAAAGAAATTAAATTTCATAAAGCAGCCAGCTATGCAATAACACTGGAAACATCTAATATAATTTAAAAAATTCAGATAGACAGATGTCAATGTCAAGTGCGATTAACATGTTTGTGTTATAATTTTACTGTAAATATAGAATCAATTCTAAGAAACTTTCTGTATGGAATTTGTACAAAATACAAAATACATAGAACTGAGGGAAGATAATGTACTGGAAATATAGAATCTTTCGCAAGAAGCTGTCTGTATGGAATTTGTATAAAATACATAGAATTGACGGAAGGTAATATTTCGAAAATGGAATCGAATTTCTATAATCTGTAAAAACTATTTTATAAAGAAAGCTTTTGTTTACAATAGTATAAATTAATAAGACAATTTTTGAAAAATGTAATTAACGTAAAGTTGAAGTTCAAAAGGTTCTAAAAACTCAAGTTTTTGAGTGTTAATTTTGTTAAAATTTTAATATTTATTTGTCGTGTACTAAACACTTATTTTAATTAATAATAATTCTTCGATTTTTACACTTCATCCAAATAAACAAAATCTTACAATATTTTGAGCAGAATACTATATTCTACAACAAGTAATGGAATGGCCCATATTCCACACATGAAAAATGTTTGTGGTCCGAGCCGAAGGCGAGGACTACGGTTTGCGAATGCGGATTATGCCATTCCAAACATGTTGTAGACTTTACTTCGTCGAACAAAATTTTAGAAATTATATAAAAAATGTTGATTGATTATAACATTTATTATATACCATTATTTTTTTTACGCCAGTCCTTAAATTGCTTGTAATAACAACATTTATATCTTTCTTTTGCTTTTTTCGTAATATCTGGCCCACTGTATCATTAGCAAGTTCCTATGTTTCTGGTGGCGTACATTCCGTATCTATATCTTCATTGCCACTTGTCATTTTTCTCTACAAAATGTTATATAATTAATTTTCTAATATATTATTATTTAGATAAACTTACTGCTTTAGCGATCTCCAAAAATCTGCAAAGGAACAGAAAACTCCAAAACTGTTCAAAACTTCAAAACGTCAAACGCGAATTCCGAAATAAATAAATATAAAACAAGGAGTCATAAGTCATAACCATAGCAACCAAACCAAGATATTTGATATTCCACGATAATAGGCGGCTAAATAGATTCTGATTTGTCGAAAGCCGTGTGGAATTATTTCAAACGGCATACGGAATTATAACCACACTGTTTGTTGGAATAATATTGATTCCAACATAATTTTTAGTTGTGGAATGTATAGTTTCCAAAATAGTGTTGGGGAAAACAGTTTTCCCAAGTTATCTTTGGAATGGGACGGGAACAATGAACCCAATATTTTTGGGATTTAGTGATACAGAATATAAGGCACAAATTTAATGCATATTGCTGTCTCAATCTCAATCATTTCTTGTTTATGAAGTCATCCACGTCACATGAGGCCATAAGTTACATGCCTGCTATGCAGTACAATACGGCACTGAGCGGTATATATCACAGTACAGTATGGAACATAGTATGCGGTCACAAGGACCGCGACCCGGACAATGGCAATTTGTCAGGCTCGCTGACCTCTGACCGCAAGCTACAGGTGACTGGGGAGTGTATGTGCGAACTGTCATACGGGAACTAGTCAAGATTATATATCTCCAAAGAAAAGCTAATCAGTTAATCACTACAAGAATATCAGTAGGGGAGACCGGTGTCAATTGTTACAAAATTAATTTTTTTATTTTTCACGAATTAACGTTACATTTCGAAATTTTGAAATTAGTTATATGAGAACCTACCCACCTTAGTGAATAATATTTTGAATTTTAAACTTTTGAAAATATGATAAATATGAAAGTATAAGGATTTTTAGTCAGGCATTACAAATGTTACAATTGACACCTATCTGGTGTCAATAGTAACAGGGCCAGTGTTAATTGTAACAAATTTGAACAGTGATGTAATAAGATAAAATAACAGATAAAAGAAGAAATTATTGAAAAAGTAAACATTTATTTATTACCTCAGAAAATACAAAATTCAGATGACTCAACTAAAAGCAAACAAAATATATATTCTGATGGTGATATGGACCATGTTGACCAATGCCTTTAGTCGCTAACGGAATTGCAGTTTAGGTAAACATAAAATAGGTATTTTTTCGTACAATTTAACTCCAGATTTTACATTTTCGCCACTGCAACCAATCTCCTGTGCTCAAAAAATATGGGCCAATATATATCAGAGAGTTTCCATCTGAAGGATAATCTGCGACTGTTACTTTCGGAACTGTTTTTCGTTTTTTTGCTCTCCTTCTTTTATGTTTTCGATAGCAGTAGTTTTTTCTTGTAATTTTTATCATGATCAATCCTGTACTTAATTATTAAACACGTTATAATCGACACCGTGGCATGTGTTAGAACTGACACCGTTTAACTTATAAAGATATTATTTGCTTTTTTGTATTTATTAGGAAATAATTCGAAATGTTTTTTAATGAAAAATAAAAGCAGATATAACTCACAAACTGATCCTTAACTTGAAATATTTCCGAGCAGAGCACTTATAGTATTTTAGAAACAATGTGTGTCACTACCTGTATTTACTTTTTTGTCGATTTACAGACATTCGTCAGAAACAGACGCCGTATTTGCGCGTATGTACTTACATTAAATACCAAAGAGCTACGACTCTTTCTGCTTCACTCTGCAAGCGAGTTTTAATCTACTTCGAAAAGATGGCCCTGTTACCTACCCTTGTTCAAAGCCAGTAGATATACTAAAGTACCGACATGGCGGCCATCTTGGCTTTAAAAAGCAACAAAAACAATTGCGCTGCTGTTGCACGTGTCAAATGTCACATTGGTATACACTAGTATAAATTTTGGTGTGCTAAAAAAATAAAATAAACAGAGTTTATCACAGATAAAGAATTGTTGCTGTGCAATTAATTGTCATCATAATAAAAATAGAATATGTACTTAAATATTTTTGTGTTGAAAAGAGGCGTCATCAGTGGTTTACAAACATTGGAAGAGACGATATTTAATCGAAATATGCAATGCATTGTGAAGTAAGAAGTTTTAATTTGAATAGTGGTGTTGAAATTAACATTTTCCATTATTACAGAAACATTTTGTAGATAACCAATAATTTGACATTGGCAACATTACAGAACCCTGCAATAACACAAATACAAATAAAAGCGCCTCTACCGGCGGAAAAAATAGTTATTGTTGCTTTTTAAAGCCAAGATGGCCGCCATGGCGGTACTTTAGTATATCTACTGGCTTTGCCCTTGTTACATTTGACACCTGTTACAATTGACACCGGTCTCCCCTAGTGCAACCACGCCGAATCGTCATTGACATATTCCCTTCTCTTCTTGTACCCCCACCATAGTTTGAATTTTTTCGGTACCACACGTAATTGACATTGACAAAAAATAATCTACATTGACTTGACATGCTGTCAAGGGGTTGAAAGTTGTCGCTTGAGTAGCAATCATTGTAAATCTTTTTAAAATTAAATTAAATAGTGTTTACGTCGACAAATTTTGCTACATTATTAAAAGATTGACACAAAGTAAGAATTTTTTTCTTCTTTAAATATAAAAATAAGATCATAGTTGTGTTTATAAGTTACGTCTCAAAATTAAATAATATTGATCAGATTATTGACAGTAAAAAGTATAAATTATTAGATGGACCAAAAACGAATGACGGTACACCTGCGGCAGTGGGCAGTTGTTAATAATAAAATATTTCCCATACCGATGACTCCAGGAAAATGTTTTTTTTTTTTTTGATAAATAATAATTTAATCTTAATTTTTTCTTCATCCGCGTATGAAAATTTTATGTACTGGTTTCTTAAGTGCCTGCATATAGTGAAACTAACATCTCGGATGCAATTTGAAACAGACTGTTTACTCATTATTAAAACTTTTACAAATTAATTTTTCATTACTTTCTGTTTCGTAAAATGAAAGAACAGTGCAAATTTTCATTTTGGGTGGTATCTATTTTAGATTATTGTTAAAAACCATATGGGGAATTAGTTCATTGATAAAATTTAAAACTAAGTTTTTTGTAAGACTGTAAGACGAAATAAATATTCAAAAAGCATCAAGAACGAATGGATTGCTGTTTTCACATTTCGATTTTAATTTTAATAAATTCCTTTAAACTTCGTTGCCTTTTTCTCACTTGACTTCTACGAAGCAATAAAATATTAGCATTTTACTTAGGTACAGAAGTATTAACTTTCAAATTTATAGATTCTTTGACAGTTAAACTGTCACTTCACTTCTGCGCACGCGCGAAGCAACGTACACACCATGATTTTAGAATGATATGTATACTTAAAATATTTTCCGAAGAAACCCGAACAGTATGTCGATTTTACTATAACGATTTGGTATAGTATCAAATTTGTATTGCCTTGACATGAAGCTATCGCTCTCACTTGTCAAAGTCAATGTCAATATCGGTCCGGCGTGGTTTCACTACTATGATATTGCTGACGAAATAGACTGCGTGAATTTTTGAGAAAAAGTAATGCTATTGATTGACAAATGTGAATTGAAAATCAAATATTAATTTTTACCTTCCGTCACCTTTAGGTAAGGAAGGTATTGTCTTTGGTCAAAAAATGATGAGTTTTTAATGAACAGGCACGTTTTGGGGTCCCTAGAATATGATTTTACTATTTATGTGTGTGTGTAGGTGCGCAAGGTGTTTGTATGTGTGTGTGTGAAAAAAAATTTGTCTGTGATAACTCTACTACTACATTTCCAAAAACTACAATTCTTCCATATTCCTCTTCGTTACATCTATATGAAGAGCTGATTAGATTTTGGTTATAATTGGTCAACCGGAAGTACCCTCATTTGAAGATTTTAAAAGTTTTTGTTGAAGAAAATATCATTTTTTACTTTTAATGTTATTATAAATATTAATAGTTATTTGTATATCAAGGCCGCGAAATCACTCTTTAGCGTACCGACAGAAAAATTGTCGCCGAGGCCGCTTGCGGCCGAGGCAAGTCAATCTCGAGGGCGCTAAAGGATTTCGCGGACAAGGTGTACACAATATTTTTTGTGCAACCGTAAAAAATATGTAATTACAAATTTTATTAATTTTAAACAGTTTCAATGTAAATAGAAAGTTAGCTTTCAAGGTGGCTATGGGATTAACATTTGATAAAAAAACCATGCAATTCTCAAGTGTCAAAGTGGTTGTTTACCTAATTTCGCGGCCGCTACCATGACAACGGCCGCGAAATGAATTTCGCGGTCGTTACCATAACAACGGTCGCGAAATTGAATTTCGCGGCCTGTATTGGGCAAAAGGATATTTTATTCTCTATACGATTTGACTGCCTTACTTTATATTAAATGGATATAGAGTTAAAAAAGTATAAAGAAATTAAATTTCATAAGTTAGCCAGCTATGCCTTAACTATATAAATAGCTACCATATTAAGAAAATTCTGATTGAAAGATATTTGTGTCAAGTGCAATTAACATAGTATGTTTGTGTTATAATTTTACTGGAAATCTTTTGCTGTTTTGCTCGAAATTCTGTATGGTATTTGTATAAAATACATACATCTGCCGAAAGGTAATGTACAAGAAATATAAAATCTTTTATCAGGAGCTTTCTATGGAATTTTTATAAAATACATAGAACTGACAGAAGGTAATGTGCTAGCCATATCAGATTTTTTCTGGATACCTTGGATACCTTGCCTCATCAAAGTTTTGGTGCACGAGTCGCCACTGCCAACGACGGACCCCTCCCAGAAGAAAATCGCAAATAGACACTGGATTTCATTTGGGCCGTGAATGAGCTTTGTAAAGAACGTCCAACAATTGCAATTCAGCAATCCTGGACCTAGGTGTGAAAACGATGAACACCATCTTGCAGAATCATTTGGGTGTATGTAAACTTTTTGACCAAAGACAACACCTTTCTGAAGATAAGACCTTTAAGATAGATGATGAAAAAAATGTATGTCATTTTATCCATGCATAGAAATAATTTCTGCGTGTGGATACATGGCTTGACTCACTTGTATCATAAATAACTATTAAATTACAAAAACACATATTTTATAATCATAAGGTCAAGAGTTTAGGTAATAAATAACGCTTTTATTTTAAAATAATTAACTGTAACACAGTAAATCTTTTCATATATACGACTTTATGCTTATTCATATTTTCTTTCGTAAGTAAAACTTTTATACATCTTCCTATAGTAAAGAAATCTTTGTTAACAGAATATTCTATTGCAATGAAATTCAAGACAAAGAACTAATTAATATTGCAAATTACACAACAAATAACTGAAAATAAATATATCATCATTGCATATTAAGCAATGCTGGGTGTGCCAATCTGCTTTTGCATACATATCGTTATTACCGAATAATAATGATGATATATTTATACTACGAGGATGGGATGATTAATACCCGGCCTAAGATGGATAGAAACAAAACATGGAACTAAAAATGATTTTATTTTTCGACATAGTCTCCTTGTAACTCAATGCATTTGGTCCAACGATATTCAAGGGCCTTTATCCCGTTCCTATAGGAAGATTCTTCCAGCTGTTCAAAATAGCCATTTGTGCTCTCTATTACTTCCTGATCCGACGCATATTTTTTGCCAGCATGGAATTTCTTTAAGTTTGGAAACAAACTAAAGTCGGAAGGAGCCAAATCTGGAGAATAGGGTGCATGAGGCAATAATTCGAAACCCAATTCATGAATTTTAGACATTGCAACAACAGATTTGTGGCAGGGCGCATTGTCCTGGTGAAACAGCACTTTTTTTTTCGCCAAACCAGGTCTCTGCTCACGAATTTTTTCCTTTAGTTGGTCAAGTAGATTTGCATAGTACTGTCCATTAATCGTTCTACCTTTTTCGAGGTAGTCTACTAAAAGGATACCCTTCGCATCCCAAAATACGGTTGCCATAACTTTACCGGCTGAGAGAACTGTTTTCGCCTTTTTTGGAACGGGTTCTCCTCTTGCAGTCCATTGTTTTGACTGTTGTTTCGTTTCCGGTGTATTATGATGAATCCATGTTTCATCCACTGTTACAAATCTGCGCAGAAATTCTATTGGATTCCGTTTATACAGCGCCAAACTATCCTCTGCAATGGTCATTCGGGTGAGTTTTTGCTCAAGTGACAACAAACGCGGCACCCATCGCGCAGAAAGCTTTCTCATCTGTAAAACTTCACATAATATGTGATGTGTTCGCTCTTTAGATATGCCCACAATGTCAGCTATCTCGACCAACTTTAATCGACGGTCGCTTAAAACCACTTTTTGAACTTTAAGGACCATTTCTTCAGTTGTGGCCGTTTTTGACCTGCCTGGACGCTCAGCATCAATAGTACTCGTACGACCACGTTTAAAGTCTGCAACCCACGTTTTAACAGTGGTGAATGATGGAGCAGATTGGTTTAGAGTAGAATCCAGCTCGGCTTTAATTTCTGTGGGACTTAAGCCCTTAATAAAAAAATATTTTATTACAGCTCGTACTTCGATTTTCTCCATTTTTTGAAAAACTCAAAAGTTGTTTTCTTTTGCGCTCTCTCAAATAGAAACTGCTTGGCCGAAGATAATGAAATTTCACTGACAAACTATTGATAAGTGACAGTAAAACAAAAAATATTTTTTTTAAAAAAACGCCTACTGGGTCTAGGGTAGGTCACCTATTAATCATCCCATCCTCGTATATATACTAAAATAATATCTCTATATCCCGTCTTAAAGATTCTAAGAACGAAACTACCAATAACAAAGGTAGAAAAGGTAAAAAATTGCTGGGTGTGCCAATCTGCTTTTGCACGCATATCGTCATAGACAAGAAAAGCTAGGTTAGAATTTACCTTTCGCGCGAGTTCATAGTTTGAATTCCAAGTATAGGTTTCATATAGGAGTTTAATTTTACAGACAAATAAAAGATATTTTGTAAAAGAAATTAAACAGCTCTTGCTAAGAATTCGATAGTTTTGTACCCGCTATGGGCACACACAAAAGGGGCGGGCAGACCACTCCGCTGCTACGCCAAGGTAAAAATATTAGGATCAGTTAAATTGTATAATACTAATAATAATAAACATAAACGCAGACATATAATTTCGAAAAGGTTATTAATGTTAAAGACAAATACAAAATGCGACTGTTTACAATTATGGATATAAAACAACTGAACTCAAATTATACATAACAACGTAAACCAAAATAAAAATTAACATAACAATAACAATGAAAATATAAATACAAGTAATAAAGTGAGCCTGTGTCGATGAAGGCGGCGCGATCGTAATTCATGGACGCGCCGCCTGCGTCGGTACAGTTTGTTTATTCAGTAATAGATTGCAACAGTTTAAACCTGTAGAAAAGGTAAAGTAAGAAAATTATTAGAAATTAAAATGCTTGGTGCAAGCAAGGATACCGTATGTCGTTGACCCACCAGTAAATAGGACAGCACAATAGAAGATGAAGCATGCACGATCAAACTAGGACATACGTTCAATGCATTTTGTAGTGTTGTATTATTATTTAAATAATTATGAACTGTGCAGAGTTCATGTGAATATTATTGCACGAATCTGGAGATAAAGGATCGGTCTAGATGCTACATATAATGCTTTGCATAAGAAATTTACTTTTATGAGATTTTTCGGCCTTTAAAGTTGAGCAAAAATTTCGTTGGTAAGAAATACACGGGGATTGAAATTATGTTCTCAGCGTTATGAACTGAGTTTGAATTTCGCGCCTAAGTTTGACCGTTACACTTTTCTGGTCTATTACCGAATAATTATGATGACATATTTATACTATGCGCGCGTTTACCAATCTGTTTAGTGATTTAAGTGTAGAATTTAATTACCTATCTACAATTTGAAACATTTTTATATAAAATTAACTGGGAACTTTTGTACAAGGAAGAATTGGTTTCCTATATATGTATGTTTAATGTATTTTGTGTAAATAGGCGATTCAAATTAACTTTTCCCGCAAGTTTTATCACGTGACGTGACGTCACAACGATTATGTTTTCAAATTGTCGTTCACTTCTGCATTAAAGTTTGTGTGTGTGTGTGTGTGTGTGTGTGTGTGTGTGTGTGTGTGTGTGTGTGTGTGTGTGTGTGTGTGTGTGTGTGTATTGCTGTTTTAATACATATATTTAATGAATTAATAGTTTTTTAGTAATAATACTGATAATAAAGGATATGTTAAATTATTTAAATACTACTGCGTGTAGCAGAAATTTTTGTGAGGATGAAGAAATGTTGAATTCTGGACATATGCTAGCATGTGATAAAACACAATCAGATGACAAAAATTAAATACTTCTCTTTGGATTATGCCCACAAACCAGCGGCGTCATAGGCGCGGATTACGTGGGGGCTTCGGGGCTTGAGTCCGCATACGGAAAAATCTGAGGGGGCTCTGCCCCCACACGGAAAAATCTGAAGGGGTTCTGCCAGAACACAAATTATTTTATCATACACAGTAACAATGTATACCTATTCTATTATTTATTTTATAAAATTCCAACTTGTCATACTGTATTAACTAAAGTACTGCGTCAGTAACACGTGTGGACTAGCAAATAGTACTGCCACCAGTGTTTCCAGATTTAAAATGCAGTATTGTCGGAAATTAATAATAAAATTATCAGATTTTAGTGAAAATTATGGTAGATTTTGTAGACTTCTGTGAAATAAATTTTATATATATATATATATATATATATATATATATATATATATATATATATATATATTCAACATACATACCTACAACTGAAATTTATTTTCTATCCGTCTTATGTTGAATTTCGCCGTAAATTTAAAAAAGTCAAGATTTTTAAAAAAATTAGGTAGTATTTTAAGTCATACGATAAATTCGCATCTTTCGTACAATTTTATTTATTTATGTACCAATCTTAAGAAATAAAGTTTTTATTTGGTAAATTTTCTATTGTACCTTTTTAGCCCCCACACGAAAATCCAAAAGTCGGCACCTATGAGCGGCGTAAATAAATATCCGCATGAAATTACTTGAAAATTGATAAATTCTGGCTCACTAGCAATAAAAAGCATCTTGTTCGTGTCAGGCGGGAAACTAACCTAAATATAAATATAAAACCCAAATATTAACCTAAATATAAATACATAATAAAGTAAATGAATATTTATATTATTTTAGAGCTACCTAGATGCGTAATCTTCGATACAAAAATGTAAGAAACAAACAAACATTGAATTTGTAACTCATTTTCCAATTAACAGTTTAATTTACCATGCTTCGCGTCTCAATCATTTCTTCGATGCCATATTTATTAACTTTTTGGAAATGTGTGAAAACGAAGGGTGGCATTTCTCGATTTTTAGGAATGACATTTCGGAACACAACAATACACTTGTGATTTCGTTGGTTTTGGTGAAAATTCTATGAACCGTATTCTCACCTCTTTAAGTAGCGCTACTTGTGAAAAATCGCTACTTCAACTGTCAAATGTCAATTTTAATATTAAAAGTTAGAGAAATAAAAATAAATTTAATTGTAAATAGCATTTATTTCAAATATTATAGATTTCATTTACAAAAATATGAAACCTATTCTTCTCTATTAATAATATAGAATAAAATTTAAAAAATCGAAATCGCGCTACTTCGGAAGTAGCGCTACTTGAATAGGTGAGAATGCGGGCCTATATATTTTTACATTTACAATATATAATTAATCCTTAAACGATCTAATATTGCATTCATGTTGTTTTTAACTTATTTATAGTAAATTTATGTTATTATTTTAATAAGCAACTACAAACATTATACTTAACCTTAGTTTTCTGAAAGTATACAATGTTTCAAAATTCTAGGAATACTCCCGAATTTTATTGTATAATCAAAAAGAAAAAGTGTTCACAATCATTACAAATAAATATAAATTTAAATACTTGATGAATTTTTAAAATCTCGCCTAAAATTCTAACGTTTTAGATACTATACTCGTTGTGACGTCACAAAATTAGTGCGATGTTTGATCACCAGAGTCCGCTCAAATTGAATTGCGTATAGATTAGCGCGTAAAAGTTGTAACGTAAATAACCGAAGCATGCCATGCGTTATAATCCTACAGTTCCTAAATTCTACGCCTCCAAATATCGTGCCTCCCTAGTGTCACAAGTGCATCACCAGGGACGTAGAATTCAGACAACCTAATCCCATAAGTACTAAACTGGGACGTATAGAGACGGCATGAGAAAATATTAACGTGGAAATTGGATTCTAGGGACCTTTAAACCGTGGTCATTTACCAAAATCTCGATATGCGATTTTTAGCACGATCCCTATACCTCCCTTACCAAGGGTAGCGGGAGGTAGAAAGCTCGTAAAATAAAAATTTAAATAAGAATTGTTGTTTGGTATATAGTTTTTGAATCACGATACAGATAATAAATCTTATTTTGTAAAACTTAACCAAGTGTTATAGCTATTAACATACCTAGGAATGTTATGTATATCATAACTGACGCAGATGTCTGTTTGAAATCCGAGCTCGTAGAGCCAGGATTTTAAGACATCTATGGCCCAGTTGCATAAAGCATTGTTAACTTTAATCACGTTGTTAACTTTGACAACGTTTCTTTTCCAATGTATTTTTGATAACGTATCCATGGTTACAATGTGTAGTTAAACACATGATCAGCTAACAACGTTTTATGCAACTGGCCCTAAGTCTTGTTATGATTCATAACATCCGTGGTTTATTCAATAGTTTATCGGTTTCAGAAATTAAAGACATTATTATTAAAAATTATTTTTGAAAATTCTTTCATTAATGCAACTTTCAGAATGCTGTGGTTAACAGAACAATTATTTTGACATATGTCAATATGACAAATATTCAAATTACGTGCTTTATTCCTCATGTTTATTATTTTAGAATAAAGTAAACCATATTTAGAACGATACACTAACGTTATCTACAGGGTGTTATATTTTAATGGACCCAGCAAATATCTCGCTTATTTATTAAGTTGGCAATTTTTTTCATATAACATGATTTATGCAGGAACATGTAAGCTACTTGATGACGGATGTGCATTCCTGATACCACTTCCGGTTTATGAGTAATTAATATCTACTTTGAAATTTCAAATAGAACATACTAAGTATATTTTTTTACAAATTTGAAAAGTGCATCAAATTTGCTTTACAATCATGCTAAATAATCCATATGTTACATTATTAAAAATTAAAATGGCGGGCACTTTTTTATACACCTAATTGGAAAGAGAATAGTGAGCCATGACTGTGGCTTGAAATAAAACAATTGTAACTATTATTATTAAACGAAATAATATTTTTTTGTCATAATAATACAGAAAATAAGAATAAGGAACACAAGTCACAGTCATGGCTCATTATTCTCTTTCTAATTAAGTGTATAAAAAAGTGCCCGCCATTTTAATTTTTAATAATGTAACATATGGATTATTTTACATGATTGTAAAGCAAATTTGATGCACTTTTCAAATTTGTAAAAAAAATATAGTATGTTCCATTTGAAATTTCAAAGTAGATATTAATTACTCATAAACCGGAAGTGGTATCAGGAATGTACATCCGTCATCAAGTAGCTTACATGTTCCTGTATAAATCATGTTATATGAAAAAATTGCCAACTTAATAAATAAGCGAGATATTTGCTGGGTCCATTAAAATATAACACCCTATATATGCACTAATGAAGAGCATTATACTTTCATTTTATTTTATTTTCATTTTGTAGAGTGTTGTTGACAAGTCAGTATTGTAATAATATTAACGTACAAATACAGTTATTACTTAGTTACCAGCCTATTTTTGTACATGTAAACAATGGATTAATATCCTGAAATCAGTAAATTATTTTTTCTACAGTCTATATACAAAGTAGCCATTTGCGCTCTCTTTTGTCAACGCAAAATGTCACTTTGCCGCTCATGCGCGACAAAGTAGAAAAAACGCTCGCTGTCCAAATTTCTAACTATACAATGTTGAAGAAATGTCACTTGTCTACATTCTTAATAGAAACGTTTAGTCAGGAACTAATGGCACTGTAGTTATACATTTACCATCTTCACAAGTCAATCTGACATATAACTGCTCCGTCGGTATATTACATAACCAAACAAAATGCCGCACTGCTGTGAAAATAAAATAGGGCATTTATTTACAAAAACGAAAGTATAAAATACTTGGATTAGATTGAAGCAATAGCTCGAAAAGAATAGAAAATAACGATAAATTAAAATTAAATATAAAATAAATTGTGTCAACAGTTGTGCTGCCACCTGCAAAAGTTTGGCGTGAACGCTCCCAATGGACATGCACTTTTTCACTGCACTAGTTTAATGTACTTGAGACAAATAAATTATACAAAAAACTTATAATATTCATTACCAAATTGGCATTAATTTTTTTGTAAAAACGAAAGCCAAAACAATATCTTGAAGTCGTATCTGAATACGTTCCTATCTTCACTGCAAAACTATTGAATAGTACTGTAAGTACAAAGTGTTAAATGGTGAAGGACTGTAGAAAAAATCTTGTGTGTGTTTCGAGCGCAAATGGCCATTGTCGATTTCGAGAGAATGCCGCGCTCCTGCGTCGCGCGTCAAAAACCTCTCAATCGACAATGTCCCATTTTGCGCTCTTAATACACAAATAGCTATTACCGTATTAAAATGTTTCACCGAGTCCCAACAACAGATTCAATCAAACATATCAGTAGTAGAAAACCCGATCCTCCTCTCTAAATTTCTTTTTCATTCATCTGTAACAAAGTACACTCTGCAAATAGACATCCGTGTTGTCTTGAACAGTACATTACAGTGTTAATGGCATTGGTCACATGGCGACCCGCATAATGTGTTTTATGTTCCTGTAGTCTCAGTAACGCACTTGTTGCCGGAAACAACAACGGAACTATACAGAAAAATCACGGCAAACATGCAGCCAACAAAACACTGCTACGACACAATAGACGATAACGATAACGCAGCATTTGTAAATGATAACCTGGATACGGAATAGATTTGTAATACATGTATGACATACAAACATAAAAAGGAATCAGACGAAAGAAATCGCAGATTTTTAATTTATTTAATAGATAAGGCAGGTAATGATGTTACATACATATTGATTACAAATTATACATTATTACCTACCGCTTATTTACTCGCTTATATTGTCGTATTATTTAAATAATAGCAGAGGTTATTCTAAGGATTTTTTTCCACTGCACTTAAAGGAAGTAAATCGCTGTAGGGTTCATAGGCGTGCGCACGGTGGGTGCCATGGGTGTCACGGCACCCCCTAATATATTAATACGAGGGCTGTTCTCTTTCCACTGCCTATCTAGCAGGTTATGATATTTTGAAACAAATTTTGTTTGACATTTTAATCTAGTCACAGGAGAGTTCACTTATATTGGCAACCTTTCTCCCCAACTATCCGCATTTAAATTAACCAATGAACAAGCAGTTAATCGTCTCCTTGGCAACATATTGACAAACAAACAGCAATAAGAAATTTTTCTAAAGTTTTCACTGCGATTTTCCTCGCGTCTTATTAAAGTACTTTCTGAATAAAGAACGATTTGTTGCATTTTGTGACTTTTCTTCAAGGTAAAAAATAAGTTACTTCATCAGATAATGAATTTAACAATTACTAAATTTTTGTTGTAGATTATATAGCCACTCCAAATGAATTGGGTGTTCAACAACAATATAGTCTTAAAAAGGTAATATTATTCAGTTTATAATTTAGAAAAACAAAATTATCTGAACTTTTATTATCAAACAGAAAATGCAGTTAACGGATTTATCATGATTGAAGAAAGTAAACCACATATTTCTGGACTCTTCTTAGAAAAACCATCAAACAAATCAGAGGAGAAATAAAGATCATCATGGTATACTTAGTTTTAATTCTGTTGACAAACTGTACCTTCTTGCTACTTAAGCGGATCATAAAAATTTGCCATTAAATTAGTTGTTCATTTAATATAAATAAATTTGATTATAAAGTCCCATTTTTAACCAACTCAACTTCAATATAATGTATAAATGTCCTTATTAACTTCATAACTATTTTAGAATACCGTGAAATTAATTATGCTGTTGATTATGTATTATAGGTTAGCAAATGTACTTATGTATTATATGTCTATTTTTTTTACTACAGGTTTTTGATGAAGTATAATAATATATCAATATTTTGTGTTTATTTTAAGTTTATTTGAAAAAAAAAAAAAATTTAATAAAAAAAATTGGAAAACTGTCATGAGAGACATCTTGCGGCCTGGTCCCCAACTAACCGACAATGCCGCCTTGGCGGTTTTATTGTTTTAACATATAGTGATGGTTGTTAAATATAATTGGATGTTGTTTAAATACATAATTTTGAAGTAATCCTTTCCCCAAGAAATCATTGAATTGATCAAAGAGCATTATTGAGCTGTGATTTTTTACAATTTCAAGCGTAGATTAAGCCATCAAGAATATATTGAGGAAATCCATCGAGTGTTTGGTGACAAGTCGTGTTCCTTAGGTACCGTAAAGGTGGTACAATGAATTTCAGGACCGGCATGTTACTGTCAGGAATATTCAAGCAACTTAAAAGATTGGTGCGAAAGCAATTAAAACCATTTTAGACCAACATTTGATGGTACGTAAGCTTTGTTTTCGTTGGATTCCCCACAATTTGACTCCAGTCAAAAAGACAACCGTTTGAAATGGTGCAGATGTACACTAGATCGCTTTGACAATGAGTCGTTTCATTTGGTGTACAACTTCATTAGAGGTGACGAAACAGGTATACTGCTATGATCTCGAAAAAAGCAACAGTCCGCAGTTTGAGTCTTTGAGAATGAGTCGGCTCCAACAAAAGTTATCCGCGAAAAAAGCCGAAATAAAAAGATGGTCGCCACATTTTTTTGGAATTATTGGACATGTTTGCACTGTATCACTCTAGGATCGTCGTAATGTTAATGTTGAATGGTACACTACTGTTTGTCTGCCTCAAGTTCTCCAAAATGTTCGCAAAAAACATCAACGGAGAAGGATTATCTTGCATCAACAAGGCAACACTCGGCCGTAAACTGTTGCTCGAACGACTGATTATTTGAATGCCCAAAACATTGAAGTAATGGGTTATTCGCCGTATAGTCCAGATCTAGCACCTAATAATTTCTTTTATTTCCACGTGTAAAGGATAAGTTACGGGGTTTATGTTTTACAACGGCCAAAGAAGCTGTTGACGCATTTAAAAATGAAATAAAGAAACAAACGCAGGAAGATTGGAGAAAAAGCTTTGGAGATTGGTTTTACTTTAATAGGCTCAGCGGAAAGAGAACAGCCCTCGTAATATTAAAAATATTAAGTTTTTATATTATTATTTTGTTCATGTTGCTATAATATATATTTTATTTATTATCTTTTCTCGATATTTTGAAGTAATAATGGTAAAATAAATGACTCCATTTACATTTATTACTTAATTTATAATAATAATAATTATATTATGGGGTCTCGTGGCCGCGTGCCTGAGTGTCAGGTCGCGAATCTGGGGAACCGGGTTCGATCCCGACTGACGCCAAATATTTCTAATTTTAAATGGCATAAAATTGACCCCTGTGGTGCACTCCTGGTAAGCGCCCGCACGGTGCAAATATTTCATCATTGCCGATATCTGTGTACAAAGCAGATTGGCACACCCAGTAATGGGTAATAAGCCGCGATGATATATTTATTTATTTATTTATTTATAATAATTATACATATTCATTTTGGCAACCACAAAAGTAAAGTTCTGCGCACGCCTATGATTATATATCAAGTCAATTATTTTAGCTGGAACGCAGAAAAAACTCAACTTTTCTAAAAATTTAAATTTCCAAATTTTTTTAGAAAAATTGTTGTTTTTTTTCTGCGTTCCAGCTAAAACAATTGACTTGATATATAATTATACAAATATATTCAAATATTACACCTTGTTATCTCCAATGGGCCGTATGGGGGTCCCTATGTTACATTTTATAATTGACCATTTCTAGCCCTGAAGAAGACTGTAGTTACAATCGAAACGTAGGCCGGGAAATAAATAATTTTCACTAGACTGCGTGTCTGATTATTTTCCGTTTTTCCAGTTACTATAAAACTTCTTAAAATGTGAAGCCTATAAAGTTTTCGTTCTAATTCCAAGATTACCAATTTCGAGTATACCTTATTCTCGCAATATCTCCCTAGAGCGTAACATTTTGATTGGTTGTTAAAACGGTAGTAAAGCCACAATTATAGCCTTAATTAGCTGGCTGGATTACAATGCGCACAGAAATGTAAACAATTAAAATTACAGACCGAGTATAGTTCATATGCTCCTTTGGTCTAGTTTACGATGAGCGAATGAATGCATTAAGACGTCACGGGTATGAATTCGAATGTACCTATGAATATTTTCATATTTTGGGCATGAGTTATGATTATTAATCCCGAAAATGTAACTGTTAGTTAAATATTAATCTACTGTGAAATAAAGGTTTATAATTTCGGAAAATAACGTACTATATGCTATCATTATTACAGTTTTAATAGTTTCATATTTATAATCGAAAATATTTGGTTCTAAATAGATCTTGTAGATTATATCTGTGATTATAATATATGGCAAAAGCAGATTTGTGACTTTTTCAAATATTTCAGAAGATCAAATAAATAAATAACTAATATGAATTTGTCAATAATTCATGGAACTCACATGTAATGATTTTTCCACATTATTGCAATACTATACATGCTAGAGGTGGGCGCGGGCCGTGATTTTGTCGGGTCACGATGGGTCACGACGTGACCCGCGTGATCGTGAATATAATTTAAATTTTGCGTCGTGATTGGACGTGAGCGTGAGGCACTAAAAAATTATCGTGCGTGATCTGGCGTGATTGAAATTTAATCGGGCGTAAGAACAAGTTTTTTTCTATTTTTTATTTAAAAAATTGTCAATTTCCAACTTTTACTTTCCATTCTTGTTATTATTATTAATATGTCATCAACAGTATTTTTTTGCATAAAAATAGTGTTATTGTTGTACCTAAAATTGTATACACAGTTTCTCCGATTTCACTAAAGATATACAAATCTTTAAGCCCGTTTGACACGATGATAATTTTGTTAACGAATTTGTTGCCAAATTTATAATGATATTTGTGATGGAATAGAACAACCTATTTGTCCATAAACATTCGTTTCCAATTAAACCAATCTGTTACCTAACTTATTACCAATTTGTTAACAAATTTGATAACAACTTATGACTGTTAAACAGGCTTAAATGTACATAGAAACAATTACGTGACACGAACGTGACCCGCCGGGCGTGATCGGGCGTGAGTGCCAAAATAAAATCGTGAGCGTTATTGATCGTGAATCAAACATAAAAAGTCGTGCGTGATTGGTCGTGATTACATTTTTAGTTCCGTGAGCGTGCGTGATCGTGAACAAAAATAGTTACTCACGCGCCCACCTCTAATACATGCAACATTAATATTAATGCAAAGTAATAAAATATAGCGTATTTTTACTTCTTTGTACATAGTAAACGAAGTATTGTAATCGCGAAATTTCGGTTTTCAGATTTCAACGGAAATATCCATTTGCCCATCTCTGAATCCGTTTTGACTAATTTCGTCGTGACGTCTGTACGTACGTATCTCGCATAACTCAAAAACGTTAAGTCGTAGAAAGTTGAAATTTTGAAATTAACACTATTATGACATCTAGTTGTGCACCTTTCTTGTTGGTCATTACAAAATTTCCAGAAGTAGTACTTTACTTGAAGCCTATAATAGATTTGAATGAAAAATTATTTTAAAATATAATCCAAAACTTTTCAAACGTACGGATTCTACGGATCCCAGTACAACAAGAGGTTCGAAAATAATTGAATATACAGTTGAGAGGACGAGATGTGTTTTAGGGTTTCCGCAAACTGTTTCAGAAGATTTTCGAAGCTCGAGTTGTATATATTTAGACTCTACAACGAATCAACCAACTATATTTTTACAAAATGTGAAAAATATTTCTTTTATATTCATGGATGATATGATTACATAGGATTAATTTCATTCATTTGTTTGCAACCGAAATACCACTATACTCTATCCGTTCTAACTATAGACTATATGGCGTTACGAGCGCGACCGTTTTTACATGTATTAAATAAAGAATTCAAATTTTGACGCCATTCCTGGTTTTAAAAAAGTCTCTCTAATTGACATTATTTTTATGCCTACACTTTACTTGTAATCTCCGTACCTTTCTTTACATGTCGTCGAAAACCACATTATTCAAATAAATTCTAAAGAAAACAACGTAAAATAAAAATATAATTCACCTTTGAAATATAAATATTTACTCTCTGAAATATATACATTATATGTATATTCTAAACAAATTCCCAAATACTACATCGTCGTATGCCCAGTTCTGGTGCCGCAATTTGGACACATCTGATTTGGAATATGGATTTGTGGCACGATATGTGCAGTATAAATTATACGCCATTTTTTTGCCCGCTTCGGAGGGCCTTTCCTTTTAGATGTTGTAAAACATTGGCAGAGCCAGGTTCAAGTTTTTTTATCCATAATATTAACGAAGAGAACAATAACAAAACTAATGAAAAACTAAGAAAACGCGCACAACGAAAAGAACAATAATATAATTAACAAACAGAACTGAACAGAAATTAATAATATGTAATAAATCGTGTACTATTGACTTTGTTTACTTTTATTTATTTTATATCAGACGGCATAACATAAATCAAAATAATTGATACAGTTGTGAAGCCAGAGCTGGGCAATACTTGCAAGCAAAGTACTTTATTAGGCTTGCAAGTACTTTCAGTACTTCAAGTACTGTACTTGAAGTACTTTCTATTTATAGTACTTTGTACTTGACAAAGTATGTCTATTCACATGTACTTGATACTTAATACTTGGAAAAATACTTGAAGTACAATGAAAAGTACTTGAAGTGTTTTTAAATACTTGAAGTACTTTAAATGTACTTGAAGTATTTTAAATGTACTTGAAGTATTTTAAATGTACTTGAATTATTTTAAATGTACTTGAAGTTCGATGAATAATTTAAAAGTTAACAATGTTACGAGAATTGTTTGTCTGTCAGTGTTTCTTTTGCAGTGGTGTAGTGTTATTCCTGTAGTACATAATCATGTGAATTTCATTAATAAATACATTTTCAGCGATAATATGAAAGTAAAGATATATTTGCAATTTTTTTGGCATAAATAAATTAATTCTAATCTGCATATACATATAATCAGCCCTATTTTGTAAAAAAGTTGTTATTTCTTAGCAACGTTGTTATAGCAAATAACCAATAATAATTACGAACACTGAATAAAACATGAAAATGACAGGCTTTACATTTGTTTCTATTGGTTAAAATATATAGCAACGTTGCTAAGACTTAACAACTTCCTTACAAAATAGGGGTGATAGTTTGTATTACCTAACTACAGTGCTGGGAGTTTGCCGTATCGCATGACGTAAAAATGACGTCATTCTGACATCTCGGTACAGCTTCTCGTATAGCTTGGCGATCATATGACAACAAGTTTACGTCATGAGATCACTAAGTGATATGGCAGTCCCATAGCGAGGAACTCATGTTTTAAATAACCAAATAAATATCGTATATTGAATTTTTTGTCAATAATCCCTTTTAAGGTCCATTTAATCAAAAAAATATTATTTATCTGAAAAAGTACTTGCACCCAAATATACAAGTACTTTTTCAAGTACTTTAGAAACTAAAAAAGTACTTGTACTTCAAGTACATTTAGAAACATCAAGATACTTGGTACTTGTACTTCAAGTACTACTTTCCGGTACTTTGCCCAGCTCTGTGTGAAGCAAATTTAAATTTCGCGTCAATTATTTTACTGTGTAAACTCGGTTCACGTTTGAACCAATCAGAGAGCTAGAATCTTAGGCCATATCTCACCCAACGTTCTATAATTAAAACGGATAGAGTATAATTGTGTTTCGCGAAACACAACTTAGCAACGCAAATAACCGATGTTATACAGCGCAACTAAGAAAAATTGAACTATCTGATTGGCCTATTTTCCGATGAGTTGTATAGTCATAATAATAATGATATATTTATCAACCTACATTCTACATTTCAAAAGTATTCACATACAAATATAATTAATTTAATAACAAATATGAAACATCTAATACAAATTCTTTCCACATTCTTTTATATAAATTGTAATGTATTTGAAAAGTATTCCATCTTTTCACTATCCCTATCTCATCCTATTGACCTGGTTATTAGTATGTGACGATTGTGTAATGATGAAGACGGTATGTTTGCACAGAGTGAGTGTAAGTAGCAAATTGAGTGTAGAGTGCACAGCGTACCGGAAACGGCTGCAGTGCAGTCCGCAATCCGCGGATCCATAAAGCACCGTAAGTGATCTAGTTTCCTTGATCCGCAAGACAAACGGATGTGATGTAAAACAATCATACCGAGCGAGCAATATTCTGCAATTATAAACAACAGTAATCACACCTGATAATTTAACAATTTTACAATTTAACAAGTTTTAAATCATTAAAACATTCCTTTAAAAGACTTGTTCTACAACATAATTTTGATGATGTCTTGATATGAAATATATTTTTTATTGGGTGTCTAATTGAAATCTGTTAGAATACAATGTTATTTTTTTACTTCCCGTCATACCGTAGGTAAGGGAGCTAATGTTATCGTGCCAAAAATTCGATGGTGAGTTTTCAGTAAATAAGCACGAATTAGGGTCCCCACAACACGTTTTTACTCTTTTTACGTGTGCGCGTGTGTGCGTGGGTGCGTGTGTGTGTGTGCGTGTGTAATGTACTATTATCATGTTAAATAGCATGGCTTAATTTTATGCCGGACACTTTTTATTCACAAAAATCAGTTTTCCCATGTTAAACGCCTATGTCAAGGTTTGCTTGGGACACACGGTATATATATATATATATATATATATATATATATATATATATATATATATATATATACATATATATATATATATATATATATATATATATATATATGCATTATACTTTTACAAATATTTCAATAATAAGCCATTAAATTAGGAGTATTTAGATAGTCATCGATGCCAAATTAAATATTCTATCCAACCATATCAAAAACTCCCACTATAGTCTTGCGGGACAGATAATATTTGTAAAAAACTGTTTTGCCATTAAATATCAATTAATAAACTTTTATCTGTCAAAGTCAAATAATATGACTATTTAAATTGCATATTTTGTCCTGCATGGCACTCTGTAAGAAGCTTAAAGACGGATATTTTATTTTAGGTTTATCTCATGGCAAGAACCTATTATATCAAAAATTTAGGCTAATTTGATGCAGTATTTAATTCTGAACAGTTTTTATGTTTACACTTTAGTTCTAAAATTAATACGGCATAATTTACAGCCATATGAAAATTTTACCATTGTATCTTCTATGGTAAACGTAGACACACGGTATATATATATATATATATATATATATATATATATATATATATATATATATATATATATATATATATATATATATATATATATAAGTATATAGGTAAGTGTAATAAATAGTACAACAAAATAAATTATTATACAATTGCTATGTAAGTAAAACACTGTAAATGAAGTATTTGCAACCAGTAATAATAACATACCGTAAAATACAAATAACAATAAACAAATTTCTACAACTGAGAGGATAATAATGAAGTTGTGTTTTTCCTTGAAAAGTTATTCACAGTGCGAAGTAAAAAAGTTAATGGTAAATTAAATTAAAATGTTTAACCATTTCTTCAAACATGCTGCCTCATTTGAACTGAGTATGTCATTATAGGTTCAATTCCCTTATACATAAGTAAATATATCATTCAGTTCTTTACCTTTAGCCATTATTTTACACTTAGACAAATGTTGTCAAATGATATATTACAATTTTTTTGAGAATATAAATGTTATAATCATATAAATATATCAATATGACCCATTACTGGGTGGGTATGCCAATCTGCTTTTAATTTGCAAATTTTGATAATGATCATATTTTTATTTATTTAAAGTAACTGACAAATAGTTCCTTGAAGCATACATATGTTAAAATGCTTATATAAAACATAATATAGGTTAATAATTTCTCCAATGCAAAAGTATATCATCTAGATAAAATCAGTCTATGAATAGATCTCTGATCTAGTGTATGTGAAATATGGGCAAAGTTTTCAATAATGATGTGTTTATATCTAGTACTAAATATCTCAATAATACAAGCATTTGAAATTGAATAAACAGTAAATTATTGAAGTAACTGTGCAACCTAATAATCGCTTGCAATATGGTCTCATGGTTTGCAACTGTTCTGTGTGAATGTAATCTTTTGGAAAAATCGCTTATTATTTTAATGTTTCTCATTATTTTTAATAGTTCTTTTATTACTTTATTTATTAAATAAATATATATTCACTTCTTTAGTCTAAATTAGAAATACATCAGCGATTTTGATTTTACTGTTACTTATATAAAAATATATCCAAATTTGTAGGAGAATAGTGTTTAATATGTCACCTATTTCACAGGTTTGCACCCAGTGCCGGCTTAACGGGGGGGCTTTTGGGGGCTATGGCCCCCAGCGGTAGATACGTAAAGGGCGGTACACCGAGCAGAGCACGTTCTTAATTTTTTTTAAATAAAATATTTAATTAAAGCAAATTTAAAAGTCAGGGAAAAATGGATAATGTCCATTTTCTAACTAAATTTGGTTAAAATTGATACTTATAGATTGAAGGTGGGCGCTTTTAAATGATATGTGTAAAGGAGGTCAAACGGTAAAAATCCTAAGATACAGGCCTCAAAAATTGTAAGACAAGATCTAAAAATCTGATGTGGCCAGCACATAACCTCTCGCCAGATATTTTACCTGGTTGTACGCATAAAACGAAAAATATTTTTAAATACAAATACATATATTCATATCTCACTACAAAATAATTCTCACATATATTTGCAAAATCTACGGGATATTTTAATATAAATTATGTACAATATATATATTTTTTATATTTTATATTCAATATCCTGAAATTTTCTTTTTCTACTTTCCTTTCCTTTTTCTTTATATTCGTCATTTTTTCGCAAATTCCTTTTGTATTCTTTTTTACGTATATTCTTTTGCGTTGTTGACTTTTTTTTATTTTCATAATCTTCATAATGATGTACAAATATTTTTGACAATGGCATACAAATATTTTTGACAGTGATATTTATGTGTCAATTAAAACATTTGAATTTCTTGTCTTGAAGTAGTTTGATCTGAGATTTTTTTACATCAAATTATTTTATATGCATTTCTTTATCTCTAAATCTATAGAAGATATAATAATGAATTTATATTTATCGAATAAAGAATTTAACGTTCTTTAATATAAGTATTTACATAAATTTTCGATAAATAATATTTAGATTTTTTTCTTGTAACTACTACTTCCGGTTGTCCAATTGTTACCAAAACTTAATCAACTCTTCCCATTATTGTTAGATTGAGGAATCCGTAGTTAAAAATGTCTTTAGTCTTATAGTATTTAAGAAATCGTGGATCCAACATCCACACACACATACGGACATCATCGTAAAAATGTTATAATCGGATTGTAGGGACCTTAAAACGTGCTTATTCACTAAAATGTGGATATGCGATTTTTAGCATGAATCCAATACCTCTCTTAGCGAGAGGTAAAAAGGATGACGGTGTAAGCGTCAAGGTATAAACAGCGATATGCGGTAATTATAACTTGGTCAGCCGATTTCTGTTCAGTATGAGTATGAGTTTGTTTGTTAAGCTAAGAGCGGTGTCAGTGGTATCTGATGAGATTCCGTAACTCAAGTATTTAATTTTTAGCAACTGGTTAAAAATGTAACCAATTAAGTACTTATGTTGACATAATATAACAAACAATTGGATACAATTTTTAACCAGTCGCTAAAAATTAACCACAGAATTACACAATTAATAAAACCACCAAACAACGACAAAAGTTTGGACGAGTGACTGACGTAGCGAAAAAGCTCCGACTGCAAAGTCGTGAAACTGGTAAAGATTTTTCCTGTGAATATTTGAAATGTTCTATTAATCAACGTTTCGGAACCAATTCGAAGATAACTTGTCATTGAATTTCAAAAATATGGGAGTTCATGGACTTTCATAATTTCTACCTACAGTCTATTCCACTAGACCTTTCATTAAACCAGGACTTGGAACCGGAGCTGAATCAAAAACCGTAAATCGAAAATAATAACGGATAAAATCTGTTAGGTACCACATAAGTCGAAACTTGACCCATCTGTGGGTATAATAATTTTAAGAAATGACCAATCTGTGTTTCGAAATAAGATTAATACACTTTGTCATTCCAAAAACATTAGATGGGGTTTTAAACTTAAAATTCACGTAATGAAGAAACAAAATTTGTAACATTTATCTTTTCTCCCCTGGCTCTTGTCAGTGATGTTGGAAAAACGATTTTTTCTTTGTTGAGAATGGCGGGTTTTAAAAGTAAGTCCCGAGCGTCAAAATGTCTTAAGTCCGCACTGTTTGCACCCCTTTAAGACACTTTTTCATGTTCTTTTGAATGACGATCAATCAATTGTTTTATGAGTGTGGATATCGAGTTATGATGACAAAGTTTTAATTTTTATATATGCTCCATCTTAGAAAGTTACATCATTTTTTTAGCTTTCCACCGATGTATCATTGTCTATGTTCATTTGTTTCAAACAGCAAAAAAAATTACTGGCCAATATCTGTGTACAAAGCAAATTGGCACACCCAGCAATGGGTAATAAGCCGTGATGATATATTTATTTATTTTATTTATAATTAATGAAAATTTTGTCAAAAGAAAAAATATGGGTAGCAAGTTTTCATCGTGGCCAGCATATTACCTTCCGTCAGTTCTATGTATTTTGTATAAAGGTCATACAGAAAGTTCCTTGCAAAAGATTTTATTTCTTGTACATTACCTTAAGGCAGTTGTATGTATTTTATACAAATTCCACACACAAAGTTTCTAACAAAAGATCCTATATTCCAAGTAAAATTATAACACATACTGTCAACTGCACTTGACACTGACACCTTTCAATCAAAATTTTCTTAATATAGCAGAACTCTATATCCATTTAATATGAAGTATAAAATGCATTCAAATCGTATAGAGAATAAAATATTCTTTAATATGTATAATAACATTAAATGTGAAAAAATGATATTTAACTTCGTTTTTCAAGAAAAACTGTTAAAATCTTCAAATGAGGGTACTTCCGGTTAACCAATTATAACCAAAATCTAATCAGCTCTTCACATGGATGCGACGAAGAGGAATACGAAAGAATTATAATTTTTGGAATTGTAGTATTAGAGTTATCGCATTAGAAAATTTTGTCACACACACACGCAGGCACGCACGCGCACACACACACACACACACACACACACACACACACACACACGCACGCAATCACACTCACACACACACGCACGCACACACACACACACATCATTGTAAAAATAGTAAAATCGTATTCTAGGGACCCTAAGACATGCTTATTCATCAAAAACTCACCACCGAATTTTTTGACCAAAGACAATCCTTTCCTCACCTAAAGGTGACGGAAGGTAAAAATGGCATGCAAGTAGCCCATTGAGTTATATAGCCCGCTAAATCCTCCAACGCATAGTAGCAAAAACACAGACATCATCGTATATATGTTAAATCGAATTCTAGGAACCTTAAAACGTATTTTCATCAAAATCTTGATATGCACGATTCCCACCCATACCTCTCTTATCTAGGACTAGGATAACGGAATGTAACCAGAACCTATGAGCCAATTTCTGTCAAATAATTTCGGATTAGAATTGTACGTAGACTTAAATCGTGTAAGGTCAAAACTTTCATTTCAGTTCGGGAGTGAATTCGTTTGCGAATTGTGATCACCGTATTTATACCAAAAGTAAACACTGCTTTGAATTTGACTATGTTTTCATGGGATTGTTTGTATTTGAGTTTGTTTTTGTTTCATGATATGGTTTTCTGTCAGTTTAGTTTAATAAGTGCAACGTGAATGTATAAAAACAATATACCTATAGGTACCGACTACCGACTTTAGTAGTATATCATGTTGCGCTTAAATATTTCAACAAAATTTCGGGAACAAATAAATAGTGGTTGTAAATAGCTTAAATTTTGAAGAAGCATCACAATTTCCATTTCATGTTCAAAGTAAGCAGAGTCTAATGTGACTATGAATGTACCTTAATGTTATGTATGTATCAATTCTCAAGAAAATGTAGTTGTAATAATATTTCGAAAAATATTGCCTACACATCTGAATGTTCTACTTACTTAGAGTCAAATAAAATCAATATTATATATCTGAATGCGGGTACATATTTGTAGAAAGAGGAAGACTTGCTTGGCTTAGCTTAGCTGCTACTTGACTTGTTTCCCGTTACTAAATTATATTCACAAAGCAATTTACCGTCTTCAGACGGTCATATATTACATATTTATTTATAATTACTTATTAGATATACGTACTCACATAAATAATGTCTAAATATTTACATACTCTCTATTGAACTGTTTCCTTTTACAAGGAACGAAACTGGAAATCTATAAAGGAGCACGGAAGACAGATTTCAAAGATATAAGATATAATAATATAGATTAGGATAATAACTAAATTATATTATAATATAAATTAATATTATCGGCTTAAGTATTCACGAAAAATATTCTCTCCGAACTACAATAATTCAAATAGTCAGTGTTGGAACAGCATTACTCGCATGTTAGATTTTATGTAACATATATGATGTTTTTAACAATACGTAATTGTGGATTAAAAATGAAACCAATTTTTGAAAAATACTTTACTTAATCATAAAAGAATATAATAAAGGCTCATTCACAGCTACGAAAATAAAAATAAAATTATACATAAAAATAAAAATAACGATATAGACAATAGGTTCTTATGAAAATGTTCACAGCTCTCGAAAATAAAATTAAACATAAGACATAAGCACAAGGATTTGCAAATGTTAAATATTTTACACAAACATAAGCACATGCACTGTCATTTGAGCTGTCAATTTACATTCTGGAAAAAGGAATTAAAATTAAATATAAATTTAAAAAAACCCGTATTAAGAAAAGGGTCACATATATTTCTTAATTTCGTAGCTGTGAATGAGCCTTAATAGGGTAAACAAAGGAAAAAAAATTCCATAGTATACTAGATTTAATTTAAATAAATTTAGACAAAAACTCCGAACTCCGAAATTATTGGTTTTAGACATAGGATACCTTTGATAACATAAAAAGATAACACAAAAAGAAACCCAACTAAATAATAAAATATAGGGTGTTTCATTTGAAAACGACGAGTTATAGTCATTTGAAATTGAGTAAATTTGATTCGCTTTATTGAACACCCTGTATAATTATATTTTTTTAATTATATATGAGAATATAGAGTATAGTTATAGTTGTACAGAATTTTTTTTTCTTAATTTTTACTATTAAAATAACTTTAGTACGCCTTTATAAAGCAATGAGTGCATGTTTTATACTTCGTTTCACGTAAGAAAATAGTGATGAGAAGATAGGTGCAGTTTGATCTTGTTGTTTGATTGGGTAATACCCCAATATTATTAAATCAAAAAACATGATCAAACTGCACCTTTCTTCTCACCACTATTTTCGTACGTGAAATGAAGTATAGGTCTTTTTTAGAGAAAAAATGGAATAACTGGGCAACGCCGAGGAACATACAATTTAAAATATATGAAAATATATAGGGCGTTCTATTTTATAAAAGAGAAACAATTCTCACCAAGCCGTAATGCAACACGCTGTATATGTGAAAATAATTTAGGTTATGCTCCTTGAGTAGACGAATAAATTTTATTAATAAATTTATGCTATATTTCTAACAACAAGGGAGATATCGAAGAGGGTAATTTCAAAAACTCGCCCTTTATAGTAAAAATAAATATGGGTTCCATTAAAAAAATGTAAGTTTGTGGTAGGTATATCTCTAAAATTTACCTATAAAATATTTGTTTTCGTACGCCACTGGGAAATATCTTACCTTATAATTGGAAACATTTTTCTCGAAACCTACTGATGGTTTAGTAATAGTTTCAAAATGAAAAAATCGACCAAATTCAGTTTTCCGCCATTATCTAGTATCCTATAACAATTTTTGGTAAAACAAAAGACGTCCAAGATACCCCTACCCCTCTCAAGACGCACCACATGTCCAATTTAACTGAAATTGGATCTCTTACAGTTTCCGAGATCCAAATGATGGCCATCGAAATGCGGACACTGTATACCCTCAAAATATTTTACCCTTTTTTAATACCTGTAAATTTATGTAAAAATGTCATTTCATTCAATATGAGTTTGGAGGGCATGAATCAAACATACATCAAATTATTCAAATAAATAATTCATATTGGTTCATCTTGAAGTGTTTTTAAAATTGCAGCAAGCATATTGGAATATAAATTATTGCAGATTATGATACATTGCATCTTGATTTATTAAGTGGTAACGTATGACACGTTACTTTTCTCAGGTCTCAATGGTTAGAGTAACGCCTCTTAGTCATAAGTGCGCTAGGGGTTCTGGGTTCGAATCGCACTAAGGCATAGATGTTTTGTATGTTGTATGTGAACCCACTCTGTAATGGGGTATGTGACCATATTCGAATTTCAGTATATATGTCATAAAATATAAAAACTAACCACTGTAGCTTCTCATTATAATAATAAAAACTAAACATTAATTTGTAATAAACTTGTTATTAACAATTTAATGTATTGGAGAGGGATATATGCCGTAAATATGTTAGAACGGTGGACGAAGGCAGAAAGACTGCGGGAAGGAAATAGACAGTTATAAATCAGCCTATCAGCGTCGAGTTTATGTTGTGGTAAGTGTGGCAGGGTGTAGCATGGTCACATCTTGCTATAACTATCTCTTTCCCTCCCAGTCTAACCGTCTTTTTTCACGCTTCTACCATTGTCACGTCACAAATCCCTTCCCCAAATTTTCAATAATTATTTTCTCGTAAAGTACGAATAATTAATCGATGTAAACAAATACGGGTATTTTATTTTTTTGTCTAGCATCATATTATATAAAAATAAAAATTTGGTCACATACCCCATTGAGATTGAATCCTGTCAAGGAATTTAAAATAACAATTTTGAAATGGTATACGAATATTATAAACTGATAATTATTATTTGATAGGTGGACCTTTGGTTGGTCTGATACGTCAAGAAAGTTGGAGAATTTGGATGCAGCTTCCGAGCTTTGGATATCAACACTGCAGATCTTCTAAGGCAGCTCTTCTAAAGGATTGCTAAACTCCATATAAATCTTCTACGGCGTAGGCGGCCATCGATGGAAGAACTGGTAGGAAACTATATTTTTTTTATAAAATATTTTGCTTTTATGTTCAACCATGAGAACTTATAGTCAAAGGAATATGACTAATATATGTCCAAATATTATCTTGTACTCAAATTCGACGATGAGTATTACATTGAAAGAAATACAACGTTCATGGATGTCTTATCTCTGTATAATATTCAAACAATTTAAAATTGAAATATTGACTGTTTATTAATAAAATTAATAGCTGGGTACATATAATTAGCATATATCTTGAGGCCATAACATTTTAAATAGTTGCAGAAAAACTTTTATAGACTTTAGACTAATTTAAAAGATCTATCACACAGTAGTGTTGTTAGTCTTGTTATTGTCGAATCTTGGAATGCTTCAAATGTAGTTACTAGTCCACAAGTTTAAAAATATCAAATTAAAGCAAATTTCAAATACATTTGAAACCATTTAAAAACTGTTGGATAAAATATCGCATGATACATGTGTATGAAGAGATGTTGCCATAGGAAATTTTATCCAACAGATTTTAAATGGTTTAAAAATACAACAAACTAATAATTATTATTTAATAGGCGGACCTTTTGGTTGGTCTGAGACGTCAAGAAACTTAGAAAATGTGGATGCAGCGTTCAAAGCTGAGGTCCAGATAAATATTCTTCCGCGTAGACGACCACCGATGGATGACATGGTAAGAAACTTATAGTCAAAGGAATATGACTAAATATTATATATGTCTATATATTATCTTGTATTTAAATTCGATTTTGAGTACTGCATTGAAAGAAATATAACTTTCATGGATGTCTGTATAATATTTAGACAATTTAATATTGATATACCGACTGTTTATCAATAAAATCAATACCTGGAAACATAATATTAACATATACCTTTCAGGAATCGGACATTAAGAAGATTAGATTAATATAGTAGACTTTAAGTTAGTTTTAAGTTATTTTAAATGTATTTTCAGGTCTTAATTAAACTTTGGTTCATCGCGCCGTTGAACAAAACACGCATTTTCTTTAAAAATGAAAATAATTTGATAAATTTAAAGTGCATTCCTTGTCGACTCATCATAAAATCGTGCGTCGGAGTTTGCTAACGTGGTACGCATCCATCGCAGGTTGCCCACACGGCACGTAGTGAGAGTAAATATACCAAACACGCATTGTCTTTAAAAATGAAAATAATTTGATAAATTTAAAGTGCATTCCTTGTCGATTCATCATAAAATCGTGCGTCGGAGTTTGCTAACGTGTTACGCGTCCACCGCAGGTTGCCCAGACGGCACGTAGGGAGAGTAAATATACCAAACACGCATTTTGTTTAAAAATGAAAATAATTTGATAAATTTAAAGTGCATTCCTTTTCTATTCATCATAAAATCGTGCGTCGGAGTTTGCTAACGTGTTACGCGTCCATCGCAGGTTGCCCAGACGGAACATAGGGAGAGTAAATATGAAAAAACATGTATCGGGGCATTCTTGCTGCTGATGCACGAGAGAATCAGTGAGAGGGTCAGGAAGGTGGAAGAGATTCGAAACTTTGATGGGGTTCGGGTTTCCTTATTTAACATCACGGTCAGTGGGATGGGTAGTCAGGGTTCGTGCGTGATTTTTCCATAATTGAGTGGACTGATATTTTAGCATTTGCAACGCCATGTGAAACCAGTTATTTATTCTAGAGGATCGCTTCGCACTTGTGTGAATGTTTCTAAGAACAATTTAATTTTTTTGTAAAGTTGTTGACCATCGATCGGTCTTCGCTAGACTCGACTGAGAAAAGATTCGTGTGTTCTCCTCATCCGGAGGCAACGTATGTAAGCATCATTTAATGTTAATGGCAACGAATAATTAAAAACAGTAAAGTTCTTGTTTGATTTAACTTTGTTTGAGCACACGGCTTGACCACGTTCGGGGTAGGTAGCGCGTTTGAGATGTAACTGTCTCTCTAGTCCTTCGAGAGTTTGGTACATGCAGTGCATCGTGTGGGGTTGGCTTAATCCCCTCGTAAACTACATGTGAGAACCACTTTGGCGTTCTCACTTTTTGTCTTAGCTCGTATCTCTCTCTCTCACTTCGTCTTTAGCTTAGCATAGTCTAGATAGCTTGCGTAGACTTAAAATAGCGTAAATAAATAAGATAGGCAAGGGTTGTTTCTGCTTTTTGAGAGAGAGAGAGAGAGAGAGAGAGAGAGAGAGAGAGAGAAAGAAAAATAAACATAACTTCACATTTTCGATTTGCTATTCTTTGAACGGGATATTAATGCAAGATAGGCTATTTTACGCACTTCACTAACTTAATTTGGGGGGTTCTACGATAGTTTATGTTAAATTGTATTTATTTAATGAATGGTACATATTGGGAGCGTGGGTTTGGCATTTGAGGGCGGTTGCTCCGTATATATACAATTTATTAAATAAAGAGTTTAGTATTAAAATAGTTTTAAGTTCGAAGAAATCCCTACGGCCCTGTCATTGTCGTCGAGATTGCAGTGCCGATTGGTGACGCAGACCATAACTTCCTCTTCATAAAGACCTATTTAAATTGTATGTATACAATAAAACGATCTTTTGTGTTCTGCTTATTTTAATTTAAACCCGTCACATTAGTCGTACAGTAGGTAGTTTTAGTATTTTTTTTTTTTTATATAAAAATTGTAATTATTTTTAAGTATTTAGATACGGTCAGGGTAAAGTTAGATTTGAATTATTTATTGTAAACGAAGCTTTGTATTAATAAATATTATATATTTTGGTAAGTGGGCGGTTGAGTAGTAACACCAATATATATAGGGTGTAAACGAAACTAGAAAACACGATTTTCCTCGGAAATTATTAGAGATACAAAAAAATACATCCATATGAAGAGCTGATTAGATTTTGGTTATAATTGGTCAACCGGAAGTACCCTCACTTGAAGATTTTAACAGTTTTTCTTGAAAAAACGGTGTTAAATATCATTTTTTCACATTTAATGTTATTATAAATATTAAAGAACATTGTATTCTATATACGATTTGACTGCATTTTATACTTCATATTAAATGGATAGAGTTATAAAATTATAAAGAAATTAAATTTCATAAATTAGCTAGCTATGTTAGAAACAGCTACTATATTAAGAAAATTCTGATTGAAAGATGTCAGTGTCAATTGACATATTTGTGTTATTCTACTCGAAATATAGGGTCTTTTTGTTCGAAACTTTCTATATGGAATTTGTATAAAATACATACAACTGTCGAAAGGTAATGTACATATAAGAAATTTAGAATCTTTTGCAAGGAACTTTCTGTATAGATTTTATAGAAAATACATAAGCATTTACAAAAATTCTACCGGTAGATACCGCATCTACCGACTGTGTTGGAAAACACGAGTGGTAAAGCGTTACTGTGTTCGAAAATTGTACAATATCTACCAGATCCATTTACCGGATTCATGAAGAATCTAATATCAAAAAAGGTAGTGATGCGAAGCGCACGCGTTAAAAGTGGAAATGTGTTCAAAGTAGGACTCTCAAATTTCTAACCTGTTTAAAATTTTCATTTTTTTTTATAGGTTATGGAGCTACCCTGTTTACCACTTGCGTTCTTAAAATATCGAATCCGGTAACTATAATCAAATCCCAATTTGGACGCCGGATTCGAAATCCTTGGGGTTGAATTAATTAACTCAAAAAAAATTTCCCCGATCGAAATTGAAAAAGGTGTTTTTTTGCCAAAAAAATCTTTTTGACTCCAATTTGTTTCAAATTTTGTATACGTTAACTAGGGACAAAGGACTAATGGATAGCCAAATCTGAGCCCCTAGGGGTTAATGTTGAGTTATTGAAGTTTGAAGTGGGTTTTTGGAAATAACTGTCTAATAATGTTTTTCTGTGATTACAGGATCAACAGCGGACCAAGGACCACCTAAGGACATCTCAGGATACATTATTAAATAATTAAATTATAAAATTTAGTTAGTGTAGGATATATTCAAAAAAATATTTTTTTTCAAATACCGTACGCCTTACCTTCACCTACATATTCCTTTTAGCTTATAATACAAATAAAATGTTTGTAATTGTTCTAATTGTGATTGTTATTTATTGTGTAGAGGGTGTACTATTATTAGTTTTGTAACAATAATGTACTTGTAATTGTTGCAATAAATATTTATTTTTATTTTATGAAATGTTTTATTTATTCTTTTACTGATAGGTATTTGTTCAAAACGTCATTGACCCCTAAATTCCGAGTGCTCTTTTCATTTTTAGCGTGCATAGATGCTACCTGAAAGTAGCATCTATGCACGATTAAAAATTTTTTAGCGTGTATAGATGCTCCCTGAAAGTAGCATCTATTCACGATTAAATTTTTTTTAGCGTGCATAGATGCTACTTGAAAGTAGCATCTATGCACGATTAAATTTTTTTTAGCGTGCATAGATGCTACCAGAAATTAGCAACTATGCTCGATTAAAAATTTTTTAGCGTGCATAGATGCTACTTGAAAGTAGCATCTATGCACGATCAAAATTTTTTTAGCGTGCATAGATGCTACCTGAATGTAGCATCTATGCACGACAAAAATTTTTTAGCGTGTGTAGATGCTATCTGAAATTTGGACCTATGCACGATTCGGAGTTTAAAAAGATAACATCTATGCACGATTCACTGTGTTTTTCTAAAGGGTATCCCTTGATGACAAGGAAAAATGTAAAAAATAGACAAATTATATTTTAATTTATATTTTATTGTATAAAATATTGTACATTAAGGGCAATTGCATGAAGTATAACAATGTAAAATACAAATAATCAATAAATACAAGTGAAATTTATACAAACTATTATTTAAACTTACCTATGTCTAATCTAAGGGTAAGTATATTTATTATAAATACAAATAAGAATAGAAATAAATACCATTTCAGCTATAAACATAATAAAGACAACAATGTATTACAAATAAACAATAACAATCACTTAAACTAATACAATTTTTTATTTACAACTTCTTATTTATTTCGGGCGAAAATATACTACTGCAAAGAGACGGGGAAGTACAACCCAACCAGTCTAACGTGACAGTCCTCGCTGATGTGACTATACTCTGTTCGATTTAAGCCATTCAGCAAATGGCGCTGACACCTGCGCAATATGCCTTATTCTCTACAATACTGATTGGTTTAAATGGAACAAGGTATATGGATTATTTTAGAAAAATACTTCAAATATCATTTATACGAAAATTAATTCTACGCATCTTTTATATAAAGTATTTTTCTCTAAAATAATCATTCAACAGTGGACAGAGCTAAAACAATGCTAGTCACAGCAGCAAGGACTGTCACCTAAGACTGATTGAGCTGTACAATATTTATATAGCATTTGCAAGAAATAAAACATGAGAATTTTATTATGCATCTTAATTAATAAATGTTGTAACCGATAAGGAACGTTTACAAGAAAATTTTTTAGATATATTTAAATATTTCCTATACTATGAGTTATAAATTTAAAACTTTATATCTGTTAGGTAACTATTAATGCATTCATAAAAAATATTACCAAAATTCTGGGGTAATCAGTAAGAGATATATTTTAATATTTCCTGTACTATACGAGATAAAAAATTGAAACTTTATATCTAAGTTAGTTAACTAACAATGCATTCATACAAATATTACCAAAATTCTGGAGTAACCGGTGATGGATGTTTACATGAAAAAAATTCATATATATTTTAATATTTCCTGTACTATAAGAGATAAAAATTTGAAACTTTATATGTAAATTAGATAACTAACAATGCATTCATACAAATATTACCAAAATTCTGAAGTAACCGGTGAGGGATGTTTACATGAAAATATTTCAAATATATTTTAATATTTCCTGAGATAAAAATTTGAAACTTTATATCTAACTTAGATAACTAACAATGCATTACCAAAATTTTGGAGTCAAGCTAGAAGGGCCAGGTAAGTGTTAACGTGGATATGCATCTTCAGACTTGTAAAAGGGCGGACTCCTATTGGATAGTTATTTTTATTTTCGTAGCTAGAGAACTTAATACTAATGGATAGGATAGAAAAATTCGGAACAATCCTTAAAAATTAGTATATTTCCCTGTCTCTTTTATTTATTTATTCTTCTAAAAAATCAGCTATCTTCGTCCAGTGTTGTAGTTACCGCATCCTATCGCTGGGTGTAATACGGCTCTTCGCGGGACCTGAAAACAAACAAAAATTGTTTATTTTAGCGCCTAAGTATTAAATTTGAAATCAGTTATCATTAAATTACAGTGGAGGTGTATCGGATGGTTATTTTCGTACCTAATATACTAAGGATAGGATAGGAAAATTCTGAAAAATCTTTAAATATTAAGATATTTCCCTGTCCCTTTCGTTATTACATAGAAAAGGTAAAGCAAAAAAACTATTTTATTTATTTATTCTCATAAAACAATAATCTATTATCTTCGTCTAGTGTTGTACAGTAGTCCCAGTATAGCAACTCATTTCAAGTTCGCATCGTTGCCTGCGCTGTGACAAAATGAAAGGGAAATTATATTGATAAAATAAATAATGGATTTCTCGGCAGTGATTGGCAGGAATTATATTAATAACCAATTTAGTTGTTAATTTTATTTAAAATTCCAATATTTCGTTACTGATTTTGTAACTTCATCACGGAATACTAAAATGTACATTTATATTGTATAATTTGTGTGTTACATGTTGAAGTTGTAATACTTACAAATATGTTTAACAGTTTTAAATTGGAAAATAATCGGACGTAGAAACATCTATCTTCATTAAATTTTTGTTATGAACATGTTTTTTAAATTTGGAAAAGTTTTTGTTACATATTACACAGTTTAAAATAAACACTTTAAAAGTTGTAAGGTTAAGATCTGGGTGCAGCACGAAGAAGTTAGTTCTAGAAAACAAAACTTTTTCCACGTTTCGGCCGACATGTGTTTCAAAATTTAGAAAAACATTTTTTTTATCAAAAACAAAACAATAAAATAACTCCATGTCAATATCTCCATGACTCTGTATGTAACTGACTTACTCTCGAGCATAGCTACGTCCCTTATATACGGCTGTCATTACATTCTAGAAAAGCTCTAGAATGTTCGAACACATCATAACAATGAACACTAAAGGTTCTGGCCGGAAGTAATTAAACAAGTCGCGACCTGCTTGCCTATGTTGCCCGGCTGCTAATGCGATTGCGTCATCGCTATAAATAGACACTCGCTCATTGCTGCGGCGCTGCTGAGACAGCGGCGGCGACAGCGGCGGTGAAGGCGGGCGTTCCACGTTACATTATTATAATCAAAGGTTTCAGAAAAAAATTAATACACGACTCTTCCTGACTCTTACGTAAATAAAATAAATATTATTAATAATAATAATAATAATAATAATAATAATAATAATAATACATAGTATAAAAAGAAAGAGGCAACCTAAGGTGCACATCGCCTACGATTTTTTTTAATGAACTCTAACATTCTCCATAATTTTTCTCAATAAGGCTAAATTATTATTGTTTTCAATATTTCAATACTATTTTTAAATTATATAGAGCATTATTTCTAGTCTGTTAAGTATTTCATTACCGTTAGGCTGGTAATTAATAATTACATTTCTTTTAATCAAGACATCTATAATAATTCTTAATTGTTTTTACTTATTTTAACAATACGCACACAACAACACTCAATTTTGATATCTTGAATCACTCACGTCTCTTTTTCTGTCATTTTTCTGTCAAAATTTTAAATTTCAGTATATTTTCAGTAATAATATTGTTTAATATGTGTTTAAAATATAGTGCGTGAATTTGTGAAACATGTCTAATTTGTGATGATAGTACTTAAAAGTTAATTTTAATTTTTTTAAGTGTCTTTAAAATCTTACATGAAATAGAAAAGTTCATGTGTTATTTACTTTTGTTTGAGAACATCGAATGTATTGCAAGAAAAAGTAAAATGGAAGTCATCTAACTAGTTTTTCATAGTAAGTTTTTTATTTAGTATAAAACGTAGCTTATATGATTTTAAATGCAATATTTTAGTCTCTCACTTATATTTGTTTACACAAAATATTTATGAAAATTATATAAAACACAAATATTTTAAAAAGAAATTGTAAAAAAATTAGATTTTATTGTTACCAAAGTTACTGTCGAATAATAATAAATTTATTGCAAATATGGAATATAAAAAATTAATAGCGGAAAAAATTATAAAAACATGGACAATCAGTACTGTAGTAGGTAAAAATATATAAAATATACTCGTTTTTCGAAACGTTATATAAATTTTCAAAAAAATGTCCTGTATTGCCATCTATAGGAAGAATGTTGAACTCATTTGACAGTTACGAAGAATGTATTTTTCTAACCATAACGATATCATATTAAATTGAAAATTTGAAGAAAATACATATTAGTTTTATATAAATTATTATCAAATAATGTTAAAATATTCGTTAATATGAAATTTAATATGAACGGATAAAACAGTTTCCTTTTAGAGCGTTTATGAGGTGTTTATATTTTGACGTTTTGCTGAGGGGGTCATTCAAATTATTGACAAAACTTTAGAAGATTTCAGCGTTTTACTTTAACAAATTGTGTAAGCAAGTTATAATAATACTGTAGCTTAATATAAGTCTTAAATATGAGTGTTAAACATGTAATATATGATGAGTGATACAGACGATACCGATGTACTGTTATTAATTCCACCTGATTTCTTTTTGCATACAGACTCTGAAGAATCGTACAATGAAAAATCATTCTTCGATAATCACACTGTGGTCGACACTTTAATCTCGCAAATTCACGAACTCGAAAGCCGCGTAAACAAAATAGAACTCAATTCAGAATCTCAATACAGCTCTTCACGTTCAACTATAATAGTTCCCCGATCAGAAATGTCTGAACCTATTTACAAATTTAACAGCTACCAAGACGTCTACATGCCTTCAAGTTCAAAAAGTACTCCCCAGAAACCTAAAAGTAGGCACAATATGTCGTCTTTGCCCAGTTCTCCACAAACACCAAAACCGGGGTCACCCAAGTATAGAAGGCCCCCTAGATTTAACTATAAGTTGACCCCGAGAATTGTACAGGGTGCGCAATATTCTCAAAATCAAAGCACCGATGAAAGTTATAGCTCTAGTGGCCCAGAGAAAGATGACCCAAAAACTGTTTTGGTGGAAATAGATCAGTTTTTAAATAATGTTAAAGTTATCCAAAATATGTCTGGACCAAAGGTTAATCTGGAGAAACCAATTTTAACTTTAAGCGATTTACAAACAAATGAAGAAGCCAATAAAAGATTTAGCAAACAAAGTTTACAAGAAATGGACAAATTAATAGAAGGAATAGAATTTGGTCACAACGAAAATCAAAACTATGTCAATATGAAAGACAACAGAATCGAGTCTTTATACGAGAATAAAAATTATTGCCAAAGTGAGGTGTCTTGGCAATGTGGAGACAACATAGATTCCGTCCCAGAATTGGGATATGGTATGCGAGATATTTTATACCAAGAAAAACCCAATTTAGAAAAACAATCATCCAATGATGATTCGGAACGCACAACTCATACAATAATCGAAAACAAAACCGCATCGAATATATCTCAATCGAAATCAACTCCAGCTATGAATTCTGTCCCTTTGAAGACAAATCGAAGCAACCTAAAATACGTAACAGAAACAGAAATTTTAAAGGGTGAAAACGATATTTTTCTTGAGTCGTATCCCTCGAATAAAACATTCTCGACAGTGGCTGTAAAAAGCTTGCCTTCTAAATTAGGAGGTGGACCGACGCAAGTATCCGACCAAAGGAATGTAAGCAATGGAAGTTTAAATCTGTTCAGCCTAGCGGATATATGGAACACAAGTAAGAAGCAAGAAATGATGATTAGTGACAAGGAAATGAAGAAACTTTTGCCCAAATTGGAAGAAGAAAAATGCAGAAGAAAAGTAAGATTTAATTTTGCTTTATTTAAGAATATATGAGAGACTTAGAGAGTTTATCAATGGCGCTGTCTGTCTGTATGAATGTGTATAAATGTATTAATTTACTACTTACTAGAATGTATGCATGCGGTGTGCCCCATTTAAAACTGCCACCATTCAAATTTAGATAATTATAAATATAAATAAATAAACATTAGGGCAGCCATTTCAAACGTGCTTTTGTTTTCCCAAAAATTCTCACCGGCTACTAGATAAGGACGAAAAGTTAATTTTTGTCGATTTTCACCTCCCGCCAACCTACATATATAGACTACGTTTATCTCGATAATTCAAGCGGCTTCAAGTATATTATGACTTGAAAAATCCTATTGGTTTATCACAGCGGATTGAAAATAGGATTGAGTTATTTTCAATCCTCTTTAAATTCGTATTGACTAAAAAAAGATAGTTAAATACTTGATTACGCAGACAGACAGAGAGAGGTATATGATCTAATTTCATCCTGGATATATAACCCCAAAATCTAAAAATTGTCAAGTTGTTATTTGTATTCTCTTTTAAAAACATTAAAAAACATTTATTTCTTCTTCACTCCAAATATTTCGCTTTTCGATAATTTTACTAAATTTTATGTTGCGAATTTTATAAAATAAGGTAAAATGCAAACAACCAACAACTGATATGAATTTAGTAACAGTGCAACATACTGCGGATGTGCGCATGCGTAGTTACATTATTTGAAGCTTCACTGTTTATTTCGACTGAAGTCAAGCCGCTTCGAAGTCTTCAAACGTCGAGATAAACGTAGTAATTGATAAGGGAGGCAATGTATAAAAAAAAATATGATCACGGCATATTACCCATTGCTGGGTGTGCCATTTCGTTTTGTACACAGATTTCGGTAATGATGATATATTTGTATAGTGCGGGCGTTTACCAAGCGCCACCTCACGAGCACCCATTGCTGGCGTGGAGAATGCACCACAGGGATCAATTTTGTACCGTTTAAAATTCGAAATATTTGGCGTCGCTCGGGATCGAACCCGGTTCTCCAGGTTTGCGACAAGATATTCAGGCACGCAGCCGCAAATGTATTCGGTTCAAAAATTCCATAATGATTTTCAGTGAATAAGCACGAATTAGGGTCCGCACAACCCGTTTTTACTATCTTTACAATGATGTCTGTCTGTTTGTGTGGTACTTTACTTGAAGCCCATAACAGTTTTTTTTAATGAAAAGCTGTATTAAAATATAGTCCAAAACTTTTCAATTTTAATATTTAAAACATATTTGATAATTAGATTTTGGATAAAATTGATAAACCGGAAGTCATATTTTATTTGAATCCATGAATAGGTTTTCGCGAAAAAATATATTATGATATAATCCAAAATATGATTGAAAATAAGATATTTGATTTTGACAATATATATAATAAACCAAAAGTGGTACTTTACTTGGAATTCTTCGCAGATTTTCGAAGAAAAACAATAAAATATAATACAAAATTTCGTATTACAGGTGTTTTAAATTGTTAGAATAACAAAATAGATTTTGTTTGTAAACGATCAACCGGAAGTGATAATTAATTTAAAGCTCATTGCTATTTTAAACATAGAATTGTAGGTTGTGCTAGCCACATATCAGACATTTTTAAGATAAAAATAGAAAATGCGTTCGTGTTATATCTCAGAAATTAAGTATCATAAAAATTACTGTCGCATCCATTGGATAGGCAATAAGAATATCAATCTTCAATATTTAAGTCATTTTGCCCAATACACCTTTTCAAAAGACCTTTTCACTGTAAAGAGATATAAGATATGCGCAATGGGGATCTGCGCATAGTAATACAAGAGAAATCTATGGCATTTGTTTCTAAAAAATTTGACGTAAAATATGAGAAAAATCTTTGACACAAAAACTTCTCGAAAGTAGAGATAGCTGTTAAATTGAAAAGGTGTATTTAACGGCTATCTCTTTCTATCGCTTCAAATAGGCGTCAAACGCAACGTCAAAAATATTGTAATCTTTAAAATACCTGTATTCTCGGTGAAAATTTGTATCGTTAGACATTTTAGCTTCAATACAAACTTTTGTTCTTTCAAGAAATTTTTAAAAGTTTTCTGAGACTTTCCTCACGTTTTAGGTCTAAATTTTTCAGAAACAAACACTATGGATTCCGATCCCATGGCAAGAGCGTATCCATGACTCCCGCCATTTGTTTTTACTATGCGTAGATCCCCATTGCGCATATATCTTCTATCTCTTTAAAATGAAAAGGTCTATTATTAATAATTATAAAGTTATTAAAAAATGAAAAAATCGACCAAAATTAGTTTATTGTTATTATCCAGTAGCCTGTGTGATTTTTGGGAAAACAAAACCAAATCTGACTTGGCCGTCCGAACGCGCGCAAAATTTCCATAGCTCTTTTTTCGAAATGCCAATGGTGGCAGTTTTAAACGTGACACCCTGTAAAATTTAATTTTAAGTACAGTTTGAAACTTTTATATTTTATAATTATTCTTTTTTCATTATTTAATTGGCCTCTGGTACATCAGTATCCGCAATTTCTCAAGACATACAAAATGCAAACTAAGGTATTTGAAATTTTTAATAAAATTTATATATTTGTTTTACTTTACCAATAATACATTTACAATCTGTTCAAAATACTGCACAAAATTAATTGTTACAATAAATTGGATAGCAGTTGAAATTACAAGATTTGTTATTTTTAATTTTAAATTTATAAGCGAAATATATATTTGAATTTGTTTGGTATAAATTAATTTGTCATATATTAATATAACAATGGAAACAATTAAAGACATGTTTATAATATTTATTTATTATTTATAAATATGCTTAACTTTTTAGCACTGTGAAAAATTGATCCAAGACCTTCAGATGAAAATATTGGAAATGCAACAACGATTAGCCGTTGCAGTTCAAGTAGATTCAGCTAAAGACGAAGCCATACTTCGTTTCCACGAAGCATGGGAAAAAGTAGCTAACAGATGGAAAAGTTTAGAAACAGAACGGAATAGTTTATCGCAGAAACTTTTATCCATTCAAGAAAAATCTAGTACTGAACTTGCAGAAGCTGCACAGGTAGTAGGAAAATATATTTTTAGAAAATATTACCACTATTTTATTACAGAAAGTCGTACAGTACGAACTGGAAGTTACCAAAGCATTGGATTTGGCTAGAACTAGCCAAGAAAAATGCAATTTTCTGGAAAAAGAAAGAACTGAATTCAGTAAAAAAATTACCGCACTTCAAATAGAATTATCTAAGAGTAGTGAAACAATCCAATTTTATGCAAAAGAAAAAGAAAAATTAAAACAAAAAATTACAATCTTAGAAAAGGAATCTACACATGTATGATATTTTTTACAATTTTTTTTAGACAAAATTTCTTGCATTTTCTATTCTAGGATAAAAACACGGTACAAGAAAATCAAAATGAACTTTCCAAACAAAAAGCTTTGTACGAAGCTTGTAATAATGAACTTACATCATTGAAAAAGGAATACGAGAAGTTGGAAAAGAAAATTCAAGAAAAACAATCCAATATTTTCATTTTGGAAACAGAAAAAAATAGTTTGTTAATCAAAATAGAAAATATGCAAAAACAAGAGGTAATTTTAGAGTTACACATAAAATAATGCTTCGACGAATTATGATTGTTTTTTTTAAATTTTTTAGCAACTCCTTCAACATCAAGTAAAAACGCTTCAAGAAGATTCTGAACGCTCCAAACAAGAATTAAGGAATTTTTATCAACAACAAGTAGAAGTCTTGGTTAAAGATAAATTAAAAGAGTTTCAAGAACAACTGGAACAAGCTGAAAAATGCCTGCAGAAAGATTTGTATAATAGAGAACAAATTATAGCGAAAACTGCGGCTAAACAGATTCAGAAACTCACGGAAAAGTAAGTGAAATTTGATAGATCGACATTATTTCTGAATAATTTTAAAATTTGTTAAAATCAAATTACATAAATGTTCGTATTATGACCGTTCCGGAATTTGATGGAGATTCAGAATCATGTTTTCCGCATATGTTCAAACAAGATTTTTTCTGCAATCATTGAAAAATAAGAAAAATCACAAAATGTATAATAAATTTTTGACATTTTGATAATCGTTTCCATGAACAAGTGCGGAAATCGGCTATTTCCCGCACTCATTTTGAGTTGCAGAACACCTATTTCCCACACAATGGGGTATTCCGACATTTTTTAAAAATATTTTTTTTCATTAGTACATACCAGTAGGACTCTGAATATCTAATTTTGAGTAAGAAAATGGATACATCACGTGAGATATGAATTTTTAAAAATTTAATCGCAATTCAAATTTTCTCGTCATTGGCGCGCTTATGACGTCAAATCGATAGTGACATCTACAACAAACTTCAGCGTCTAAATCCACATGTTCATGACAGCCATTTGCTTTTTTGCACATGGTTTCAGTAGCAGCGTGTATTACAGAGTTTGTTTGTGGTAAAAATACGAGTAATATTTCATAATTATGGAACCTGATTATACAAAGACTGATTCTGGTAACCTGCTGTGGGTTCTGCCATGGTAAATGATTATTTTCTCCATAACTCACAATACGTGAGTGCAGAAATACGTAATGTTAAAAGCCGAAGGTATGTTTTGTTCAAGAATTGCTGCAAATAAAGTGGACGAAATGACAAACAAGAAATATACGCGCGTGTTAACTACTGGCACCATCTATGATTCTAAACGTAAATATCTACCGTGAAATGAGCAACAAATTATCAATTTCACGTCACAAATTTCAAGGACGTTTCTAGAGCTGTAAAAATTCCAATTTTCTAATATTAAATTATGAATTAAAAGTTTTTAATAAACATGTTTTATTATATTTTCCTACTTTATGAAGATGTAAACTATAGAAAAAAGTTATTATTTTGCATTATTTCCATATCACCGGAATACCCCATTGTAGAAAAAAATGATATTTAAAGATCAAAATCTCAATATACAATTTTAGCACCATCTAGGCGGGTAGCGCCTGCTATTAAAAATAGATTTGTACTCCTAATAATGTTTTTTATAATAATATTTATCTTGTTATTTATAATACTATCATAGACTACGAAGAGAACCTCTTTTTATTTTATTATAAAATAATTTTTTCGTACCTCCGTCCAATTTGACTTGTATTACACGATTCAAAATCGTCCAGAAATGCACTGTTGCTGACCTAGGCCGGCAAAAGGAGTTGGTATTACTGTTCTGGTGATATTTTAATTTAAGATTATTTTCAACACAATAATTAACTAAATGTTTACAAATATTAGGACTAAATCTTTCATTATTGTAACTTAAATAACCAAATTTTGTCAAAAAAATAATAATATGCTGCAATAGACTTTTTCAATTTAAAGAGATAGAAGATATGCGCAATGGAGATCTGGCGTTTGTTTCTAACAAATTTAGACGTAAAATGTGAGTAATATGTCAGATAACTCTAAAAAGTCTTTTCGAAATAAGTTTCAAAGGCTTTTATTGAAGTTAAAATGTCTAGCGATGCAAATTTTCACTGAAAATACAGGTATTTTAATGACTGCAATATTTTCGACGTTTCGTTTGACAACCCAACTGGCAGTTGTTCGCGCCATTTTCTCATTATTTGCAGCGATAGAAAGAGATAGCCGTTAAATTGAAAAGGTCTGTTGCTGTCATCTCGTATAGATTAATTATAAGTTCCAACCGTAGGACTAGTTTGATTTGTAACTACACACTGTAACTAACTTCACGTGATACAGTTATGAGTTTCCGTCATCCACCATTGAAAATATACGAAAGTATGTATGCTCTGTTCCATTTAAGCCATTCAGTAAATGGCACTAGCAACAGCGCAAATCTGAAGTAGCCGAAATTACATTGGGAAAACTTGTCTCTTGTCTCCAATTTCAGCCAATCAGAGAGGTCAAAACTATTCCTTTTGCTCCGCAATGCTGAATGGCTTAAATGGAACAAGGTATAAAATGGAACCGTTTAGTGTGACGTCACGAAGGTTGTTAAATTATAAAAAATTGTCAGCCATCGTGATTCGAACCCGAGACACCTACCTTGCCGGGATAGTGCTCTACCAACTAAGCTATTAGCTGCTCTCTTCTCGATGGCTGAACAATCTTTCACTTTTAAAGTCGTGTAACTGCTGAGGATATTATTAATCGTCACATGATTAGATGTGGCGTAATAATATCCTCAGCAATTATACGACTTTAAAAGTGAAAGATTGTTCAGCCATCGAGAGGAGAGCAGCCAATAGTTTATTTGGTAGAGCACTATCCCGGCAAGTTAGATGTCTCGCGTTCGAATCCCGATGGCTGACAACTTTTCATAATTTATTTCATATTTACAAACTGTTAACTCATTGTTAATACTAAACGGGTCCATATACATGTACAGGGTGGCGCTCGAAATCCGTTACATAGGCATTTAACATGGGAAAACAGTTTTTCCATGTGCGTTGCTTTCCAAATTATTTAAGAAAAAATACTTCAAATAAAAGTTGCAGATCATAAAATTCTGCATATGAATTAATAAACAAAATTAATTTTGCATGCTTTGTAACTGGAGAAATTTGATAAGAAAATGTCGAAAATCACTTCAAAATTAGTGATAGCCATAGAATTAAAACAAAAAGCATAAGAAATGTATGATTTTATTATTTGTCTGAAAAATTCTCAATATTTGACAGTTAAAATATCAATGGGGTCTCGTGGCCGCGTGCCTAAGTGTCAGGTCGCGAATCTGGGGAACCGGGTTCGATCCCGACCGACGCCAAATATTTCCAATTTTAAATGGCAAAAAATTGACCTCTGTGGTGCACTCTCCACGCCAGCAATGAGTGCCCGTGAGGTGACGCCTGGTAAGCGCCCGCACGGTTCAAATATTTCATCATTACCGATATCTGTGTTTACAAAGCAGATTGGCACACTCAGCAATGGGTAATATGCCGTGATGATATATTTATTTATTTATTTAAAATATCAATCATTTGTTTGTCTTTTTGTTTTAATTCCACGGCTAACGCTATTTAACTAAAATTTTCACATTAAACATACGACATGAATTTAGTTAACTAATTTATAAGTAGAATCTTATGATCTACAACTTTTATTTGAAGATTTTTTTCTAAAATAATTTGGGTGGCAACGCGCAAGGAAAAACTGTTTTACCATGTTGCGCCACCCGGTATAACTAATGTTTGTATGACATTTTCAATAAATATAAAATAATTACGCATTTTTAGTTCAAATATAAGTAATTTTAATTAAATTTGCAATGCAAAACCGGTAAAAATATATCTTCATTTTTTTAGGTTATGTAAAATAGAATGGGGCGCAGGCAAACAGCTGTTTTAAGTGTCCTTGAAAACATATGTGCTGGGGCCCCACTTGTCAAAGTGACAGTACAGTCATTTTGTTGTGTGTTGTGGTGTTTGTCGTTTGTGTTGTATTTTTCTGAAATCTCAGTGTTTATTGTAAAACACCACAACACACAACAAAATGGCTGTACTGTCATTTTGACAAGTGGGGCTCCAGCACATATGTTTTCAAGGACACTTAAAACAGCTGTTTGCCCGCGCCCTATAAAGTTAGAGAAATATATTTATGTAGAAGTCGGCACAAAAAATCTTGTGTATCACACGCCCAGAAACTGTTTTGCGAGATCTCGTAAATATTCAGTTTCTGGACTAGTGATACAAATAACTATTATAATATTCGTATTTATACATTACAGGCACAGACTAGAAGTCCACTTACTGGAACAAAAACACAAAGAAGAAGTGCGCCTTTGTAATCTCCAGTGCACACAAATGAAACAACAAATCGATGTATTACAAAACAAACTCGACACCTATCATGCTAGACGTTCAAATCTCGCTCAAGAGCTCCATAATGTCATGGAGCAGCAATGGTTGGAAGCATTGCGAATCATCAACAATCAAAAAAGTCCACTGGGCGAAAGTCCAAGACAATTACATGAAACACAAAGAGATTCAACAGACGCAAGAATAACGGAGTTGCGAAATATGATATTCGTGAACGAAGCGCCAAAGGAAGAACGGGCTGAAGAACATGTGCAAAACGAGAGGTACATGAATAAAAATAGATCTAAACATACAGTTAGTGATATACCATTTAGAAATGCCCCTGAAGAGATATTTCAAACACCGGCAACTAGTAGACACAATATAGATGAAATGACTTATTCCGAAGGCGAATTGCAAAAGTATATCAAACTGGTATGTTTCTAGTCCGTTTTATTTTTGAAAACTGATAAATAGTATATGTTAGTTGTTAGGTAAATTGCCAAAAGCCCCAGTAGATGAAGCTACGAAAGAAGGAAAATATCAACTTTCATCGCAAGATAGCTCGACGACCGAATTTGTAGACGTCTCTTCTTCTTGGCCACAAGTAAGTTTATAAATTTTGTGATATGAGAAAGTTTCCAAAAGAAAATGAATGTATGAATATAAATGTGAATGAGGGCAATGAAATGTGTTTGGAATTGTGGAAATGTGTGGTGAAAGATGATTGATATATATGAACTCGTATGAATTTTTTTTTCCTGAAATCTATGTAAGACTGGAACACCCGCCAATGAATACAAAAAGGGGTACTGACTTCTCTTAGCAACATAATAATTAATTATACATATTTCATTCCAATATCCTTAAGATTAAACTGACCTGTTTTTAATTTATGTAATTAACATTTAATTTGATCAATTATTCGTTGAACTATAACTTGTTTAAATTTAAATGAATATTTCTTATCTCCATTAATTATTAATTTATTAATTGGGTCCATGATTATTAATATGTATAACTAGATTTTCATAAGGTTTGTTCCAACAAAAAATTCAGAACCGATCAGAACGTGATTCAGAATTACTTAGAATTCATGCGCGAACTTATTGTTCTAGAACCGACTTGACTAGTGTTGGAAAGATTTAGAACCGGTTAAGAATTTTGTTGGTATATCCTAACCTATAAAATTATTCCCGTCAGAAAAAAATGAGCTTTTGATTAGAAATAGTGTGTTCAAAAAAATTCCTAACTTGGAGTAGGCTATGAACAGAGAAACGTATGTCTGATCATTATTTTATTCAAAAGTCAAGTTGTCAAAATTGATTTTGAAATGTAATTTTAAGGAGAAAAGGAGGATATGGTGTATTGATATTCGTCGTTTTCTAATTAAGTTCCATTGCTAAAATAAGATTCAAGAAGAAAAACTTTGATTTCTCTAGATAACATTTTTGACAATATCTCATGTCAATTGACATATTTTTAAATTGACACACGTTTCTTTGTTCATAGCCTACTCCGAGTTAGGAATTTTTTTGAACACACGAGTGATCAAAAATAATTGTTTCAGTTGGCAATACAGTTCTGGGGATCTTTTTATTCTATATGTTATACAAACCACGTAAAACGGAAATAGCATTTGACATGTCATTTTTACAATAAATACAAATAGGTTATGTTAGAACAGGGGTCTGACAGCTAATAGGATTTTGAGTGATTGAAATACTTGAGATTATTGGTCTGTGGTTAATGTAAGAAACAAAAAGATGTGGGTAAGGGAAACATCGAGCATTTTAATCTGGGCTTCGAACCCGAGTCTGAACCGAATCGAGTATTAAAATTCGGGTTCAGGGTTTAACTCCGGTTCACATTCAATTTCAGTTCGAAACGTAAGCGTAATCATAATACAGCCGATTATCGGCGCCTTCAGCGTCTGCGTTACTGCCAGTGTTGACTTTTCGTGAAAATTGTGTTCGTTTTTTGTCTTGCGTAAATTCAGACTCGGAATTTTATATTATTTCTATATAAAGTTTGTTATTCAAAAAACATTAATACTATTTTCATTAGGTCGAACCGAACCTGAACCCGGAACAAAACCGCAAATTTTATTAATGTTGAACCAGAACCGCACCCGAACCCATCTCTCAAAAAACAAATTAACCTGAACCGAACCCAGTTTTTGGCGGGTTCGATGCTCTGATTTTAATAAAAAAAATTGTAAATGCACTCAAATTTAAATTTTCAAATGTCAATGTCATCAGTGTCAATAACAGGAAATAAATTTTTCTGTCAGTCTTACCATTTTCAAGTAATTTTGTTTATTGCCAACTGAATCAGTTATTTTTGATCACTCTGTATATATAAACTGAAGAAATAGAAGGTAAGTTCTTGGAACACTGTACTATAAGTTCTGAATTTTAAATTCGACTTGTCGGAACGGTAAAATGGCTTTACACAAATTTTCATTCGCTTTTTAAAGTTTACTTTTATAAATAGTTCACCCAATAGAAAAACAATTTTTGATTTATAAATACCTTCTTCCCCCAAATTGTACTATAAAAGTCTGTCTTGGGCTTTTTGATGCCACATTGGTCTTGCAATTTTTCTTATTGCATCTCTGCGTATTATTAGTGATTGGCCTCTTCTTCGATTTTTCTATATTGGTAGCTAGTGGATCGTTCTTGTAATCCATATTTCGTCTTATCAACTCATTAGTTGTCCAACTCAGTTCAATTTTAATTTTTTGGAAGTTTTTTTACGGTATTACTTTTAATTTTAAATGGAACTTCCCTATTTTTCTTTAATATGAACGTATTTGCATTATTTGTTTTCTGGAAAGAGCCCATGTCTGAGCGCCGTAAGAAGTTAAGAAATAATTTTTAAGAGGCCCGAATCAGAATCAGGCTTTAGCTATGCGGTTTTGTATTTCTTTATCTTGTTTATTTTTGAAGGATACTGTCTGGCCGAGATAGATGAATTCGTTAACCTTTTCCGACGCTACGCCTTCGAGAGTTATACTTGATTGAGGACTTGAGGTTAGTTGGACTTTTTTTTTTGTCTTCGAACTGTTTATTGTCAGTCCCGAACTCTCTATATCTAATATGTTCAGTATTCGTTGTACACTTTCCATATTATCTGAAAATAAAAAAAGTCGTCCTCAAAGCTCTATTATTATAATAGTGGGGTCGTAATACGGCCATAGGTATTGAAGAATATGAAATAAAAAAAATTACATAAGCTTTCTAAAGAAATGAATCCTCGAGTCACACAAAATACTACTAATTTTAAAGAAAATTATGTAAAGGAGGTGAGAAAAGGACTTTAATTTGGTTACCAATCGAATCCAAAAAAGTATACAGATGTACCAATTTTTAATTTAATATACCGAAAGCCGAGCTTTTATTTACACAAGAAAATTATGAAATTTGTCTACTTCATTTTAGTAATACGAATTTGGCAATAGTTGTCGAAAAATCTGTCAAATTATTTTCAATTTATTTTCACTCTCTTGTTATATTATTACTGAAAAATGTTAGATTTTTGCAATATTTTCTTCCCTCCATTACGGCGTACATAACATCAACTATGTGCGAAATAGGTCTCGACATACGTGCCCAAAAGGTGCTTCATAGAAAGAGACAGAAGCTAAACACGGCCACCTGTTTGTTTACATTTAGCTCTTGACAATTTATAGCGTTTTCAGCTTATACAGTGCAAGTGCGCACTGAGTGCAACATATCACGTGACCACACTGAACGAGTTCTGCCCTAATTCGCCATATTTGCACTGACACTATTGCACTTGCCTAGGGAGTCAGTGCACAAAAGTCGCTCTGAGCCAGTGCACGGTGCAACTTTTTCTTCAGCTGACTAATTTTTGCACTCAATGACAAGCTGAAAACGCTCAGTGCAAAAAAGTGCGCACTCAACTTGTAAGCTGAAAACGCTATTAATTTCTATGTTTATCGTATTTTCTAGGTTTTACATTTACTTATTTAAAATCAAATAATTTGCTTTTTGTGATTTGACATTGAATTTGACGTTTCAATATCAAATATAGAAAACATTCGTTCATGTTTTCCTCAACGATCACAAATACACTACATATAACTTCAAAGCATTTGTTTTGTTTTCGGCTGGACAGAAAGAGACAACTAAGGTTAGAAATATGTTAAGTCTCCTCACGGAGTATTCGCTAGATGTCACTGCTTGTTCTATTAACACTGTACTATATTTAAAAAATTTGAATTATTATCCGGATTTTGAAATAAATGTCTAAAATTAATTGATCAATTGAATGGCATGATTATTTAATGGATCCTGATCTAGGATATGATTATGAATACAGTTCAAAATTCCCGTAGGTAAATTTCTCATGGTAGTATTAATTAATTGTTTTTTTAATTAATAAGAGTTTTTAGAATAATAACGCACATTTTATTTCAAAATTCACTTGAAAAAGGTAAATTTATAGAGAATAATGAAACTGTAAAACTTTGAACAAACAAAACTGGGCCTCCATTTTGTAGCTTTAAATTCTGTCTGATTTCAAATTCTGTCGGAATTGGGTTTTCTCCACTACGAATTCTACTGCTCCAGACCGTAGACTTTGAAATCTGACAGAATTGCGATTCTTCCATTTTTTTTTCTCAGGATAGATTTCAAGTTTGAAATCTGACAGAATTGAGATTTCCTTAATTCTTTCTCCGGATAGATTTTAAATTCTACTGGTTTGGAGTAGGGAAAACCCAATTCTGACAGAATTTGAAATCGAGGCCCGAATGACTTCACAACTTCCAAACAAAGGAACAAAATGTCACAAATACATTATAAGGACCGTAGAGACATTTTTCGACAAACTTTAGAGTAGACTATATACATATATCTCTATCTCTAGTTGTCTCTTTCTGTCCAGCCGAGAACATAACAAACAATACTGAGGTACAGGACATGTTTTGTCTAGTATATTTGTGGTCGTTGGTTTTCATTCTAAACTAGCGCTCTTAGCGGACAACTACGGCGAACCAAAGATGCCGCATACGTCATCGTATGGCGGGCGATTTAACTAACGATAAATTTAATATAATTTGTACAAAAAATTACGCTATATTATATTACTTTTATTGTATTAATAGTAATATTGCATGTATAGTATTGCAGTAATGTGGTAAAATCATTACATTTCAACATGACGGAACTCCCCCATTGGTTAAATGGAACAGAGTATAACAGTGGAATTTTAATGTATTTTTTATCAGTTACAGATGCAGAAAGACAAAACAAACGGAAGGGAACATCGTTCAAGCAAGCCACCATGGAAATAAAAATTGTACCGTGTTTATTTATTGTATATAAATTGTAATATTTATTGTGAATGTTATTGTAATTACATTATTTTATACGATAAAATGACGTTTGTTTTCATAGCTATCCACTAAATTGTTTTAAATCATACCATTAGTCATATCTAAATTATATTTTCTCATTACATTTCACTGCAAAAAATATTTGGTAAGTCAATATTTATTGAACGAACATTTTCTCAATGCCAAACACAAACAGTTTGGTACCGCTGAAATAGTGGGGGGCCGACGAAGCGAACATAGGGCAAATATGGTACGATGTTTGTCACTTTCTGACGTTTAATTTTTGTCTGATGATAATGTAACATTCAAGATAAGTACTGATTCATATACGTTTGTGTTTAGTGCAATATACACATCATACAGTGGTTTATATATTTGATATGTGATTTTATTTCGTAACATCATGGAAAGTCCAGACGAAACTGTTAATCTAATGGCAAGTAACTCCTCTCCAAACGATCAAGGATCTTTAGTAGGAAATATTCGCATAGGACGCGTTAACTTCCAGAGAAGAACTGCCGAAGGTTCGAGACTTATTCGCGAGAATTTCCACACAGTGTTTGAGGAAATCAGACCACTTGTTGAGCAAGCGAGAACTGTAAACCAAAACGGCATTTCACTATCCACTTTATTAAATCGCCAACAGAGTAGCTCTTCTCCTGCAAATCTACGGGATAGTTTTGTTATTAACCTAGGAGACTCAACCCAAGGACAAATATCTCAACAAGTTTTGGCACCCAACGGAACCCATATACATATACATAATCATGCGGCAGAGAATTATTTGAATAATATGAGAGAGGCTAATGCATCTTTAGAACAAGGCACAGGTAACAACAATAATAACAACCAGGAAGAGGCCACTGCAGCAGAAGCTTTGAGACAAGTTCCTGAAGCTCGGGCTTTGCTAGAAATCCTACAGAAATATGTGCCGTTTGTGTTGATTTTATTAGCGAAATGTTTGTACGACCACAGAGAAGGAATTTTGAATTTTATTATTTTGTTTATATGTTTCTCACACTCAAATTCTGTTGTGAAAAGGGAGGCGGGCAAACAGCAAAGAAGGAGTATGACTTCCTTATTAGTACAGACATTTTATATAGTGGGATGTATTTTATTCATTGGATATATATTTGAGGACGAAAACTTATTTTCTAATCTTATTTTTATTCCGCCATACACACAACCTTTGAGTGTGTGGGATTTATTATGGACTGTGGGAATCACAGATTTTATTTTAAAATTGATTACCATTTTGTTTAAAATTTTTATTGTTGCTTTACCGGCTCAACTTGCACCATATCAAAAAAGGGTAATACATCTCCCAAAACTATTGAAGGGCAATGCAGTAGATGAAAAATAAGATTTGTATTAAAATTTTTATAAAAAGTAACTATAAATCGTGTAAATCAAAGTTTATTATGCAGGTGATTCATCGGTCTGTTGTTTCGATTATTTTAAATATGGAAAAATATTTCAAACGAAATTTATTTTAAATTAAAATATGTACAGGTAGTATAAGTTTTTCTAGAGGTGTTCCATTTTCATGCAAGGGTATGTAACTTTATATTTTCATATAAAACACCCTATATATTTATTAAAATTTGAAAAGTACATGAAATTTTATCGCCAATAGTATAAAAACAATCATACACGTCTTATTAAATAATACAAAGGCGAATGATTTAATTATTACCTTTTTATTATATACAAAAGGCTTTGCATTTCATTATTTTTACATATCACCTTCAAATTTAAAGAAAATTAAGTAAACATTTCATCTATTGCAATCCAATATTTCATTATTACACCTGTTATTTAATATACGAACTCTGCGCCAAAAAAATTAGTCTACATCTATATATTATAATTTCTCGTATAAAATTACTAAATTTAATGACTGATTTTTGCCTGTTATTTAATGGAGTCTCATGGCCGTGTACCTGAGTGTCTGGTTGCGAATCTGGAGACCCGAATTAGATCACGACTACGACCGACGCCAAAACTTATTTCGAATATTAATGGGCACAAAAGTGACCCACTTTATTATATAATTTATTGTTTTCACTTACTCAATAATTATTTCTAAACTTACTTTTGGGTTATTCGCATTAGTTTATTGCTTAAATAAAACGCTATATTATCGTAAATAAATGTATAGTTACCTTGAAAGTTAAGAAAAAAAAATATAGGCCAATTCTTTTGATGCAGGGTTCGTATGTGTTATTTAAAAAATAGTATTCCAAAGCCATCTGTATTTAAAAAAATTAATATTTAAAGCATGCGCCATTTTATTTTTTTTAATAATATATCATATGATTGTTTTTATACTATTGGATAGTAAATTACCTCATGTACTTTTAAAATATGAATAAATATATAGGATGTTCCATTTGAAAATATAACGTTACATACCATTGTGTCTCAATCGAAATTAACGATAGAGGCGCTGATTTTCGAAACAAGATGGTCGCCATACGATGGGTTTGACATGAAAGTTCACATTGTTCACTATGTATCCTTGACTGTGTATACAAACCTAGTTTACAAACTTATTTATATGAAGGCGATAAGTTTAAATTAATTATTAATTACTACAGTATTCACTCAGCTGTCACTTATTCAACATGGCGCTTGTACGATTGCTTTCCGTAGTACCGATTTGCGCCACTAGAGGGGAAGTTTTATCTATGAGTACGAATAGAAAATACCTATACTGTATTTTTGTTTAAAACAAACTTTGTATTTTTTCCATAATATTTAAAATAATCAAGTTACTAAAAACGAACAGACCGATGAATCATTTGTATAATAAACTTTGATTTGCACTTCTAAGATTTATTTATTTATATATATTATAAAATGTGTAATACAAATTTAATTTTTTATCTACTGCATTGCCCCCTCAAACAATTTACCAACATCGTTTTCTTTAGGGTAAATTTTATTTACTCGTCGAGGCCACATCTCAACTCTATCGTAGTATAGCTCCAATACAACCATGGCTATACTATTTATTAGAATCATATCAGGGACCCGAAAAAGTTGCAGGAGTCTTCCTTTCAGCGGCCTACATGGTCTCCAAAGGAAGTGATTTGATGTGCAGGGTTAGATTGTTTAGAACTGCTGTTTTCAAGGCTTTCCAAAATGTGGTAAGTTGTGGTTTTAAAATAAACTAAAATATATATCGTATGACTAATATCAGTTTGTGTTTTTTACTTTTGATAAAGTTTATTTTAATATGAGTCAGTCAATGTTATCAAAATTAGACAGAAAAATAGTTTTTATTTAGCGCATAATTGATAAAATAATTGAATTGATTATACACTTTGGACGCAAAATACAATCAGTACGAATTAATTTCCGATACGATGATTTAACATTTTTTCTTTATCACGTAAAAATAAATCTAGTATAGACCTGTAAAATTTCTTAAACAATTTCTAGGTTAACCGTTAACGAGTCAATAAAATGCGCTGATTTATAAGATTTTCTATTTTCATTTGTGTTTTCAAGTGTGATTTCACTAATTATTCTAATTTTGAATACCTTGTTGATATTATTACTTCCGGAAATATAAACTATTTGCCTCATCCTTTAGTAAATTACTAATTACAATTTCCATATTATTACATCGTTTTAATATTAGTCAACTAAAGGGTAATATAATTATAATCTTAATGGGTAACAGACTGGGAAAACTGTATGCAGTTGATTTGCATATCATATGACCTTAGTCGTAATAATGAAATATCTACTAATTTATCATGTAATTAAAAAATGTATATGTATGTAGATGAGATAAAAAAATGTGTATGGACGCCTATAACTACGAGTATAACTATGTAAATAATTAATTAGGTGTTATTATACTTCATACGATGAAGTTATTACGCTCTAATCACGTAAAAATCATTCGTAAATGGTACAAAATTTGTTTACTACATTCAAACGAGGGCGGAATGCGAAAAAAAAATTAACTAAAAATATATTTGTTATATCACAAAATTCTTTTACTACATATATTTTTTAATATCTTTGCCGAAATATGCACTTTATCACAATAATATTTTGTTGTATTTGATTTATAGAATTATAGATAGGAAAACTTTTGTAAATAAATAAATAAATAATAAATGTATCATTACGGCATATTATCCATTGTTGGGTTTGCCAATCTGCTTTGTACGCAGATATTTTTATTTATTTGTTTATTTATTTCATTTCTTTAGACATACATAGTATACAGGATGGTGGCGGTTAGCGGTGAACATAGGGATTTAACATGGGATTTTAGTTTTTTGCAATTTCCTGCTCTCCTGTTCATTTTACGGCAAAAACTGTAGAGTACAAAATTGTTTAGAATTAAAAATTGCATACAAAATTTTTTTTGTAGCAATAGCCATGGAATTTATTTTTTTCTGGTTGTCAAAAATTATTTATAAACGTCAACCATGCGTTAATCTAACTTAAAAATTAAATAAAAACAAACAACTTTTAATTTTAATACGCATTTTTTATTAGGTATACCATTTAATAATAAACCAATTCCAAATGTATCAACTACGTAGAATTTTGATTTATCATAGCCAATACCATTTCTTCATTCACTTCGTTATGAAATCTTCTATTATTTTTATTTCCTTCATTACCTTCGTTCACAGCTGCACTAGCTGTGTTCTCAAATTTTTTAACAAGTTTAGAAATTGTTACTATAATAGGAATTGGTGTATTTTCGTACTTTATGAAAAACAAATCACGTATTCTTCTAAAACTATTTCCACCATAATAATTTTTTATAGCGAAAACTCGTTCCTTATTCGAATAAACATTCATTATTAAATTAACTTTTTATTAGAGAAAATTTTGAAAATTTGATAGAAATTGAATGACATTATTATGTTTAAACATTTGAGTTATAAGTCATGGCTATTGCTACAAATTAACAAGACATTTGGAAATTTCTTTTTAAAATTGTAAAGAAACCAAAAACATAATAATAAACTTAAATTTTTGTATGCAATTTTTAATTCTGAACAATTTTGTACTCTACAGTGATTGCCGTAAAATGAACAGGAGAGCAGGAAATTGTAAAAAACTAAAACCCCATGTTAAATCCCTATGTTCACCCCTAACCGCCACCACCCTATATAGAAATAGTCATTATAAACATACGTAGTTAAAACCACGAAATATAATACAGGTTGTATCAAAAATATTGTAAAAAAATTTAAGGGCATATAGTACTGACCAAAATGAGTAAAAAAGCTTAATCAACATGGGTCCAATCTTCCATAGTTTCCGAGATTTGAGGCAGTGAAAAATGAATTTTTACGGGGTTTAAGTCTGCTATCTCGAAAACTATAAGAGTTACAACTGATTAAATGGGATTTTTTGTTTACCTTTCAGAGGTCATCTTAGATGTGCTTTTGTTTTTTTTTAAAAAAATCAAATAATTGTACTTTGTTAAATGTTGTGGTGACCTTGGCCAATATTTAATTTCCAACTTCGTAACTATTAGAAATTGAGAAAAATGTTTCATATAAAATTTTATTGTTTTTTATAGTCTATTTACTGACATAGACAAAATTTTGTTCTATCACCATCTTTATCAGTTTTTTCGATTTTTCGCTTTTCTAGGAAACAGTTGAAGATCAGTCCTATGTTAAACTTTTTTACTTATTTTGGTCAGTACTATATGCCCTTAAATTTTTTTACAGTATTTTTGAAACATCTTGTATGTAAGCAATGAACAAGAGGTTAGAAAAAACGTCACCCATAATGTAACAGGCGAGTGAAGAGAGAGATAGATACAGGTAGGCCGGGTTTAACACACAGCGTGTACAATTATATAGGACATTACAAATTATTTTACATTGTATTATAAGTAATATTTAGATACTTACATATATTTTTAAAACTAATTAAATTAGTATTATTGATTCATATATGAATTTAATGTTTTTGAGCATCATATCGTTTGTTGTAATCAACAATTTTACAATTATAGCTTATTGCAACATAACAATGCCAAAAAATTACCCGTTTAGCAGGATATTTATTTTCCTTTTTTTTAACAATATCACCACCTTCACAATCATTATTTCAATATAACAATGATAAAAAAATATCTTTTTTGTAGGATAATAATCCTTTACAAATAAACCCAGTTTGCAAAAAAATACTATTTTTTTATTCACCGCCTTGAAACGGCGTTCCTCATGGTCAGGTGCCTTTGTGCAGGGCACAATCTACCCACCCGCACGGAGCGGCCTTGACGACGTTGTATAATTTCGTGATTCATACATACTGTACATAAATGAAATTAAAAATGTTTTATTCACCTTAATATCTACCGCTTTCTATTCTTTTATAATGTCCTTTTCATTAAAATGTTTCTTACAAACATAGTCTTTCATGTTTAAAAGTCTGTCTTTTCGTGATATGGACGTCACTTATGTAGCATTTCCCTATCTTTAGGGACTGAAAACAAAGATACTTTATCGCCACAACACAACTCTTATACCCATTCTTGCAGTTTGGCACAAAACACATTCATCCCAGTTTAAAATTTCACGTCGTCGTCAGCCACGTTGGCCTGCCTCAACCTATCTCTCTATCTACCCTCTCTGTCTTTTATGTTACATTTTGGAGGACACTTTTAAATAGCGACTAGATACGATTAGTCCACTCCTTAGTTGTTATACTTCGTGGTTAAAACTAATGATTTAGATATTCCTCTATTTTTCTATTAGCTATTTATTTAGAGCAGTTCTGAATTCTGAAACCAACTGGAGTACTTTTATTTTTAATATACGAGGGCAATTTGTTAAATATGTTTAAACCTACTCGATTCGGGGAGTATTTACGATGTTACAATTTGATATAGGTATATCAAAATCACTTTTTTGTCTCGTATTATAATTGTGAGTTAGTTAATTAGTGTAGTGAAAATTTTTTTATTTGATATTTCTAGAATATAAATGCAGATTAATGTTAAAAATTTAAATTTCGAATTTTTTTATTTCTTTTTATCGGTAATAATGAATATATTTGTTTATGTTCAAAGATCATATTTACATTTATTGTTCCATTCTTGGAAAGTTTTCGCCCTTTGGAAATAATAACAAACTTAAATTATCGGATATTAACAATGAGTTAACAGTTTGTATATTTGAAATAAGATGTTTAAATGCAGTGGTAGCTTGGCAACCCCACATCTAATCATGTGACGATTAATAATATCCTCAGCAGTAATACGACTTTAAAAGTGAAAGATTGTTCAGCCATCGAGAGGAGAGCAGCCAATAGCTTAGTTGGTAAGAGCACTGTCCCGGCAAGATAGGGGTCTCGGGTTCGAATCCCGGTGGCTGACAATTTTTCACAATTTATTTCAAATTTAAATTATCGGCACATTAATATTATAGATATTTTATCGTTGTAGAAAGAGTTAATCAAGATATGTTTTCCAAAATATTTTATTGTTTTAAGGTAAAACAAAATAATAGTTTTATCGGCAGTAGAAAAAAATAGTAAAAATTTGAAACAGATTATATTGTAAAAGGCTATGTTACCCGTCCTATGGTAATAATATAAAATTAATGTTACGATTTGTGATATGGAAATTGTTATATTGTTAATGTTTAGCTAAGAATTCAATTTAAGCTTACGTTATTATTATTATTATTATTATGAAATATCTTCATTTTAAATATAAAATAGTTATTTTTTGTACAAGACGATAAAATTCTATTTCCATAAATTCTTTTACTTTGCGCACGATCTGTCGAACTGTTAAGAAATGAACCTTTTTGCGTACGCAAAACAGGCACGAAAAATGTCACTTTTTAGGCAAACGGAGAAAAAGTACATTATACACCCTTGCCCTTTCGGGTAGTAAAAAGCACACTACAATCTGTTACAGAAAAAAAAGATTTTTAATATTTCTAATTGTATTATTTAAGTTACGATAGATGAGTTTTGACAAGTGGGCCAACTGATAAGCGACAGCGCTCGTTTGTCAATAGAATTATTTAAATGCTTCATTTTTATTAATACACATTTACAAAAATGAATCAACATTAAACTATATACAACTTCTATCAATTTATATAACACCTTCCCCTAATAAATGAAGTTTTGTACCTTGATCAGTAATATACAAGAATTTTTATTGAATAACGAAACGACAATAACTTTATGAACGAAATAAATTTATTTCAAAAATAAAACTACAAATATCGCACTTTCATTTTTAGACGCTGGGTTCGTCTCCCAATAAAGAACAACTACAGAGCGCTGGAAGCCAGTGTCCAATTTGCCACGACGACTACGATACACCTGTCCTATTGCAATGCCGTCACATTTTCTGTGAAGCTTGTGTAAGCACTTGGTTCGATCGAGAACAAACTTGTCCCCTATGCAGAGCAAAAGTCGTTGATGACCCCAGTTGGAGAGATGGATCTACTACTTATTTTACTCAATTGTTTTAGAGTAAGATTATTTTTATTTGCGATTAACACCCTTAACAAAAATAAGCTTCAGATAGGAAATTCTAATCTGAATAATCATTTTGAGAAATAGAGCGGAGACTCCAACAATATTAAAATGATAGGCTTTAGGGCGTATCGCAATTTTTTAGGGCTTTTTCCCTAACCGACTGAGAGATGTAAATATGTATAGTATTTAGATGTACTGTGATTTATGCTAGAAGGTGGCCGAAATTTATTTGTAAAATAAAAGAAATAAATATATTGGAAGTTATTTATTGTTTTATTTCTTAAGTGCAGAATTTATTTTAGCTTGAAAGAAATTTCCATCGCCCATTGTTGCTTGACGATTTATTGCCTTGTGTCGGTCTCGACTTACGATTTCTTCTAGGACTTCTCCGTCGCCTTTGATAAGTCTAAAACGACAAAAAAGATGTTATTCTTGATATTTCCCATAAAATATGAGTGTTATTTGGAATGTTATTCACCTAGCCATGAAAAAAAAGGTTTGAATGGAGTATTCTGATAATTTTGTTTTCTGAAACATATATTTGTACGCACAAGTGTACAGAAAAAGGCCTATTATTTTATTTATATTTTTGTAATATCAACAAAAATTCTCAACAAATTTTAGTCGGAAGTTTCCGACATTCAGACCTAAATATTATTTGAAAATTTGAATTTTACCGGATATGATATAGCTGAAATGTCATTAATCACTCGTACGTCACAAACCACGTGATACTTTTTAGCGCCAAAATAAATTACAAGAAAGTTCATGTTATTAAAAATCAATTTTAATTTTTTACATTATTCGGTTATTGTTCTTTATGGGTGTGCCAATCTGCTTTTATTCGTAGATTTTGGTAATAACTATAATATATCTGTTAAAACTATCGTGGAGAAAACACAACAAGTAAAATATTTTAATCAATTGTTTTCCTTTATGGCCAATAATAATATTATATATCAAAGTTTTTTATAACATGAAAAAAATAATTTTAAAATTAAAATAACAAAAATAATTAGTGCAACGTTGCCAAGTTCTCCAACTGTTCAGGTACTATTGAACGAAAATTAACATTAATTTTCAAGTTAATTTGAAAGGGAGCAGGTACTATAAACATCTTATAATATATTACGAGTCTTCAATTACATTATACTAGTTTTATGTTCATCAAAGTTGGAAATTTCAATCTAAAACAAACCAAAAAGTATCTACGGAAATGCTTGCATAAGAGTTTATGTAATAGAACGTTGAAAACGTCAACTTTATAAGCGATTTTCTATACTGTATTTCAGATAAGAATAAACCTACAGAGGCGAAAGATAGGGCTTACGATTCCAGCTTTCTGATTGGTCTAAACACAAACCAAGTTTACAATAGCAATATATAAAGTAGGTATGTTATTTATTCCATTTTGACTTTATAATCTATTTAACTACTGTAAGTAACTATTTATTTACTAAATAATTAAAAATTATCAAATTTTGAAGTCAAGTATGTCATACACGAAACAAAATTAATTCATAAGTTGTAAGTGTGTAAAACAGGCTGGCACAGCAGGACCACCAAGTTTATTCTTATCTGAAATACAGAAAAAGAAACTAGACGGTGGATTGTTTTTTTTTAAAATTTTTAGAATAGTTGGATTTTTAAGACACCCTTCATTATAATTATAGAATTTTGAACAATAAAGTCGGAAATTAATTTTTCACGGGGAGATTCGCTCGAACCTCCTTAACACAGCCCTTGTTACATTACTTACAGTCGGTGACACCAAGGAAAATTGGTCTGGGGAATGATAGATGCTAGCAGGATTTCTGTAATGCGGCACTACTATTACAAATATTTTACCAACTTGTTATAGATAATACATGAAACGCTCCAACCAACTGCATCAAAGCGACGCCAATGATTTACTAGATAAAAACACGATTACGTGGAATACTCTCCCTTACCGCACCGGTTTTCTATCATTTATAATACGTATAATACATAATTATAAATACATAAAAGATTTTTGTATACATTCTTTACCTATGCCTTCCACTCTCTTCATCATATACTCTTCTAACAACGCTCTGTTTCTTCTCCCATTCTTCTTTGGTCATGGGAGCCATAGCTTTAGCTTTATCCATTAAACTTAAAGGTACGTCACTGCATATCTCCTTTTCTTTTGATTTCTTAGTCTTTTTACATTTTCTACTCTTATGTTCATCCTTGCGTTTCTCTTTCTTCAACTTCTTAACTTTTTTCTTATGTTTCTTCCGTTTCTTTTTCTTATATTCTTCATCACTACTACTGCTACTAGAACTAGAACTTCCATTAGAGCTAGAACTACTGCTGGAGCTTCTCTCTCGTTTCTTTTTGTGTTTTTTCTTGCATTTCTTCTCTCGCTTTCTTTCTGGAGATGTTGAACTACTGGATGCACAAGAATGGGATCTTTTGCGGCTTCGAGATATAGAACTCGAAGATTTTGATTTATTTTCATTCTTTTCGGAATCACCACCCATTTTTTAAATTTTATAAGAATTAGAACACGGCATGTCTGTTTGACAACTGTGACCTCAGTCAGATAGTAAACATAACCTAATACATATCCGTAAGAACGCATTTGTGGATTTGTGGGCTCGTGAAATTTTTGTCGTAAAATGGACAATCCGACTGAATGTTCCACGGCTTGGCAGCCAAATGAAGAGTTATTAGAAATGTTAATAGGGATGGGAATATCCAAAATAGCTGCAGAACATGTAATAGGATTATAATTTTATAAATTTAATTTCTAATTTGTAATTTTTAGGCGTTGTATTATACAGGTAACCAAAGTGCTGAAGCCGCAGCTAGTTATGTATTCGATAATCCTGATATAGATGTAATGCCGCCTTTAGTAAAAACTAAGAAAAGTAAACGTAAGTCCAGGCAACAAAAAAAGTCTGAAAATGAGACTGAATCTAGCAGCGACGAAGAGGGAGATTTAGAACAATCTGATTCATATAAAATGGTTTTTGTTGTTAATATAGCTTTAAACATGGGTATAGGAAAAGTAGCTTCACAAGTATGCCCCCAAATCATCACATTTTACTGAAAATACACCACAATATGTTATTTTTCAGGTGGCCCACGCTTGTTTAGGAATATATCGACTATTAAGCGAATTTGACCATATGCGAGAGATTATAGACGACTGGGAATCAGAGGGTGAAAAGAAAATCGTCCTAAAAGGTGATAATCACACGCATCTACAAGAATTAGAAACCCTAGCTAAGACAAACCAACTGTTTTCGTATCTAATCCATGACGCTGGAAGAACTCAAGTTCCACCGAACTCTGTAACAGTTTTAGCTCTTTTTGGACCCTGTGAACGAGTAGACACAGTAACCGGACAACTATCTTTATTATAATTCCCCTGTCTCAATTATTAGCAAATTGTTGTTCCGTACTAAATGTAAAGAGTTTAGTCGTTAATATTTGCTGATATAATTTATTTTCAAGTTATTGCTAGAATGTTATTGTTAGTATAGTTGTTAATTGTTTACAATTTGCCATATGATAATTTTTATCATTATACTTATACTCGCTTACACTTTACAGTGATCTTAATCTGTATATTTATGAATTTATGTATTAACTCTCAATGCTCTCAATAAATCATTCCCATTGCAAGAATACAATTTATTACTGTAGTGAAAAACTTGAAATTTCTTACTTAATAATAACTACTTCAAAAATAATACCGTTATATTATTCGAATAATACGAAATTTTCAAAAAGCTGCAGATTCCATGCAAAGTATGATTTTGGTAAAGTATCACTTACAGTTGATCGTTTGTAAACAAAATCTAATTTATTCCAATAAATTGAAAAATCTGTAATACGAAATTTTGGATTATATTTTGTATTTCCTCGAAAATCTGTTCAGAGCTCTAAGTTAAGTACCACAACCGGTTTATCATATAAGTATGTTGTTTCCAATCATATACGTTTTAAATACCAAATTTGAGACGTCCTGGATCATATTTTAATATATTTTTTCAAGGAAATCTGTTCAAGTACCAGTGTACTATTTCCGGTTTATCAATTTTTGCCAAAATCTAATAAATGTTGTTCCCATTGATATAAAAGTTTTAAATACTAAAATTGAAAAGTTTGGATTATATTTTAATATAGTTTTTATTAAAAACTGTTATGTTACGGGCTTCCGGTAGTCTAATTTTAACAAAAATTTAATCATCTCTTTATATGAATGCAGAAAGCTTAGAAACATTTGGAAGTTGGATATGAGTTATCGTGGACGAAAAAATGTTACACCCACATACAGACAGACACGCATCATTGTAAAAATAATAAAAACATATTGTGCATTGTGCAGACCATAAATCGTGCTTTTTCACTGAAAACTCACTATCGAATAGTTGCACGGAAAAAAATTACCTCCCTATGTATGTAGGTTTGCGCAAGGAAAAAAAGAAAACAAAAATATTTGTAAAATTCCCGTTCTTACCATTTTAATAGTAGCTGGATTCAAATTTGGTTCTTATAATAAACACTGTGCACTTCTTTATTATTAAAATGTATTATAAATTACTTGTAAACTAACACTACTAACATATCACTTGTTATATATAAAAACAAAAGAAAATTGTGATTTTTTAATCGTTATTGTACCGAGGAGAAAGATATTTATAGAGTTTTTGAATTTCTAGTAATAAACATTTAAATTTAATTGAAAATAGTAACATTTAATATTTTAAAAATAATTTCCTGGTGTAAAACAAAGAAAAATATAAACTCGATAAATCGTCATTATTACCACTACTATGAAATAATTTTAGAAAAATGTATATTCTGCAGTATTTTGTTTTGTTTGATAACTGATAACCTAATAATAAACACTTACATTAAATATAAAATTAATTACGTTTTACATAAGAATGAAAACTTTGGATAAACTTGAAAGAAAAATATCAATAAATTTAATATTTTCTCCGCGAAACCACTCAAGGCTAATATACCGAAACAACTGAATTAATAATTTTTAGCTTGTCACATCCTGCTCTTTTCAATATTTATACGGTTAAATGAAAAATTAATATAAATAATTTATTCACAGATTTATGTATGATATTTATTTTATTTTATGCAAAAAAATGCTTATATTGTAGCAAAATAAGGCATACAAATAAATTTTCTGAAACAACTGAATAAATGTTTGTATTTCAAAGCCTACTTTCGCTCCACGTTTCATACAAACGCATGCTCACTGCTTCCCGCTTTTCCCGTGGATCGTGGATGTCTCTGGCATCGTACCGCGACTGTCAGTTGTCAGTGTGCGTATCCCGGTGTTTTAGTGTCGTTGGGAGGGTGTTGCCCTGTTCGTAGTGCCCGGTACCTAGTGCTCGTTCCGTGAGAGTGTTTCTGCCATGCTGCCGCGTAGGCGTAGCTCTAGTGACTAACCCGGTGGAGCGAACCCCACCCCCATATACCTAGTGCAGTGATTATTTACTTTCCGTGATCGTGGTTTGTTTAGTTTGATGTTTAAGTGGGTGTAGTGAGTGATATTCGTGACCTACACCATGGCAGACGACGAGGTGCTCTTCGACGATGTTTACGAACTCTGTGAGGTTATTGGAAAGTGAGTAAATTTGAGGTTAAGGCCTCGAAATCCACTCAATACTCAGCACGAAATCTACCCCTTTTCTGCACCAGTTTTATTTGTTGGGTTATGTAAAGAGATTTACAACCCTACCCTTCCATAAAATCCAAGAAAATAATTTTTCAGTACACCCTAGACCTATTTCTCTGGGTGTGGCAGATCTGCACGAAGACTGAAGACAGAGCTCAAGCTTACTGGATGATAAATTTTAACCCTGGAGCAATTATCAGCTAATATATTAATTAAAATTAATAAAATTATACCCCATCTTGTTCATTTTATATTTAAAATATATTTTGTTTTATGGTTCATAGCCTACTAATGAGGGATGCTTTAAAAATCTTTAAACAGAATTCTTTCTCTTAAAAAAATACATCATCTTCACACCTTTTACCTTTATATGTGACTAGGATAGCTTTGTTATCTCTCGTATAATCGCATATTTAATCTTTGAGTAAAAACAGTTGATTTCCCAGAAGAATATACATACAGATATATTTTCATCTTAAAGTATTTATCAACTGATATTTCAAGAAAATTCATATGTAAAAATGAAAACTGTACCCCCCAAAATTTAAGAACATGTAAGAATTTGAAAAAACAAAATTTATACCCAAGTTCTCTGGTTATATATTTATTTTTTTCTTGAAATGTTCCCTGCATCAATATTTTAAGTATTCTCGTACTCAATCGATAAATTATTGTCTGCAAAAAAAGTAAAACAATTTTAATTTTATGGTTATGATGAATTTATAATGTAATAAAGAATGAATGAATATTTTATTTTATATCGTGTAATGTATTTATATATTTATTCATTTATTGCATGTTTCACTTCAGTTAATTATTCATCAGTTTTTTTTTTCATTTTCATTGTTTATTATTCGTTTCCAACGGATGAGTACAAAAACAATGAATTTTACTTAAAATGTTAATTATTGCAGCAATTTATTTGTGTATGTGTGTACATTGTTGATAAAATTTTCCCACTAGTTGGATTTGGCTCTGTTCCAAGTACGTCATCAAAATTTTCTCTTAATACAAGCCTTAAAATTATTATGAGCACTCCAGATATTTAAACAATATAAAGTATTTTAAAAGATTTTACTGAAAATCTTAATATACAAATCCCGGTAAAAAAGAACTACTTTTGTCCTTCATTTTTTGCTCTAAAATTAATAAGTAAAGAGATATTGCTGATTGAAAATTTGAACATTGTATTTCGTATACGTATATTCAAAAAAAGTAGACACCAAAATAAACAATTTTTAATAGGTTTTAAAAATAGAATCTATTTAGAATCATATTTGAATTATAAACACATTATAAACATGACATTAATTTTTTTTGTATTATTTTATTTGTTCGTTTCATTATATAAGGTATCTCTATTTAGAAGAATACAAAATAAACACAAGATTTGAAAAAGAATTCACAATCACTGTTTTTTACCTCTCGCTAAGAGAGATATTGAATTCATACTAAAAATCGCATAGAATCCGATTATAACATTTTAACGATGACGTCCGTGTGTGTATGTGTATGTGGATGTGTGTGTGGATGTGTGGATGTTGGATTCACGATTTCTCAAATACTATAAGACTTAAGACATTTTTAACTACGGATTCCTCAATCTAACAATAATGGGAAGAGTTGATTAAGTTTCGGTAACAATTGGACAACCGGAAGTAGTAGTTACAAGAAAAAAATCATCTGAATATTATTTATCGAAAATTTATGTAAATACTTATATTAAATAACGTTAAATTCTTTATTCGATAACTATAAATTCATTATTATTTCTTTTATAGATTTAGAGATAAAGAAATGCATATAAAATAATTTGATGTAAAAATTCTCAGATCAAACTACTTCAAGGCAAGAAATTCAAATGTTTGTAATTGACACATAAATGTCACTGTCAAAAATATTTGTATGCCGCTGTCAAAAATATTTGTACATTATTATTAAGATTATGAAAATAAAAAAAGTCAACAACGCAAAAGAATATACGTAAAAAAGATTATAAAAGGAATTTGCGAAAAAATGACGAATATAAAGAAAACGAAAAGGAAAGTAGAAAAAGAAAATTTCAGGATATTGAATATATAGAAAATGTATGTATTGTACATAATTTATATTAAAATATCCCATAGATTTTGCAAATATACGTGAGAATTATTTTGTAGTGAGATATGAATATATGAATTTGTATTTAAAAATATTTTTCGTTTTATGCGTAAAACCAGGTAAAATATCTGGCGAGGGGTTATGTGCTGGCCACAGGAGATTTTTTTGTAATATCTTATTTGTTCGTTTCATTATATAAGTTATCTCTATTTAGAAGAACACAAAATAAACACAAGATTTGAAAAAGAATTCACATTCACAATCACTGTTTTTTATTTTTACAAAGAAAATTTAGTTATATATTATAAATAATGCATGATATTAAATTAATTTCATATTACCTTTAAAGATATTTTATAATGTATGTATATATAAAAAAATATTTATTTTTGAAATGAACGATTTAAAATTCTAAACAGGTATATTATTTCCATCTTCTTTACATGAAAATGTTTAAAATCAATAATAAAACAATTTTATCCTGAAAACTTTCTTTATACAACGTCCAAAATTTAAAAAAGTTTTTGTTCGAAAACAAAACCTTCGCTATCGGCGAAAAAAAAAAACCAAAAAAAAAATATGTACAGTGATACATAAAAGTCACCGTACAACAAAAGGAAAAATATCAGTTTAACACCCAATGTAATTAATCTTTATTTAAATGCAAAATGAAAAGCATTTTGTTATACATTAAAAAATAAACAAATAATATAGTTATTTTATTTATTGTACTACCTATTGCATAACATTGAGAATATAATTCATTAGACACGTGACATATTTTCCGCCAATCAACATTCAGAATCCCCCTAGTTACATGTCTAATACAGCGATAATAAAAAACAAAAAAAATATCACCTTATTTATATTCGTTACTAAGGGATTTATTTTCTTTATTTGACATTGACAGTTAATTTTGAGTATAAAAATGTGCGATAATCGTTGGGTTGATATCAACAACGATGAAAATGATAAGGCAATTGTCAAATTAACCATGTTGTAATACATTTTATAAAAAGTTAGGTTAGCAGCACACACAATGTCACAAAAATTCATTATATATTCTCATTAAATATAAACTCGTGATATGATTAATAATCGAAGATATTGCTCGTGAAACCGAAGCAGCACATTTCACTCGTCCTTCGGACTCGTGAAATCTGCAACTCGGTTTCACTCGAGAATATCATCGATGATAATCGCATCACTTGTTATATTACGTATGAAAATATTAATAATTTCCTGACTAAAAAGTCTCCGTACGATAACCAAAACATTATTAAAATTATAAACCATATGTTTTATAAATAAATTTAGTATCTTAACAAATATAATATTTAGATTGAATTTTTATGGGTTTCCTTTGGTTTTTATACCATTAACGAGTCATTAAATCTACCAAATTTTTGACCACCGATAGTGTTATATTCTGCATTCTTCTAATAATTTATTTTTTGTTTTTTCTTTGGTTTTGATAGTATAGGTATATATTATTTTTTTCAAAAAAATTCCGCGCTTAATCGGATTTAAGATTTTAAGGCCTATGACCGTGGGGGATGATTGAGCTTATTTTTTTACGAGTTTTTTTTTATTATGGAGGTTTATACAATAACCATTCTCTTGCAAGCCGTGAATTATTTGTCGGTTCATTTTCGTGTATAAAATTAAAATTGTTTGCTAAGCCCTATTATTCCTGATTGCTTTAAATTTGCATTAAAAATATCGAAGAACCTGTACTATTCATAATTGTTTCAATAATTGCTCCTCTTAGTTAGGTTTTGTCATTTATAAATTTTGTAAATATTTATTCGTATTTGTTATAAAATAAGGTTATACATTTCAATGCTATTATTGTGTGTGGCATATCGGGTTATTGTCAAATGTTAGTAGATAATGTGGATAATGTGTAAATTAATTTTCTTACATATCGAAAAACGGAATAGACCACCCAAAAATGTAGAAAGCATTTGAATTTTTACCTCCCGCTACTTTTGGTAAGGGAGGTATAGGGATCGTGCTAAAAATCGCATATCGAGATTTTGGTAAATGTCCACGTTTTAAGGTCCCTAGAATACAATTTTAACATTTTCACAATGATGTCTGTGTGTATGTGTGTGTGAATCCTCCACTCTAACTATTACTACTATTATTCAGAAAATTATGAAACCTTGTATATCGAACTTTTTCTGTAATGGAAAGAGCCCATTAGATTTTGGTGAAAATCGGATAACCAGAAATAGCACTTTACTAGAAGCTCAAAATAGATTTTTTTCGAAAAATACCTTTAAATGTTATTTTTTCAAGTTTAATGTTATTATAAAAATTAAAGATTATTAAATTTGCTACAGATTTGCATTAATACTTTTTCTATATATTTTATTCATAAATTTATAAAATTATCTATAATTTAAATCCCAGAGCCTACGCTTTAAACAAACAGAACGCAGTTATTCAAATGTATGTAGCTGACAGATAAATGTCACTATCAAAGAACTAATCATTTCAAAGTAATATTAGTGTAACGTTTTAAAAAGAAAAAAAGTAAATAGAACAATAGTAAAGGAATTCAATACAGTTTCCAGTATAAGTAAATGTGTAGGTATGTATTTAGATTAATAAAAATTAACGATTCACAAAAATGTTTAACTAATCCTCCTAATTTTTGGATTAGTGAATTTTATTTTATCCAGGTATTTTAAATTTAATCTTCATTTTATTATAGCTCCGGTGACTCAATGGTTAGTGCAACGTCTCGTCATGAGTGCCGTCGGGACTCTGGGTTCGAATCCCGCTAAGGCATGGATGTGTCTGAATGTGAATCCACTCTGTAATTGGGATTTAATCCTGTTGAGGGGTTAAAAAAGGCAGTTACTTGGATTAGATTAGACTATATTTTAAGAAATAAACTGTCAAAATTCGCGAATCCAAAAATAAGGATTAACTAAATGTTTTTTGTGACTCGGACTGTAAATGGCGGGAGGTATTGTGTTGGCCACACCAGATTTTTTACCTCTCGCTAAGAGAGGTATTGAATTCATGCTAAAAATCGCATATCCAGATTTGAATAAGCACGTTTTAAGGCCCCTAGAATCCGATTATAACATTTTTACGATGATGTCCGTATGTGTGTGTGGATGTGTGGATGTTGGATGCGCGATTTCTCAAATACTATAAAACTTAAGACATTTTTAACTACGGATTCCGCAATCTAACAATAATGGGAAGAGTTGATTAAGTTTTGGTAACAATTGACAACCGGAAGTAGTGTTACAAGAAAAAATCATCTAAATATTATTTATTGAAAATATATGTAAATACTTATATTAAAGAACGTTAAATTCTTTATTCGATAAATATAAAATCATTATTATATTTTCTATAGAAGAGATAAAGAAATGCATATAAAATAATTTGATGTAAAAAATCTCAGATCAAACTACTTCAAGGCAAGAAATTCAAATGTTTGTAATTGACACATAAATGTCACTGCGAAAAATATTTGTATGCCACTGTCAAAAATATTTGTACATCATTATGAAGATTATGAAAATAAAAAAAGTCAACAACGCAAAAGAATATACGTAAAAAGAATATAAAAGGAATTTGCGAAAAATGACGAATATGAAGAAAAAGAAAAGGAAAGTAGAAAAAGAAAATTTCAGGATATTGAATATAAGGAAAATGTATGTATTGTACATAATTTATATTAAAATATCCCATAGATTTTGCAAATATATGTGAGAATTATTTTGCAGTGAGACATGAATATATGTATTTGTATTTAAAAATATTTTTCGTTTTATCTGGCGAGAGGTTATGTGCTGGTCATGTAAAATTTTTTTATTTATGATTATGTTTAATTTTATTTTAAATTTGTTAATTTATGTCTTTAACTTGGTATTTCTGTTTAATACGTAATGCCTGTATCACACAAACCCTTTGTTATTTTAAGTGTATAGTGAAACCATACTTGTATTACATTACTTTGAATAAAAGCTTACTCCTATTCATGTGTATATTTTAAAATTTCGCTCGGTGCATTTTTGCAACACTAAACAGGGATTACCACTTACAATCCGCTTTCCTACACTTCGTAAACAACGCTCCGCAAAAACTGAAAACTAAAATCACTATTGACTAGCCGGAAACTGTGATGCTAGTCACGCAAGTTCCGGTTTCACAAGCATAGGAACCAGTTTGAAACTTGACCGCGGTGGTTTATAGTATAGCTATCGAAGAGAAGGAGGGATATAAAATATAAAACGTGGAAATGGTCAGAAAAGAAATGATATAGTTGAATTGACCTAAGAAGCTTTCAAAGTGATGAATTGATTGTCAGCAACAACGTTTACACTGCTTGTCAAGAAGTTAAAACCATTTAAAATACAATATGTCACAAATGGTCGGGAAATATATTACGAAATATTAAAATACTGCAGGCAGACAAGATATCTGTTTCAAAAAGTGAAACAAAATCTTAATTATTGTTCAAATGATTTAAATATAGAATTTATATAAACGTTAGCAAGGAACAAATATGTACCTTCTGCTCGGATGAAGTACGATATGTTTAAACAAATAAGTTGTGCAATATTTAAAATTAATTTTAGATTAAAAGTGTTAAAACAGATGATGTTCAAAATTAACAAGTGCATTCAATGAGCCCGAACTTATTGATATAATATATAATATGTACATTCATTTCACGAAAATTTAAATTTTCCATTTTTAAGATGTTTACAGAGTGCCATGAGAAATGATATAAATAATTGCATTATTTTGGCTTGTTTCATGTTTGACAGTTTTTTTTTATTTAATATGAGGTTTGATAAAAAATAGCTAGAATTTTCATTTGTTCCAAAATAATAATTAATTCATTAATATTTATTTTTGTTTGAAGTATTTTTCTCCAAATTAATCCATAAACGATTGACACTAGTCACTAGTCAGCAGTTTTCCAACCAATAATTTCAATGGGATCATACCACATACCACACTAACTACTTACGAAAATATATATTTTTTCTATTTCGGTGTTCTTATAAGTCTATAAAAGCACTGTTTATCACTGAAAACACAACGTTTAGAAGATCTATAAACGTACTGTTTTTTGCGCCTTTCGTATTCTAGAGGTGGTACTCATGACAGATTAATTACATATAACCTCAAAATGGTAAGTTGTTTATTTTGAAATATTACTTCTAATTATTGATTTTTATCTTTTCTTCATGTGATAGGACAAGAAAGAAGAGGAATTTTTAGCTATATCTGTGTTATTTCAGAAAGAAGAATCTGTGAAGTTAAAATCTTTCAACTAAAAAATTATTAAACAAGAAACAATGCGCTCAGATTTACTTTGTCAAAGCAATTTAAACAGTAAATTTTTCTTATTACAATTTAATTTTATGGTAATATTGCAATTTTCAGCTGATTGTATTGTTATATCAGGCAGGTTTTGAAATGTATGGTGCACGTTACTTGAAATGTTGACACTGTCAACTCAATTTGTGGCTACTTGCAAGCATCAAGCAAATATGAAAATTTTACTATCCATGATTTCCAGTTCTACGTCGAGGCGAACTGTCGAATATTCAATTTTTAAATATGATTTAACAAAATGGTGGAATGTAAAAGTGTAGATAAATAAATTGTTCATTAAAGTATTTAATTATTTAAAAAGTTTTATTTATGACAATAACTAACACAAACCAGCGATCCCGATTCGTTATTTGATAAATTTACATTTATTACAAGATATGTCCAATTAGGTGGTTCATTAATAAACCGGTGGAGTACATTATAAGTATTGGTTTTCCTCTTCCATAATTATATAATGCTACAATATTTTAATGTAAACAATCAGTCAGATTCTGATTGTCAGAATCACACAATACACAAACTGTCAAAATGTGAAATTTCAATTGTTAGCGGGAAACGCTACCAACATAACTGACAAAAAAAACACTAAGACATAGTCGTATTTTTGACAAGCCCTTTTTAAAAAAATCTAATTGTAAAATTACCTCAATAGAAAAAGTAGTAGTATGTTAACGCACTCGTCTAGCGGTTCGTTTTCCAAACTTGGACTCGTACGTTAACAGATTGCCTTATGATACTTGTGTTTTAACGTACTATTATGTCACATAAGTTTCTAATTTTTAAAAGTTTATATAAAATTTCAAATGACGTCATAATTTTGCGACCATAGTGTCGCCTAAGAGTAGTCTTCAAAACTTTTGGAGTGTTTATTGCCTTATACCATCTTCCTCTTACATTTTGAGCCATAAAAAATAAGAATACGAACAAAAAATTTATTTTTACTTCTGAACGAGTTGTTCTCGCAGGACGGCACAGAACAATATTGTACAACCATCAAATATATATATATATATATATATATATATATATATATATATATATGTATATATATATATATATATATATATATATATATATATATATATATATATATAGTATTTATTTATAATTTTTATTTAGCATATTTCGTTATTTGTACTTCCTTTAAAAAAACAACAACTTGTTACTTTCAAAATGTTGGTTATGTAAGATTATGTTAGAAAAGTGACAGACTGATTCATGGACAGTGCAAACACGAGTACGTGTATGCCTCACTATCATGTTTGTGTACAAAACTATGACGTCACAAAATTAGACTGAGAATCTTTATAAAGAAATTCATGAATGAAAAATATAATAATATTAAATATTTTTGATGTATATATACATAAATTTTTCATTTGTGAAAGAAAAATCAACATTTTTTCTTTTTGGTTTGGTATGACTCTATTATTGTCACATTTTCATTGATGGTGATGAGCAAAGATAGTCAGCTCTCTTGTTATCTTCCACCTTCACGTCTTCACAGCCATCTTGAAAACGTTTGTACCATTCATAAACTTTTGATTTCGACGTAGGTTCCTCGCCAAAAACCTTCCCCAACATTTGCGTTCATTATATAACTGAACTGTATCATTTTTAACACAAAAGTTAATTCCGATTATTTGTTTTAAATTAAAAAAAATACCGATCGTCTCAAAATTTGTTATCAATATTTAGCTGTCAAACACTTTGTATGTAGCTAGAGGTAACGAATAACGCTTGAAATTAAAAAAAAAATATCGTTACTTTTTATTCAAACCTCTTATTAGTTCTCTTGTCACCTTTCACCTATTTTATTGATTATTTTTACTTGAATTTTAATGGTAAAGGTCAGCAAACAACCTTTGGAAAAAAATGTCAGCTTTTAGTAGGTTCCCAATCATTATGCAGATATATAGCGCCATAGCGGTAATTTTTTTTTTAATAGTTATGAATTGTAGGAATTAAACCCGGACCCTTGCCTGGACCTCTTGCTTAGTATACGAGTACGTAACCAATGAACCATTACTGCGTCTAGACTATTATGCAAAAACCGGAATACTTTGAAATGACTCTACCGTTTTACAATGAAACAGCATTTTCTGAGACGAATCAGTCATATTGAAAACGCGATCAATTTATCTTATGAGTTGCTAGATTGAATGGTTTTTCTTTTTCTGTTTTCTGTATATAAGTATTGGGCTCAGGACAACTTAACTTTCACATTTTGGCATCGATATTTCAGCATTCAAATCGAACTAATTTGATAAAATATTATAAATCCCTTTTTACCTTCCGTCGCCTTTAGGTAAGGAAGGTATTATCTTTGGTCAAAAAATTCTATGATGAGTTTTTAATGAATAAGCACGTTTTAGGGTCCTTAAAATACGATTATACTATTTTTACGATGATGTCTGTGCGTATGTATGGATGAATGTAGGTATGCATGTGTGTGACGATTCTTTTGGATCGCATAACTCCAATACCACCTTTCCAAAAATTATATTTTTTTTATTATTTCTCTTCTTTACATCTAAATGAAGAGCTGATTAGATTTTTGTTATAATTGGTCGACCCGAAGTACCCTAATTTGAAGATTTTGACAGTTTTTCTTGAAAAAACACTGTTAAATATAATTTTTTCATATTTAATGTTATAAATATTAAAGAATATTTTATTCTCTATACCATTTGATTACATTTTATACTTTATATTTAATAGATAGAGTTAAAAAATTATACAGAAATTAAATTTCATAAAACAGTCAGCTTTGCTATAAACATGGAAAAATCTAATATATTGAGAAAATTCTGATTGCCAGATGTCAGTGTCAAGTGCAATTGACATAGTATGTTTGTGTTATAATTTTACTGGAAATATAAAAACTTTCTGCATGGAATTTGCACAAAATTCATAGAACTGACGGAAGGACATGTAATAACATTAATTTCGAAAAAATAACATTTAAAGGAATTTTTCGAAAAAAATTATTTGAGCTTCAAGTATAGTGCCATTTCTGGTTATCCGATTTATACCAAAATATAATGGGCTCTTTCCATATTAGAATAAGGTCGAAATACAAGGTTTCAACATTTTCTGAATGACAATATTTGAGTTCGAGTGGAGGATCCATAAATACATACAACATACACACAGCATCATCGTGGAAATGTTACAATTGGATTCTAGGGACCTTAAGACGTGCTCATTTACCAAAATCTCGATATGCGATTTTTAGCACGATCCCTATACTTACCTCCCTTACCAAAGGAAGCGGGGAGTAAAAATTGTGGAGGACCTCATCCATACTTGCAGTTTTTCTATATAATGACTTCCTTTTTCGGCGATATCTCGAAGATTAGTTACGCAATTATGTTAATATTTGGTCCATAACCTCATAAAAAAGACTTAAAAAACTGAACAATAATTATCCAACTCTCAAAATTTCTACAGTCCACGAATTTTTTGACCCTCGCCATTGCATCATTTTAAATCATTTATCTTGATTCCGTATATTGGTGTTGAAGCTTTGTTCCTAGTTATAATTTCATATAAATGCTAGATTTTAATTTCGCAGTGATTAGTGTTTTATTTTATATTTTTTTTTATTTAAAATATTAGAATTCCCGTAAATCCTTTAAAAAAACGTATAAACTTCTCTATTTCAGACCATTTTTCTCTATTGTTCATTTGTTCACTTGAATAATACCCCTGTTCTTTTGTTTTGCACGGAGCACTCCGAATCCCGGTGGAATTCCTTGGTATAAAAACGTAGTTTAAATTCCTGCTGCAGCAGGAATGACAGACCATGGTCTGTTGTGCAATATATCGTTGTTCGACTTGTTGGTACGGTTTAATGTTTCGTTTCAGGATAATGAAATGATAAGCGAGAACAAAGAAGGTAATGAACTTGAAAAGAAAAGTGGGTATTGACTGAATTTCACTTAGCATCGATCCGAAGTCGTTGTACTAGGGTGAAAAGGCCGAGTGCATGAGTACAAGGAAATTTATAACATGCACGAAAACCAGACGATTTTAAAAAGATAATTTACGTTGAATTTCACAAAAATATATTTCCTTTTACTTTTTATAAAATGTATTTTTTAAATAATAGTTATTGATAAACACAAAATGGCATATTATTAAGTTTTTTGTGGAAAGTAAAAACATTTCTTTCCAAATATAATTTGGTGATAAGGCTACCACCCTTGAAATTCCATATTTTTTATTGCAATGTGCACTAAACACAAAATTAGGTATTTATGTATTTTTTTGCAAAAAAATCAGATTTTGTTCTGTTTTTTTTAAATTATGAAATCTTAGCTTGCAAATTCTTAAAAAAGTACTGGAATGTAACGTACCCTAACTCCTGCACAGAACTCAGTTTGACGAAATTCTGATGTTTATATGCATTTTATAGGCATTTCGCGCCAAAATGATTATTAGTTTTTTAGGCTGTATTTGTGAAAAAAGTTTCTTTTTCGCTTGCAAATTTTCGAAAAATACTTGGATGTAATGTAACCTAACGCAAAAAACTCAATTTGACGAAATTTGGGTGGTTACATTCATTTTTTTTCAGACAAATGCAAAATCACTAAAAATATTAATTTCCGCGACCTAATTTTTGTGGAATTTGGTGTTTTTATGGTTTTGCAACTATACATAAACATCAAAATAAAATTCTACACTTAGCCTAAAAATGTAGGTATTATCTGGAAGAATTGGGATCATTAATAGGTATCATTTTCATGAAAATGCGCTAATAGACCAGAAAAGTAAGGTTAGAATTTGCTTTTGGCGCGAGTTCATAGTTTGAATTCTCCAGTATAGGTTTCTTATGGATGTATGATTTTACTGACAAAAAAATATATTTTGTAGAAGAAATAAAGCAGCTATTGTTAAGAATTCGATAATTTGTTTATTCAGGAATAGATTGCAATAGTTTAAAACCCTTTAAAAGGTAGAGTAAAAAAATTATTGAAAATTAATATGCTACGTATAAGTTAAATTGCCGTATGTCCTTGATAGACTCTCACCCGCCCGTAAATAGGTCAAGTGCAATAAAAGCTATGCTGCGTATGGCTGCGTAGCGAAGTTGTAGGACCAATCGAGACATACGTTCATTGAATTTTGTAGTGTTGTATTAATATTTAAATGATTATAAACTGTGCACAGTTCATATGAATATTATTGTACGAAACTAGAGATAAAGGATCGATCTAGCTGCTACATATAATGCTTTGCACAAGAGATGTACTTTTATGAGATTTCTCCGCCTTTAAAGTTGAGCGAAAATTCCCTTTGTAAGAAATACACGGGGATTAAAATTATGTTTTCAGCGTTATGAACTGAGTTTGAATTTGGCGCTTAAATTTGACCATTACACTTTTCTGGTCTATTTATTTGGTCATATTTGAATATAGAGAGGACAGCACTAAACTTATGTGGTTGTGTGAATGAGGACTTATGAAATTGACGTCAAACAACACATATTCTTCCCTCCAGTACTACATGTCTTTAGAAGACGGCAGACTTAAAGAAACAGTTTTGTAGTACCGAGTGTAGTACCATGGCCTCTCTTCTCTTCTCAGCGTATTATCTTAATCCGATTTGATATTTGCTGTTTTATTTTGCGGTGGTGTACGACATGATGTATGATGAGTAATCAGTTTTGTTATAACAATTATTTGTTAGCTAATGATATATTGTAAAAAAATTAATAATACCGAAACACATAATAGACCATATTATTAGCTATAGCACCTCTGCCGGCAGATTTATGAAATGAAAAAAGCGTGCCAGGGCGACAAACTATTTTTTAAATTTTTCCAATTAAGTTGGCATTACAAACCTATTTTCTCTGTACTATTCTTAGGAAAAGATATTCCTTTTTAATTAATGGATTCAAATGACAATCCGGAAAGGAACTATAGTAAACAGGCATAATTAAAAAAATATATTTCGCATACTTTACAAAAGAATCACAATTACAAAACATTAGTTTGGGGTTATCTATCAGTGACAGAAGAGTAGACAGGCGCTTAAATTTTTTAAATTTTAATGTTTATTTTATTGATTATTTATATATTATAAGGGCAGAATCCAGTAGTTAAACATGAAATGAAACTTGCAAGAAAAAAATTATCATTCATTTACGTCCACATAAAATAATAATTTGCTTTAAAAATACAATTTTTCCCATAAGATAACATTGGTTTCATTTTTGCTGTACTCCCAAGCATATGATTGGTGCATTCTGAGTATGCGCATTGAGATATTATCCAATACATTTGAATACTGTTTTAGATTCTATCTAAGAGGTCATGGTAGTGCTTTGCTGTCTCTTGTTTCGAGCTTGTCATCTTTGTCTAAAAGGTTACTTCAGAACTCAGTAGATGGCAACAGTGAAATCTAAAGTCATAAGTCCCCATTGTCTTTAGTGTCTCTGTGAAGTTTTATGTTCAGGTTACATGATGTTCTCAAAGTATTTGACTTCGTATTTGCCATATATAACTTCACAAAAAATAATTGTGCTAAAGTGCTGCCCACTTTGTGTTTGACCGCGAACTAATCTGCGTTCGTATTCATATTTTTGAATGTGAACAACTCTGGTAGTAGACACCTCGAAAGACGCGAATGGATCGATTCTGTTCACATCTGTAAGTCTTCCAGATCTGTAAATCTGTAAAAAAGTGACAAAAAACATCTATTCTTCTTGATTAATATAAAATTATACATACAAGTGCCAGCTTTCGTTGCGATTTTGTTCATTATTTACAGACTTACAGATGTGAACAGAATCGACGCATTAACCTTGTCTTCGCAATGTCCGTATAATATTTGATAATATGGAAACAAGACTACATATTCTATTTATATACCGGACCAGTAGTAATTATAGACACGATTTATAATTATAATAATTATTGTTGATCAACAGTATATTTACGAAGTTCATAGTAATTTACGTGCTATTTTGTGAAAATAATTAGTATTACGTCGAAAAAACTATGTTCATGTAAATATACCCATCTATTATTATTGTCATATATTTATAGGGCTGGATTGCAGTTTATCCAGAATAGTAGAAATTGCAATTTTTTTGCTGTAATGTCTTATTTTAGCTAAATTATAATATGGAAACATAAAATTGCAGCGCGGAAACAAGTATTTATATATTTTTTTGAAAAAATATTTTTTTAAAAAATCCTGGCAAAAACAATACCTAACGCACAGTAATGTTTTAAGAAATTTAAAAAAAAAACCTAACAAAAACAGTACCTAACGCACGCGTATTTTTTAAGAAATTTTTAAAAAATCCTGATAAAAACAATACCTAACGCAAACCTGGCACACATATTCGACATCGCTCGGCCCACTGTCTTAGTTACACACTAAGAAATCCCGTGTTAAATTTTACACTAAATGTGGTCTATATAGGTCCACCAGCTGTAGTGTAGAATTTACCACATCGACATTTGGTAATAAACAACACGGAGATATGTGTTAATAATTAACACTATATATTTCGTAGATACTACTACACCGTGTAGTTTTTTAACACTTAGGGCCGGTATTTCCATCTTCGGATAAAGTGGTGGATAACTTATCTGTCGGATAAATGAACAATATCGCATCAAAAAATGACATTCAATATAATTTACTTCATTTATGCTTTTATTTCGATGCGATATTTTATCATTTATCTGACGGATAGTTATCCTGAACTTTATCCGGAGATGGAAATACCGGCCCTTAATGAGTTATTTTAACCAAATAACAGCGGTTATTAGTACACAGTGTAGTGTCATTTTTAACTTAATTTAGTGAAAAAATATACCTATTTGTGGTGTACATTTTCATCAAACTAGTGTTTATTTCCATAAGTAAATGTAGTTATTAGTGCACTAAATAGTGGTTTTTTTTAACTAATTTTAGTGTACACAAGATTTGTATTTTATTATCAAAATGTGTATATTTTTTTTATAAATATTTGCTAATATTAGTATAAATGTTATACACGGTGTCGAGTGAGTAGGTAGGTATGATATATAAAAATATGTACTTCCATTAAAAAATTTATTGTACATAAATACATTTTTATATAAACACTTGTACTTAATTAATTAATTATTACATAATATAAATGCAGACACTATTGTTAAGGTTCATTCACAAATCGAAATTATAGTTTTATGTTTTAGTTTTAAATTTAAACAAATTAGTCTACTTTCTTGTCCACTTTCTTCCACTTCCACTATTTAATTTTGTAAAACTTAATAATGTTGCCAATGCTTAAGCACAGTATCAGACGAGTATCTATACTTCCGACCACGATGAAAAATGCGAAAAGAATAAACTGTTGTACAGATTTACACTTACTATAGTCTAGAAATGCACCAAATAGTGTATTTCTTTTACAAAAGTAGTGTACTTTTTACACCAATGTTTTAAATATACACCTAGTAGTGTACTTTGTACACCAATATTTTAGATATACACATAAGAGTGTACTTTCTACACCGATGTTTGAAATATGCACAAAGTACTGTACTTTCTACACCGATTTTTTAAATATACACAAAGTAGTGTTTTTTCTACACATTATGTTTTGAAATTACACCAGGCATTGCAGTTTTTAGAAATACACTAGACAGTGTATTTTTAACAAATATACTGTAGTAAATTGTACAAAAATTAGTGTAAAAATACAAGTAACACCAAATTAAGCAATTTTTACCCACATGTGTGTTTAAAACTAGTCTTAATAAATATAATACACCTTCCAGTGATAATTTAAAATGTCGTAGAAAATTTTACACGGATATAAAATTACCAACTTAATCTTTTTACACTAACTTTTATAATACAAATTTTAGTGTGGAATTCTACACGAAACAAGTTTACCACGTTATATTTGAAGTTTACACGGCTCAAATTTCTAAGTGTGTAGTTTACAATAGTTTGACAGATGAACGTAAAATTATAAATAAAAAATGTTATAAAACGTATGATAAGAAGGAAAATAAGACAATTTTGCAAATATACATTAATTGAAACAGTATTATTGTATGAAAGCGTAAGTACCTACTTAAACATGGAAATATATGTAGTTCATCTATAATTTCTTTCAGAAAAAATTCCAAAATCTCTGTAAATATAGCTTTCCGCACCCAATTTTTAGGGGTATTTAGTGTTTTTAATGGTTTACCAAGTATATATAACCATTAATATAAAATTCTTGAATTCTGGATAAACTGCAATTTAGCCATTTATAGCAATAATGTTAGTATAACTAATATTTATAACTCAGAATTAAATAAAATTTACAATTACTTACATGTGTAATAAAAAAGTCACTTATTCTGTAAGTACCAAATGAAAACAAATCGCAGTATACGAACGAAATAAACTAATACCACAAGTTTCTGCACGGTAAAAATATTCATTGCACACGAAACATACACATTGAAATACACCATGAAACTGATCAAAACTTAATTATATTTTTTGTGTATTTAACAAAATATTAATTAGAGATAGAGATAAATGATTTATATTACATAAGAATCATATTTTAATTTTATTACTAAAACTAATAAAATTACCCCTTTACCTTAATATTAATTTTAACAAAAACGAAATACGTATTTCGAAAACTAAGTGCTCAATCCTCATCATCTGTAGTACAACAAGGGAAAGTTAAACAGAGTAGTCAAGATTACTCAATATGTCTCAGAGGTCCTAACAACTCTGAAAAACAAGGAATAGAACTGGGATTATATAGGGATGGGAGTCACAGGTGAATGATTACCTATAAACTAAGATAAATTTCGTCCAATCATAATGAGTCAATAAATTTTAAATCGTCCAATAAATTTTAACTTTGTATTAAATCGAAAAGTTTTGAGTTTGGTGTGGGACCGAGATCTATGCGTTCATCAAATTATTTTTATATTTATTTATTATTAAACTCTCGTATGCGTTTAAATATCTATCATTATTAATTAGTTTTAAAAGTTTAATATTAGAATTGTTAACTTTGTGATTATTAATGAACATATGTTGAGCTACGCTAGATTTTTGTGGATTATCGCTTTTTAGATGATAAAAACGCTAAACCAAACGTCAATTTGTCTTTTAGTTTGACAATCATCATTAGACAAATATCCATATATGAGTCTAAACTTAAATCATTGATTAAGAAATATATAAATAGAAAAAAAATCTGATGTGGACACCACTCGACTTCCTTGTACGCAAGACCATGCAATATGAAGTATAGACCCAATTATAAAATTGTTCGTATTTGACATTAACATCTATTTTTTTATTTTTTTGTTATTTTTTGTCCTAATCCATAGCAAGCTTCATAAAAATCAAAAAGTATATAAGTTTTAAATTTACATATCTCGCTTATACAAAGGGCTAAATTAATAATACTTGATGTGCTAGACGCAGAATTTAATTCTCAAAAACTCTTATTTGAAGCATTTATGTCTAAAATCAAAATGAAACCATTTTATTCAAGAAAAACTGTTAACAACTTTAGGTAATATATCACTTCCGATTAGCCTGTTTTAACCAAAATCTATTATGTTATTCCAATTGACATAAAAGTCTTATATACCAAATATGAAAAATTTTGGTTTGGATTATATTTTAAAATTTTTTTTCATTAAAATCTATTATAGGCTTCAAATAAAGTACCATTTCTGGAAATTATGTAATGACCAAAAAGGGAGGTGCACAACTAGATGTTATAGCAGTCGTAAATACAAAATTTCAACTTTCTACGACTTACCGTTTTTGAGTTATGCGAGATACGTACGTACACATGTACAGGTAAATCGAAAAGTGAAACATAGGCGTTTAACATGGGAAATCAATATTTCTTTGCGCAAACGTTACCTAATTATTTTATGCAAAAATACTTTAAATAAAAGTTATAGAGATTTAAAGGCTGCATCCAAATAATGTGAAACGATTATTTTATCTCTTCATATAAACGTAAAAATTAATTACAAAGTTACAGTTTCTATGAGCTTTTTGACTAAGCAGCCATGGATTTATGACAATTTTTGTCATAAATCCGTGGCTGCTTAGACAAAAAGCTCAAAAAATTGTAAATTTGTAATTAATTTTTACATTTATATGAAAAGATAAAATAATCGTTTTACATTGTGTTAGATGCAGCCTTTGAATCTGTATAACTTTTATTTAAAGTATTTTTGCATAAAATAATTACGTAACGTTTGCGCAAAGAAAAATAGATTTCCCATGTTAAACTTCTATGTTTCACTTTTCGATTTACACCCTGTACGTACGTGGTACGTCGTACAGACGTCACGACGAAATTAGTCAAAATGGATTCAGGGATGGTCAAAATGGATATTTCCGTTGAAATCTGAAAACCGAATTTTTTTGCGATTACAATACTCCCTTTACTTTGTACAAGGAAGTAAAAACATAAAAGAATGACGGCCCGAATAGAGCCCATTGAAAACCCCAGCTATCTTTTACAGATATCCTGCAATTCTCAAGAAAAAAGGTTTTTTAATCATTGAAGTAAATTTTATTACTGTTCAAAATATTACCATTGTTCGTCAAGGCTGTACCTTACGTATGACAGCAAAATTCAATTGTTTGAAATTACTTTAATCTGTTCACTGTACATATTGCGTATGAATTCGTACATGTATGCAAGTGTAATTTGTTGTTTATTACGTTACTATGTTATCTGACGTATTTCAAAGATTAGCTTAATTATTATTTACTAAGTGCGTAGATTTTTAAAGTTGAACAATCGTACATATGACTCATTCTAATTTGCATACAAACATGTTTATGAGTTACATAAAGAAAAATCGATTTTTAAATACTTACAGCACAGCAAGTAATTACCGAAGAAAATTCTTTCACATACAGCTGTTTTAAATTATAGTTTGGAAGACCTAACGTAGATATGATATTGTAAATCGTAGCATAACCCGAAAATCTGAATAATCAAGTTTAAATTCGGTTAATCTGAGAAATATTCGTTTTCCGGGAATGGACTGTGTCATATTTTGAGTCAGAGCTCAACGTTTGGCCCGCAGTCGTATGGGGCATCTTCAGGAGCAAGGGGGATAGTACTGTCTTAAACAAGGTTACCCGACGTGTCAACCACGCTAGAGGCCGAGTTTAAGCAACAAGAGGGGGAGACTCAGTTTACAAGGTTACCCGACGTGTAAACCACGCTAGAGGCCAAATAAACTAAGTGACGAAAGTTATGTATTAATCTAAAGATACGGTAGATGAGCAAAGCTAATGATGGATGTTATTAGGATGTTTCCATATTTCTAAAGTTTCCCTGTATTTACGTCTGTAAAACTCAGGGACAGGAGCTAAAATGCGAGAATTTTCAAATAAGATGTTATGTCCTGTGTTGTGTTGCTGTTCTTCAACACAGGACATAACATCTTATTTGAAAATTCCCGCATTTTAGTTCGTGTCCCTGAGTTTTACAGACGTAAATACAGGGAAATTTTAGAAATATGGAAACATCCTAATAACATCAATCGGGATGTGGAAACCGGTGATTCTCGGAATACGACACGCCCAGTCTACCATTACGAACTTGATTCCCATTGGTCCTCATTAGCTTTGCTCATCTACCGTATCTTTAGATTAGTATATAACTGTCTTCTCGGCATTCCTTTCGTCACTTGGTTTATTTGGCCTCTAGCGTGGTTCACACGTCGGGTAACCTTGTAAACTGAGTCTCCCCCTCTTGTTGCTTAAACTCGACCTCTAGCGTGGTTGACACATCGGATAACCTTGTTTAAGACAGACTATCCCCCTTGCTCCTGAAGATGCCCCATACGACTGCGGGCGAAACGTTGAGCTCTGACTCAAAATATGACACAGTCCATTCCCGGAAAACGAATATTTCTCATGACTCAGACTGTGGAAGCCTACGCAATTATTTCGGTTAAACTGTTTAGTTAAACACAAACTTTTTCTTACTGTCTCTGGGAAATATACAAATTTCCTGAGCTAAATGCAGAATTACTGGTTAATTTAAGAATGACTGTTTTTGAAGGAGTAGGTTAGGTTAGGTTTCATTTCATTTATATTTGGTTCATATAATTTAGACATATTATACGATAAGGAAGATCTGATGATGCTAATGTTGTAGCGAAACTAGTTATCTAATTAAATAATTGTGAAATTAAAAACCAAGTATTTTCAATAATTAAAATAAATAGTTTAAAGATCAAAATATTTTGTTATAATCAACATAAACGAAAAATGTTTTAAAATATTTTAAAAGCACCCCTGTTTTGATATTCAATTACCCTATTTTCAGCCAGACATAGTAATGTATTTCTGTGCTTTTCTAGCCCAGTATTTAAATGGGTTCATGCAAAAATTTCATACCTGAATATTTCGTACAATTCTATTCCTCTCTAGGATTTCAAAAGAAACCACAGCGCTATAAAATAATTTAAACGTCAACTTTCGTTCGCTAGTCATATGGTATGACTAGGGCAACTGAAAATCAAAACAGGGCTGCGTTTAAAATATTTAAAATATATTTCGTGTATATTCTTTATAACAAAATATTTTGATCTTTAAACTATTTAGTGTAGCAATTATATGAAATAGGATTATTTTTAATATCCTCTAACTGTAATTCCGACTTGAGGGCTGCTTATACCTGAGACGAACGAACTAGAATTTGTGGTATTAAATTTTTTAAATACATCCCTGAATCCTGTTGCTAAAGTCATTTTAAATACCTCCTGGTATTGAGTACAATTCTAATCTTCTGTAACGGAATACATAAGGGTCAGTTTCCTTTAAAATCAAATATAGTAAAATGTTTTCATAAGAAACCACATCTATTAAATAATCTAAACGTCAACTTTCATTCGCTAGTCATACTGTACCATACCAACGTGATAAAAAATGTGCTTCATCGAATACGAATAAGGAGTGAAATTAAAAAAAAATGTTACTTTTTGATTTTGATCAAACCTCGTAATATGTTTGATTCGGTGAGGGTACTTTAGATCTCGGTTTGATTTCAAGAAATTAATTTAGATTTCAAACAATAAATAATTAAATAAATCATTTGGTATTATTTATTTTTTGCGTTCTCTGAAACTTTTAGAACAATCTAAAACTTTTCTTTCGTGATGAGACGATGAAACAGTCACCGCAATTCTGTAACAATGTTACTAACTCTCCGCAACATTGCTATAGTAAATAATGTAACGTGGAACGCCCGCCGCCGCTGGCGCCACCGCCGTCGCCGCAGCAATGAGCGAATGTCTGTTTACAGCGATGACGCAATCGCACTAGCAGCCGGGCTACGTAAACAAGTCGCGACGTGTTTAATTACTTCCCGTCGCCTGAACCTTTTGTGTTAATTGTTATTATGCGGTCGGACATTCTAGAGCTATGCTCGAGAGTGAGTGAGTTCCATACAGAGTCATAGAGACCTCGAGACATTCACATGGAGTGTTAGAGAGTAAAGATTTTGTGAGAAGCACAGCAGTATCGTAGTGAGCGTATGCGGTTGGTGTCGAGTAGGTACTCGGAAAATTACTGGTATATTGGGATAGCTGTGTAGTGTTGACGAGTATTGGGAAGCTATAGTGTACAATGACAGTAACGGCGAGTCTGGAAGTTACTGGTATATTGGGATAGCTGTGGAAGTGAATACTCGGTATGGTTGACGAGTATTTTGAAGCTAAATATACAAGAACAGTAACAGCGAATTAGAGTGGATACTCGGCATTGATGTTGAAGAATTGTGGCATACGGATAGTTGGTGATACTGAGGCTATGGAAGGAGAAAGTTAGTTACATAAATAGACAGACAGTGAGGTGAAAGATGTGACTCGAGGTGTGACTTCTGTCCGAGAAGTTGAATATACAAACGCTGTTGAGTCAATTGAGTATATAGACGCTGTGGAGGTTGGTAGGCGGACTGTTGAACGTGATATAAGTATATAGTGATATAAATATAGTGATATAAATATGAGGTTAACAGTCTACAAAAGTCTGCAACAGACAGGCAGTCTAAGATTGGAACGCGTAGGGAAATAAATAATTAGTAATATCGTAGAAAATAAGTAGTGTTAGTGTTATGTAGTTAATTATACTGTTAGTCTTAATTAGTTTTTAATAATTGTTTAATATTAGTAATTGTCATTATCTAATACCTTTTTAATATTTAGTTATCGTAATAAACCTTTATTTTACTTAATAATAATTGTCTAATATTTACACTTCACCCAAATAAATAAAAAGGTTACAATAATATAAATCATTAATAATTGCGAACACTGAATGAAAAATGAAATTGATTGGTTTTACATTTGTGTCTATTGGTTACACATTACAATATTAGCAATGTTGCCGTTGCTAAAACTTAATAATTTTCTTACAGAATTGGGATGATTTGTCATTAATGGGTCATTTACGTAGAACTCTGGATATTTGCATAGTTTCTAAATAGAAACAACTAGAAATCTAAATTTCAGTAATATATGTAGGAGAATACATCCAATATTAGTCGGTAAAATACAGAAAATTGTGTTGGTAATTTATCTAGAGCTTATTTGTTCATTAAAAGGAAATTATATATGAGGTAATAACTACGTACTTTGTTAAATTAAATTAAACTCTTCGGGCTGTAATCGTAGTACTTAATAACAGTAGGTAGTTATTATGGTGAGAATTTCTGAAAGTTACGAATGTGAAAAATCCAGACGAATCTGCATGATTTGCAAAAACCCTAGATCATATCAGAATATTTTAAAAGATTTTCTGTCAGTGTACTTATGTGATAGACAGGTCATCAATCTTTAAAAATTCTGGAAATTGAGGTTATTTTAATATGCAGTATACAGGGTGATTTTTTTCAAGGTATACATAGGAGATTAACATGGGGAAATCAGTTTTTTGCAAACCGTTGCCCCCCGTTTTAACTTACGGCAATACAAAGATAAAAAATTTCGCCAGCCGAAAATACCAAATACATGGAATTTATCCAATATTTTAGGCCCATAATTAATTTTCAAAATAATTCATTTTCCTATTAATAGCACTAGCCATGCCTAATTTGAACAAAAAGATAAAGAAATGCTTGATATGTTATCTGTCAGAATAGGCTAATTGACATTGCAAGAAACATTAACCTATTCTGACACATAAAAAGCATTTGTTTATCTTTTTGTTCAAATTTAGAATGGCTACAAAAATGAAAAAATAAAATAAAATAAATTTATGGGTCTAAAATATTGGATAATTTCAATGTATTTGGTATTTTCGGATGGGGAAATTTTTTATCTTTGTATTGACACCACAACCATTTACCGTATGTTAAAACGGGGGCAATGGTTTGCAAAAAACTGATTTCCCATATTAATATTCTATGTACACCTTGAAAAACATCAGCCTGTACACGTTCTATCAATTAATTTCTTTGACACTTTAGGGTTTCATATATTAATAAGTAAATAATTTTTTATACATAAAAAAATTATGGATTGTCATTAGTATCTCTGAGAAATTTTACATTAATTTTCTATATTGTGACAATATGATTTTTTGAATTAAAGTACTCATTGATTTTTACCTTCCGTCACCTTTAGGTAAGGTATTTTCTTTGGTCAAAAAATTCGGTGATGAGTTTTTAATGAATAAACACGTTTTAGGGTCCCTAGAATACGATTTTTTGGTGTGGGTGTGACGATTTTTTCGGATCGCATAACTCCGATACCACCTTTCCAAAAATTATAATTTTTGCGTATTCCGTTTCTTTACATCCATATGAAGAGCTGATTAAATTTTGGTTATAATTGGTCGACCTGAAGTACCCTAATTTGAAGATTTTGATAGTTTTTCTTGAAAAAACGCTGTTAAATATAATTTTTTACATTTAATGTTATTATTATAAATGTTTAAGAATATTTTATTCTCTATACGATTTGATTAGATTTTATATTTCATATTCAATGGATATAGAGTTAAAAAATTATAAAGAAGTTTTCATAAAGCAGCCAGTTGTATGCTATACAACCATGGAAACATCTACTACCTATATTAAGAAAATTCTGATTGACAAATGTCAGTGTCAAGTGCAATTGGCATATTATGTTTGTGTTATAATTTTACTGGAAATATATAGAATCTTTACAAGACATTTTCTGTATGGAATTTGTACAAAATACATAGAGCTGACTCAAGGTAATGTACTGGATATATGGAATGTTTTACAAGAAACTTTCTGTGTGGAATTTGTACAAAATACATATTAGAATTGACGGAAGGTAATGTGCTGGCCACATCAGATTTTTTTAAAATGATAAAAACGTACATTGATTAAGTACCTGCACAAAAAGAGCTTAACACCGAAGTAAATGCAACAAACTGTTACCAGTGAAGAAAACATCAATTTGTTTCACGATATGGTCGTGGCAGATCGGTGAATCAAGGTTCAAGAAATGACAGAGGCTGTGGGCATCTCCTATCAACGAGTTCAAAAAATTCTTGCTGCTCCGTTATGAAGATGACCATGATTCATTTATGGAAAAATATGTTACTACCTATGAGGCATGAGTCCACTATTTGTCTGAATCATATTAACAGTCGATACAGTGGAAGCAAAAGGGTTCATCACTTCCTAAATATGTAAATAATTGACGTCAGGGCTATTCGTACTTAGGTTGACGCAGCAATAAATGGTCACTGTAATCACCAAATTATATAAATTACTAATATCTTCATAGGTACTAGATTTGCTTAAATATTAATGGTAAGTAATTTAGCTCGTAACAGGTCTTGGTAGTTTATTATTAGTCGGAGTAATATCGGACGATACGAGTATCTCAAGAGTATTCATATATGATAATGAAGATATATCACCTGGGAATTTTGGGAATTGTTAATAGCAAGTCTACCGGATAAATAAGTAAATTATCATGATTGTAATCTATAATTTTGGGTTGTGACTTGTGAATGTGACAGTTCTGTTTCTGATTCCGACAAATCTTGCATGGAAACTATGAAGGAAATAAAGTAGACAGTACAAATAAGAAAATTAACTGGTTTTATTAATACCACCCGATATGTCGACTTGAAAGTAAAACACTACTGAAATACGAGGTTTAATAAAAAAATTACGAAAATTTTCATTAGTTTCAAAGGTACTTATGCTAACTTTGTTTCCAATTCGCAAAACACGTGTGCAGTTTGTTGTATAGCCTTAAACTCCTTCACAAAACGTTGTCCTGTTAATATCTTCTTCATCTTCGAGAAGAGAAAGAAGTTACAGGCGGCTATGTCTGGTGAATACGGTGGTTGCGGCGTCACGACAGTGATGTTTTTCGCCAAAAATCTTGAATGAGTCGTTGCATAGTCATGGTGCAAAATTTAGGAGTTATTTTGCCCAAAATATTGGAATGTTGGTAAAGATTACTTCCTTAGCAACTTCCTTTAATTTTTGCCACATTTTCATCGGTGGTTGATGTGCTAGGAAGCTATATAGGTTGTCCCATTTGAAATATAAAAGTTAATGTCACTTCCGGTTAACCCGTACGCACTACCATCATGACAAGTACCATGATTTGTGAGTCCCTGAGCCTAGTTTACAAATAAATAAAGAGATTTAAATACTAATTATAAATAAAAAAGTTATTTTGAGTGGCCCGTTTACAATGTCACCCGGTATATACCTGTACTTGCGAAATAAAAACTAAAAATAATTTTCTAATTTTAAGTTTTTGATCGGTTAGAAACGAATTCGCACGCAGCCACGCTATCGCATCTCTTATTTCTTGTATTTTTTTTACGTTATACTGAATCGTAAACTTCTTATTACAGTGCTCTGTCTCTGTAGTGGCAAAGAAAGATTTACAGGCTGTCAAAACCATAGCAACATGTATACAGATTTATTTATTCATTATTTCGCTTCGCCATATGTTTCCAAAGATTATTTTGATCAAATAGTTTAATGTATTCTGTTGTAGGTTCCAATATTTTTTTTTTCAAATTATTTACGATTCAGTATATCGTAAAACATTGTACAATACTCAACCGTTACCCGAAATTTACGTGCTCGCACGGATAACAAGCTCGCTTCTCTCGCTCTTTAGGTACCATGCACGCCCGTAAAGCTCTGCCTAACGGTCTTGCAATGTAAATTACTATTATGGTATGACTAACGAATGAAAGTTGATGCTTAAATTATTTTATAGATGTGGTTTCTTTTGAAACCCTAATGAAGAATAGATTTGTACGAAATATTCAGGTATGAAAACACAGAAATTCATTACTATATCGAAACAGAGGGGTGTGTTTAAAATATTTTAAACATTTTTCGTTTATGTTGATTATAACAAAATATTTGGTCTTTCAACTATTTAGTTTGGCAATTCTGTGAAATAGGATTGTTTTCAATTTCCTCTAGCAGTAATTCCGACTCGATCGTTGCTTACACCTTTGTAGGCTTTATTCCAGTATGAATATCAATTTATTGTCAACATTACCATAGCAACAACTCGTTACATGCTCTAGGGTGTTATTTGGTATATAACATACCATTCGGACGTTAACGTCATTTTAAATGCCTCCTCTGGTATTGAGTACAATTCTAAACTTCTGTAACATAATACATTAGGGTCAGTTTCCTTTCAAATCAAATATAGGGAAATGTTTTCAAAAGAAATAACATCTATTAAATAATCTAAACGTCAACTTTCATTCGCCAGTCATACCATACATGGCAGTTGGATTCGAATCCTGCTTGTCAGAACCACAACCGGTTACATAACGCGCACTCAGCCACACGACCTCCTAAAAATTCATATACCTAATCTGAATTTTTGTACTTTGTAATTCAACTATGTATATTTGAGGCTTGGAATAAAACAAGCTGACATTTAAAATTTATTTATAAGTGAAGTGAAGAATTCACGCCACTGGAAAATTTTAAAATAATTAATTATAAATGCACAATTTTTACAACCCTTCTTGTTTTATTTTTATATTAATGTATACGAGTATAAGTAATCTTCCGTTTCGTTATAAAGGCCAAAGGCCTTGATCAATTTAAATACAAATAGAGAAAAACCACAGGTCTTATGCAACACAGTCCAACATACGATTCGCATTTGTTTAACAAAAGACAGTCATTATTTTACGCATAACAAAACTCACTCCGACCAATCAGATTCCAAGAAAGCGAATAGCATAAGCACAGCGAAACAAAACAAGCTTTAAACAAATGACGGCGTATAGATTACCTCGCTTTCTAGATGGAGAAGTGAGGATTTAGCTGCAATGAGTAATGTAACAAAATCTTAGAAGAAAATAAAATGATAAAAGTATAAGAAATTGAAGTTTTTGATAATAAAGTTTTAGCAGACAGAAATATTGAGTGCATTTCTGGGTTCGAGTAAGACGTGAAGTTTAATATCGTCAATCATATATTGTCGAATGTACTTGATCATAGATGATAACTGTCGCACATTGGTCCGTAAATTTAAATTCTTATGTGACCAGACATTATCTTCAGCCAATTTACTTTTAAATAAAATAAATATATCATCACGGCATATTACCCATTGCTGGGTGTGCCAATCTGCTTTGTACGCAGATATCGGTAATGATGATGACATATTTGTACCGTGCGGTCGTTTACCAGGCGTCACCTCACGGGCACTCATTGCTGGCGTGGAGAGTGTACCACAGGGGTCAATTTTGTGCCATTTAAAATTTGAAATATTTGGCGTCAGTCGGGATCGAACCCGATTCCCCAGATGCGCGACCAGACACTCAGGCACGCGGCCACGAGACCCCATTGATTTTTTATTTTTGTAAATTTATATTTAATAATTCCGACAAATATGTATACCGGGTGGCGCTCGAAATCCGTTACATAGGCATTTAACATGGGAAAAACGTTTTCCTTGGTCCTTTCAAATAAAAGTTGTATAATATAAAATTCTGCATGTAAATCAGTAAACAAAATTAATTTCGTATGTTTAGAAACTCCGGAAATAGAATATGAAAATTTCATTTTAATAGTTCTAGCCATGGAATTAAAACAAAAACGACAAACAGATGTGATGATTTAAATGTCAAATAGAAGAAATAAATTAATATTCAGTTTTCAATCAAAATTACGTGAAACTGTTTACGTGCAAATTTCAAAACAAGTCTACATATAGATTTGAAGACAGTTTCTGCGCATGCGCATTGAGGGTATGTAAATGCAAGATCCTCTTCACTGCAAATATTTCGTCTTGCCATTCTTCCAAATTTTTTACTTCGTACCACTAAGCACTAAATAAATATACACAACTGTCAGTTTATTTGTAGTTTATTAACACAACACGTCAGAAACTTTATGTCTGTATATATGTACGTATATGCGCTATATCGAAACAAAATTTCACATTTACTATACGTTTACATGCAGTTTTGAAAATGGTTTCAGTTTTCAGTCAAAATTACGCGAAACCGTTTACATGCAATTTTCAAAACAGGTTTATAGATTGATTTGAAAACAGTTTCGGCGCATGCGTATTTGGCGGATGAAAGTGACAGATCCTTTTTACTCCAAATCTTCGATTTGCCATTATTCTAATTATTTTTTCTACTTTGTACCACTACGCACTAAAACTACACAACTGTCAGTTTATTCATAGGTTAGTAACACAAAGTAGCACATAACGCCAGAAACTTTATGCTATGTACGCATGCGCAATATCGAAACTGAATTTTAAGTGTTTACATGACTAGTTTTGAAACTAGTTTCGAAGTCAAACCTAAGAATTTTAGTTTTGGTTTGAGATAATTCAAAACCGTTTTGACACTGTATACAAGGCGTTTTCAAAACTAAAAACTTTTTGACAACGGTTTGAAAATTGCATGTAAACACAGTAATAATTACATGAATAGTTTTGAAACTAGTTTTCAAGTCAAAACCCATGAATTTTAGTTTTGGTTTGAGATAACTCAAAACCGTTTTGACACTGTGTACACATGACGTTTTCAAAACTAAAAACGTTTTGAAAACTGTATGTAAACTTAGTATTATGTTCATATGCTTCAAACGGAAATATAAAATTAATAGGTTAAAACTTTTTTGCAAGTCTTATCTTATTTAACCGAGTTCGTATCTCTTATTGTTCTTTAGATTGGACACGTTCAGCGTTTACTCACGTACTGGAATAGTACGCAAGTGTAAACGAAGTCATATTACATTTTTGTTGCATTTTTATTTAATTTACGTTCAAAAAATCTCTTTAATTATGCTCTCAAAGATGTTTTTCCAAGATTAAATTTTGCTCAACAGCCTACATCCACTCATCTACAATATTTCAAAGGTAATACGATCCCTGCTGCGTGTTCCAATTATGTACAAGACGGTAAATAAAAAATCTTTTATATTCTTAACCGCATCTTTTGAAAAGAGTTCCTGTTTCCTCATTGGATAACAGACCACCCTCGTTTACTAAACGAGGTTGGATTCAAAACCGACACTGTAGAAATATCGTATAAATACAAATATAATTGCAATTTATCTCTGCTCATCCAATGTCATTTTAATTATAGCCAATTACGTAACAAGGTGTCAATTGCATTAAATGAAAGACCATTACGAGCAAGGTTGGCCAACTGACTGTACAAATAATATGAAGTCTAACACACAAAGTATTGGACGAATTTATACATCCCCATAGGAACAAAAATAAACATTAATTAGGTTTGTTCGACATATTGTCGGCCCCCTATTCTGAGCCATACAAACATATTATTAGAACCCAAGATGGATTTAAATAGTCTTTTTTGTTTTTTTACCTTCCGACACCTTTAGGTAAGGAAGGTATTGTCTTTGGTCAAAAAATTCGGTATGGTGAGTTTTTAATGAATAAGCACGTTTTAAGGTCCCTAGAATACGATTTTACTATTTTTACGATGATGTCTGTGCGCGCGCGCGCTTGTGTGTGTGTGTGAGCGTGCGGGCGTGTGTGTTTGTGCGCGTGTGCGTGTGTGTGTGTGTGTGTGTGTGTGTGTGTGTGCGTGCGTGTGTGTAACAAAATTTTAGTCTACGATAACTCTAATAAATTCCAAAAATTATTCATATGAAGAGTTGATTAGATTTTAGTTATAATTGGACAACCGGAAGTACCCTGATTTGAAAATTTTAACAGTTTTTCTTGAAAAATTTTTCACATTTCATGTTATTATAAATATTAAAGAACATTGTATTCTCTATACGATTGGAGTGCATTTTATACTTCATATTAAATGGATTTAGAGTTATAAAATGATAAAGAAATTAAATTTCATAAATTAGTTAGCTGTGCTACAAACAGTTACTATATTAAGAAAATTTTAATTGAAAGATGTCAGTGTCAATTGTCATTCATAGTATATTTGTGTTATAATTTTTACTTGAAATATAGGATATTTTTGCTCGAAACTTTCTGTATGGAATTTGTATAAAATACATACAACTGTCGATAAGGCAATTGTCAAATTAACTATATTGTAATACAATATATTAAAATTTAGGTTAGCAGCACACACACAATATGTCACAAAAATTCATTATATTCTCTTATTAAATATAAGCTCGTGATATGATTAATAATCGAAGATATTGCTCGTGGAAACAACTCGGTTTCACTCGAGAATATCATCGATTATAATCATATCACTTGTTATATTATGTGTGATAATTTTATATACACAGGCTCTGCGCCAGAAGGAGACCATAATTATTATTTGAACGGTATGTTAGAATTTCACCATTATTATTTAATATGCTGTTGTGTTTTAAGGCTTAGTTTCGTCAGTAATATTTTTAATGCATATTTTAAAATATTATTTTCGGATCTTGTTGACGTTTGAACAACGTGAATCAGATTGAATGTGAAAAGTGTATTCAGCAGAAGGCTACCCGTTCGGTCAGGTGTTCAGTGATCACAGAAATCTGTTGAATTTGCCCATTTCCATTATTGCTATTGTGAATGCGTCAAATTCAAAGTAATAAGTAATAACAAACAAAGTATAAATTCAAATTGGAAATTGGAATTTCTTGGTTCTGAATGCAGCTTAAGTTCTCATCGATCGTACAAATATAAAAAGATTAAAGAGAACAGCTAAGATTACTCAACATGTCACCATTCCAGAGACAACTATGAGTTGTAATGAATGTAGATATTTGGAAGGAATTCCAGCATTGTTTTCTAAAATACCTACATATTTTGGAATATTTTAGTTTTAGTTAATTGTCAAGAAGAATACGAGGTACTTTTTCTGGTTGGTCAAATTAGGAATGCCAATTATTAAGAGAATTTAATTTTAAGAATCAACCTTTTTTTATCATTGTTAACATTCTTATTTTTTATAATAATTAATGCCTGCCATTAATAACTTTCTTAATTTAAATTTAACGTCAGTATTTCGTGTTCTTGCTGCATAACAAAAACGGCGTATACCATTGTTCTCCATTCTGTAAAAACTTTTATATGAAACATTTGGTCTAATTTAATTATAAAAAGGTACAGGGGTATACTGGCCATTTCGTAACTTATATAATTCAACTCACAACTTTATGTTTATACGTATGTATAACGTTTACATTTATCATTTTGGGTATGTTTGTATATGTAAGTTAGAAACTGTACTAATGGCCAAAATATATTCCGAAGTTTTCTACATTTAATATACATATGTATTCTACAAAAATGTGCATGATGTAGGTACTCGTATTTATTCATGAGTTTGCGTAACTTTTACAGGGGTTATAAAATAGGAATTCTGTCTATTTTAGTTATAATATATCAAAAGGCAAAAGTTATCGAGCTACAGAACGTACAAAGGACCTGCAGTTGTTGGTAGTACTTGTGTTAAATTTTACGATGTTTTTATCTCCCGCTATCCTTGGTAAGGGAGATATAGGGATCGTGTTAAAAATCGCATATCGAGATTTTGGTAAATGACCACGTTTTAAGGACCCTAGAATCCTATTTTAACATTTTCACGATGATGTCTGTGTGTATGTGTGGATCCTCCACTCTAACTCAAATACTATCATTCAGAAAATTTTGAAACCTTGTATTTCGAACTTTTTCTGTAATGGAAAAAACACATTAGATTTTAAATGTTATTTTTTCGAGATTATTGTTATTATAAAAATTAAAGATTATTAAATTTTCTATAGATTTGCATTAGTACTTAATACTTTTTATATATATTTTTTGGATAAATTTATAAAATTATTTATAATTTAAATCCTAGAGCCTACGCTTTAAACAAACAACACGCAGTTATTCAAATGTATGTAACTTAAATCATTTCAAGATAATATTAGTAATGTTTTAAAAAGAAAAAAGTAAATAGAACAATAGAAAAGGAATTCAATACAGTTTCCAGCTCAAGTAAATATGTTGGTATGTATTTAGATTAATAAAAATTAACGATTCACAAAAATGTTTCAGCTAACCCACATTTTTGGATTAGTGAATTCTATTCTATCCCGGTATTTAAAATTTAATCTGTGTTCGAATCCCTCTAAGGCATGGATATGTGTGAATGCAAACCTACTCTGTAGGCTTAGGCAGAGCAAGACATACCTTTACGGATTATTAATTTTGAATTTAACGGTGTCTTTCTGAGAATATAATTCATGAATCACGTGACATGTTTTCCGCCAATCAACATTTAGAATCTCCCTAGTTACATGTCTATCACAGCGATGATGAAAAACAAAGACATTATCACCTTATTCGTTACTAAAGCCGACTTCCCACGGCGTGTGGCTCAGCGAACTTTTACCTGAGTTTGGCGAGCCTCGCGCTGTGAGAATGGGGTGGCTCGTTGGATCGGCTCGGGCTTGTCGTCAGGTGTCGGTAAATTTGACACGAGTCAAAGGGAAATGCGCTGCTCTCCAAGGCTCGGCTCGCGCAACCTTTCTAACGTTCCAGTATATTCTTGGTCCGGGAACGACGTTTGCAGGTTAAGTCTTGTTTAGGTGGTATCTGAGTTTACATTGTATTAGTTTTGGCTGTGTTTAGATTTATTAGATATGCACATAATTTTACATTATTATCACTATTATTTTTATTTTCCCGCTAAATGTACAACAATCTGTTTATCTCAGGGATTAATTTTAAAATGCGTACATATCTACGAGAAAGGCTCGGTGTAACTCGTCCGAGCTAGTACAAACCAACTACAAGCCACGAACCAGATAACGTGGGAACAGTGCCGGATTAAGGAAATATGGGGCCCTAGGCAAAGAGTTTACGTCGAGCCCCTACCCTCCCCCCCCACCATTTTTTTTACATAAGAAAGTTAAAAATGTAAATGTTAGGTATTGCATTTTAATATTGCACAACATTTCCATTTCCAACTGTACGCGTTCTTGTGTTAGTGCCGTTTTGGGTAGTTTCCTTCAACTCCGCTAGGTGTCTATATCTTTTTTTAAGTTATCAATTACCACAAATAAGCGAATTTGCAACGATAGTCAACCCACAGTCGAACCGATGGCAGACGAATGTATATACGATAATTCCCTACTTTTAATTCGGTTGTATGAATCTACATAAATATTATTTTCAGTTAGCTTTAGCTAAAATGTATTACATTTTGGTTACAAAATAAAATTCAAAATAATTGTTAATGAAGCATTTCTGATTTACAAGCCTTAGTCATTTCCGGGCCCTAGGTAATTGCCTAGTTTGCCTAGTGGTTAATCCGGGTATGCGTGGCAAAGGTCAAGCTGCGTTAAAACTCATGCTAGAGATGGTCTTAACGATACGAAATATCGATTCAGTATCGATACGATAAAGCTGCTGGATCAGTACTACTTTCAAGTATCGATATGCTTATCGATATCCAATAACAGTAATTTAATTAATAAAAATAAATGAACATTATATTTATTAACATATTTTAATATAAACTTTACCCTATAAATTTATGTATCGATATTATTCTCATGTTTGTATCGATACCGTATCGATACGCACCAAGTATCGATAAGACCATCTCTAGCTCGTGCTCCCAAGTCTACGAGTGACGCGAGACTCGCCGATCCACGCGTCGTGGGAAGCTGGCTTAAGGTGGGAACACACATGACCGGGCCGTGTTCTGGCCGAGCGTCGGCCAAGTGATGCACGTGTTCCGGCCCGATCGTCTAGGAACCACACACATCCGATGCTCCTCCCTGGAGCGTTGGAAACATAATTACCTTCAAAGTAGTCTCATTGGGACTCCACACACTTCTCCCAGCGGTGCCGCCATTGTTGGAAGCATTCCGAAAAAGCCTCTTTCGGAATGGAGTTTAACTCGGCTGGCGTTGCAGTCATATTGTCCTCTCTTGTCTGAAATCGCGTTCCTTTCAATGGCCTCATGAGTTTGGGAAACAGCCAGAAGTCACAGGGGGCCATATCAGGAGAGTAAGGAGCCTGATGAACCACTGGAGTCTTGTTCTTCGCCAAAAAAGTCTGAATCAAGTGCGAGTAATGTGCTGGAGCATTGTCGTGATGGAGGCGCCAGTTTCCTGTTAATCACAACACCGGACTCTTGCGGCGCACAGCATTAAATGCACTAGGAGTGAGGAACAAATTGAAATTAATATGGGTACCCGGGCATTCAGAGATCGAAGGAAACCAGGTAGCAGATAGTCTGGCTAAGAAGGGGACAAGTTTTCCTTTCACAGGACCAGAACCGGCTTTCGGAATCTCAGCGGAGACAGTTAAGTTGGAAATAAAAACATTGCTGTATCAATGGCACGGAACGTTTACTCCTAATGAGCAAACAAGACGTTAGATTAATAACAGGACTCCTAACAGGACACTGTCTACTAAACAAACACCTGTACACGATGGGACTAACCAAAGAACCAACATGCAGGGGGTGTGGTGAAGAGGAATAAACCCCTCAGCACCTTATATGTCACAGTGAAGCCTTTACGAGCAGCAGATATAATATCCTGGGGGCAGAAAAGATACAGCAGGATACGCTAAAAGATATAGATCTGAAGAAAACCCTGGAGTTTATTAAACAAACTGAACTCCTAGAATAGGAGTAAATCTCTTGTAATATAATAATAAACTCCGAACTCTTGCGTCGCACAGCATCACGTAGGCGGACATCCCTGTAGTATTCTTTGGTCATTGTTTGACCCTGTGGTGCGTTCTCATGGTGTACCACATCGCGGGAGTCAAAGAAAGCAGTCAGTATCCACCGGTGTGCGGCCGTCTTTACATCGGTTGTTCCACTCCTTAATCTGTGTGATGCCCATAGCATCATCACCGAAAGACGTCTGAATCTTCCGAATGGTTTCCACCTGACTGTCGTCCAGTTTCAGGCAAAAGTCCTGCTCCAGTCGTTTCGTCATTTTCCTTGCAATGAAAAATCGACGAGAGCACTATACACTACCTCACTCAAATGCTGCTTGCCAGCAACAGACGCTATCGACATGCGCATGAAGGTTCAAGGTCGGCTCATGCAAACGCGCTTGATTCAAATCTATCAGGTTTTCCCAAAAAATAAGGTCGGATACTTTTCTAACAGACCTCGTATTTTCCTTTTAAAACTATAACGTAAAACAGGCTTAATTGCATTACTACGTATCGGTCAAGAAACGAATACGGATTAAGTTGCATAATTGCAAACACGTTCGCAAATAAGACAATTTAAACTCTTGCTAATTGTTATTGAAAGTAAGTGAGTATATCCTTCACTTTGTTTACATTTTCCATAAAAAATATTGTTTTCCTCTCTGTAATAAAAGCTGTAATTGTAATATCAAATTTCTTCAATCCATTTTCCATGTTCTCAACGAGGTATCCGATATCATTTTTCATTAAATTACATTCTTTTCTCTACATTTTTTGCTAACAAATGAACACTAGTCATCAAAATTTGCCATGATGCCATGTCAGGTTGTTAGTCAAGACAAACATATGACGTCCAATTAGCGCCTAGCATTTGTCGCAAAGCAAACATTGAAAAAATGGTAAACAAACAAAAAGGCAAGGAATCAACAAAATTTTTGAAGGATTTTATTTACAAGGGATAAAAATGTGAATATTTCCAGTCGTTGTTATTGTTAAAATTTCCATCAGATGTTGTTGTCAGAAACACGTGTATGTTTATGTATTGTATATACAATGTTTTGTATTATACATAAAAGGTATCGTATCCCAGAGACCTTTCCCAAAACCTCCACAAAAATATGGATGAAAGGCATGATAATATATAAAAAAATTCTCATGTGGTCAGCACATTTCTTTCGAGTATTCTATTTTTATTTTATGTTTAGAAAATGAAACGAATTTCATGTAAAATATTTCACAAGCGTTTTCGTAAACAAATCTTTAGTGACATTCATTTATCATCAATACGAACTTCCTTTCTTTGGAGTGGTATCGTTAATAGGTGATTACAGCTCAATCGAATTAAGAGAAATTAGTTAAAAATAGTGAAAGTACATGCTTAATAATGAATACTAATAAAGAAATAAAATGATATAATTGAAATACTTCGGAAATAAGGTGGTTTTTGTTTTAGCAGCTCGTCACTCATATGAAATCCATATATATTATTTTGATTGGCAACTCAAAGACCACCTATAAATATATAACGAATACCGAGTTAGGGGTGGAGTCTACTACCAATCGAAGTAGACAAATTCAAATAGCGGGCACATGGCAACCAGTCGAGTACTGCAATTCTCAAACAGTTTTTATTTGAATATAAATTTCTTGCATTAAACTTAATAATTTTGATTCACTTGCAATTATAAAGCATGTAGACTTGTGCAGTGTTATAATATTAATTTATTTTTTATAGATATAATTTAAAAATAGCATACATTTCAACAACATTTTAGATCCACGAAGAAAATAGTTTCATATAAAAACATATTTGTAACGTCACATCTATATTTTCAAACTTCGGGGAACCATAACTCGCTTATTAACAGTGTTGTGATAGATCAATTCATAAAGGATCTAGACCAAGATCAAGATCTTTACAATTAATATGTTCTAGATCAGATCATAGGTCAATTTCTGCGACCGGATCTTTTTCTTCAGATCAGATCAGAAATTTGGGATCTGTTTTTGTTAGATCATAAATAAGAGCAGTAACGATTTTCAAATGCTTTTTATTTCTTATTAATTATTAGGAATGCAAGAAGTAAATTAATTACAAAGAATATACCTAGCCTTATGCCTTAGACATGGGAAGAAAAATTAGATAGATACACAACTACTTAGTTTTATTAGTACTAATTTAATAAATAAAATGGAAACAGGAACAAAAATAATAATTTTAAACATTAGACTTGTTAAAATGTAATTAAAACAGGCCATATTAAATTGGCAGATAATCATTAAGCCATTGAATTATTTAAGTGAGTTAAATAAATTATAACCCACAAGTATTTAATTTCTTCTTGGATTTTCTCGCATATTTGATCTTTTTTTTAAGATCATAGATCCTAGTTTTTAGATCTAAATCCAGATCAAGATCTGAATACATAAAAAACATCTAGATCAGATCAAAAACCATTCTAAATGAACTAGATCAGTTATTTAGATTAGATGATCTGGATTAGTCACAACACTGCTTATTAATAAGAATTTTTTCACCGGATTTGCACCAACAGTCTTAGTATTATACGAATGAAATTCTAAAAAAAAAAAATGGTGGAATCCTCTATTAAATAATATTCCGGGAATTGATTATTTTTCGTACTCATTTTGAGTATGAGAACACATTTCATTTCCCGCACAATGAGCCTGTTTCTCATTTTTCAAAAATTATTTTAAATGAAAGTTTATGCAATATTTTTCTTATTAATAATAATTTTTTTAATAATTTGTTATTTTCGTAAATAATTAAACTAAAAGTTTGGCGCCAAAAGTAATCATGAAAAACAACTCCCCACTCCCGTGTCGTAGAAGCTTATATATTACGTCATACACAGCCAATAGAAAAACAGTTTTTCCATCACCTTCGTTTATTTTTGTTATTTAGATAAATAAACGTAGGCGTTAGTTTGTCACATGTTAATAACAAACTTCTAATTTGACATTTGACGTTGACATTTTACAATATAAATGAGTAATAAAGTAATAATGGCTAATACAGACTACACTCAACGTAAGTCGGACAGTTTACTGAAAGTCGATAGCTGGATGGTGGCTGAATTTATATTAGAAAACGATTGTTTTACTGATGCCGAAATAAGGGGCGTTAAAGAGTAAAGGTAAAATGAAATGTAAAAACCCAACTATCAGCTCCTCGACCTACTACTTCTCCTAGCAGCAATTTTGCAAGAAAGCACAATGCGAAACTGTAAATTACGTATTTTATATTGGATTTTTTATTAATCTAACACGAACCAAACTAAAAAATTTGACACTTGCTTGACAACTTTGACAATATACTTAGCATAACACTTGTAACAAATCACAAAGAATTGACGCTATAAAGGGACCAATTGGAGCCGATGAGGATGTATGTGTTGTGACGTCACATTCTGTTTCAGATTACGTGACTCTTTCAAATTATCCAAATTTCATAAATTAATTGTAAAATATCTAATGAATATTTGCTGATATTTTAAAATTTGAGGCTATTTAAATAGTGATATCTTTTTAAATTTAATACTTAAAAGGCATATAAAAATTCTTGCAACAGCCCTATTTTAGATAAAAAGTCTTATTTTGTCATTAATAAATTGTTTGGAAAATGTTAGTTGCAGGCAGTTAAACACAGTACCGTAAAAAAATTTCCGGGCTGTTAAAACGACAGCAATATGTATGTTGATTTATTTATTATTTCGCTTCGTCATATGTTTCCAAAGACTATTTCGAACAAATAGTTTAAATGTATTGGGTTATAGGTTCCAATATTTTTTTTCAAATTATTTACAATTCAATATAACATAAAACATTGTACAATGCTCAACCGTTACCCGAAATTTAAGTGCTCGCACGGATAACAAGTTCGCTTCCCTCGCTCGTTGGGTACCGCGCACGTCCGCAAAGTTCTGAGTAATGGTCTTGCAATTTACAATGTAAATTACTATAAAACGGATATTTTATTTTACGTTTATCTCATGACAAGACCTATTATATCAATAAATTTAGGCTCATTTGATGCAGCATTTTATTCTATACATTTTTTGTATTTACACTTTAGTCTAAAATTAATAGGGCAGAATTTACAAATAAATGAAAATTTTATCATTGTATTTCCTATGGTCCACAAAAAAAATAGACACCCGGTATAATAATATTGTATTAACCTCGTTTTCATTGTTTTATGTATGTTCGAACTTAGAACGATCTAAACCTCAAATATGCCAAATAACTTAAAAAAAAATCCGAAGTGAACGGTCGAGTGTGGCAGTATAACCAACTCTTTTGTTTATAACTACCTTATTATAAATGTGCAATTATCGTAGTAGCTATAATTATTGTAAAAAGGGTTAAATTTGCTGATAATCGCTCATATTATTTATTATCATAGTTTAATATTTAGCAATTTCTTGTGAAAGACAAACCCAAATTACCGGCCAGTTGGCTACATTCCTGTGCGTAACACACTATTATGTTATAATTTTTCTGATATCCGAACGATATTGTCAATTTTCACACCCAGGTAATCGTATGGAAACAAGTTTCTTATGTGGTCGTGAGAAAAAGTCATTTTGATATATTTATTTATTTCGTGTTCAAAATTACAGAATGAAACACACTTGAATAATCAGTTTGTTCGAGAAAATAATGTTTAAAGAATATATTTTTAGGAAGTTTACAAAATGAGGTGAATGACAAAAAAAAGAAAAACAAGATCAATTATAAACGAATTTACAATATTTCTTTGATCGGCATCTCAATATACTTTCAATCATATCTTTCATCGCTTTTCCATTTTCTTTTATTCTGTATCATCGCTAACATCAACTGGTATTTTTCCAATTTTCATTTGACGTTTTTTCAATATTACCCGACGGTTTAAAATATATCGAACCGATCATTTCATTTTATCAGTAAATTTTTTCAATAGAGGGAATAGACTCCATATTCCATATGACCAAGACTGCAAGTATCGAGTGTACACTCATTTTATAATTGATTCGTATTAATATACATATGTATGTATTTAGTGTTCTTCATCTTAATATGAGAGACAATCTTTTTTTACCTTCCGTCACCTTTAGGTAAGGAAGGTATTGTCTTTGGTCAAAAAATCCGATGATGAGTTTTTAATGAATTAGCACGTTTTGGGGTCCCTAGAATACGATTTTACTATTTTTACGATATCTGTATGTATGTATGGATGGATGTATGTTAGTAAATGTATATATGTATGTATATGTGTGTGACGATTTTTTCGGATCGTATAACTCCAGTACCACCTTTCCAAAAATTATATTTTTTGCGTATTCCTCTTTTTTAGATTCATATGAAGGACTGATTAGATTTTGGTTATAATTGGTCGACAAGAAGTACTCTAATTTGAAGATTTTAACAGTTTTTCTGAAAAAACGCTGTTAAATATCATTTTTTCTTATGGATATAGAGTTAATAAATTATAATGAAATTAAATTTCATAAAGCAGCCAGCTGTGCTATAACCATGGAAACATCTACTATATTAAGAAACTTCTGATTGACAGATGTCAGTGTCAAGTGGAATTGACAAAGTATGTTTGTGTTATAATTTTACAGGAAATATTTAAACTTTCTGTATGGAATTTGTACAAAATACGTAGATCTGACTTAAGGTAATGTACTGGAAAAATGGAATCTTTTGCAAGAAACTTTCTGTGTGGAAATTGTACAAAGTACATAGAACTGACGGAAGGTAATGTGCTGGCCAAATCAGATTTTTTATTATTATTATTAAGGACACAAGAATGTTCCAAGATTAAAGAACCAAATATCTCTGAAACGAAGTATTTGCAAGATTTTGTTTACATTAACTTCCATTTATTTTTAAGGTCCTTTGTTTAAATTTTAAGTTTGGTTGTGTAATCATTAAACAGGATAATGTAAGCTTGGATATGTGATAAAATATTTTTTATTTTTGCATTTTTACGTTGATTTATTAAAACATAGCAGAAGATAATACTGTTTTATGAAGTAAACATATATTATAAAGTTGGTTTGTGAAAAATGATTTGTTTTTTATTTACTTTGTCTGGGAATCTACGCAACAGACCTTTTCAATTTAAAAAGATAGAAGATATGCGCAATGGGGATCTGCGCATAGTAAGAACAACTGAGATTCATGGCGTTTGTTTCTAAAAAATTCAGACGTAAATTGTGAGACAAGTCTCAGACAACTTTAAATAATCGAAAGAATTTACAAAAGCTTTTATTGAAACTAAAATATCTAAAGATGCAAATTTTCATCGAGAATACAGATATTTTAATGACTGCAATATTTTTGATGTTTTGTTTGACAGCCCAACTGGCAGTTGTTGGCGCCATTTTACTTACTATTTGCAGCGATAGAAAGAGATAGCCGTTAAATTGAAAAGGTCTATTGTTAAAAAGCAGCCAAAAACTGCCAGATAAAGGAACAATGTAAAAAATTAATGATACAAGTTTTTCTTAATATGTAATATTCATAAACATGTTGACAATAAAAATTAATAAAAATAAAAGAGAAAAGTAAGGAAAACACGTTACAATTAATGTTGACTACTGCGTTGTGTATACAGGCCCCCAAACATCTTATTCACAAATGTGGATAAATTTCTCGATTGTGATGTAAATTAGGTGTTTACAATTCTGTCATACTGTTCTTACAAAACCGACGTTATGCTATTGGAACCCTCAGAATAGCATGCGACATCAGCGGAATTTTAGGGAACTAAATTAATGGCGGCCAGTAGGACATGTCAAATTATGTAAAGGTCAAAAACCATAGTTTCATTTAATATAAAAAGATGTTCCCGCGCTTTGATTTTATTAATTTATTAAATGTGTGAAAAGGGAATTAAAGAAAATGAACACAATATACATCAAAAGGTACTGTGTTAAAGTGTACGAGTATGAGTATAACAAAAATTCAAGACATATTCCATAATTTTTGGCAAAGAAGATAAAGTTGATCGACTGAACTTATTGAAAAGAAATTGGAATATATGGCAATACTTTAATCTGCTAATATATGCCTTTTCATGCATTTCACAAAATAGCTATATGTGTATTAAGAGCACAAAATGGGACATTGTCGATTGAGAGGTTGTTGATGCGCGACGCAGGAGCGCGGCATTCTCGCGAAATCGACAATGTCCATTTGCGCTCGAAACACACACAAGATTTTTTCTACAGTCCTCCACCATAACAAATAAATAAATAAGTAAATATATCATCACGGCATATTACCCATTGCTTGGTGTGCCAATCTGCTTTGTACTACTCAATAGTTTTGCCGTGAAGATAGGAACGTATTCAAATATGACTTCAAGATATTGTTTTGGCTTTCGTTTTTACAAAAAAATTAATGCCAATTTTGTAATGAATATTATAAGTTTTTGTATAATTTATTTGTTTCAAGTACATTAAACTAGTGCAGTGGAAAATTGGATGTCCATTGGGAGTGTTCACTCCAAACTTTTGCAGATGGCAGCACAACTGTTCACACAATTTATTTTATATTTAATTTTAATTTATCGTTATTTTCCATTCTTCTTGAGCTATTGCTTCGATCTAATCTAAGCATTTTATACTTTCGTGTTTGTAAATAAATGCCCTATTTTATTTTCACAGCAGTGCGGCATTTTGTTTGATTTTGTAATATACCGACAGAGCAGTTATGTCAGATTGACTTGTGAAGGTGGTAAATGTGTACCTACAGTGCCATTAGTTCCTGACTAACCGTTTCCATTAAGAATGTGGACAAGTGATATTTCTCAACATTGTATAGTTAGAAATTTGGACAGCGAGCGTTTTTTCTACTTTGTCGCGCATGAGCGGCAAAGTGACATTTGCGTTGACAAAAGAGAGCGCTAGAGCGCAAATAGCTACTTTGTATATACACTGTAGAAAAAAAATTATAATAAAATTTTGCCGGTATGTAGTTTTACTATTGACAGTATTGTTAAAAAAAAATCTGTGGACACTAGTAGTAATTGAATCCGGATTTACGTATTTTTACCCTTCAACGCTGTATCTTGATAAAGGATTCAACTGAATAAACTTCAGAAAGCGTTTATTTAAAATGTAAATAAATATGACATGTCCTACTGGCCGCCATGACAGGTGCGTTTACAGCGCCGCCAACGGATTCTGCGGGTCCCAATACACTCATACCGTCTTCAGAGTAAGTAAGATCTTACAAATTTTTAAACTTAAATTCATGTATACACATATATACATTCGTTTTTTAAATATTCATTCTTACGCATCGTACAAAAATAAGTGAAAGTTTATAAGTAAATATATATTTCTGTAAAATTTGAAACTTGTGACATACAATTTATAAGTATTTAATTTATGTTACATCATACATAATTTTAAGGTTTTAAGTATACTTTAAGCCAAAAATAATTGAAATTTTATAAATTAAAAAATCTGATGTGGCCAGCTCGTTACCTTCCGTCAATTCTATGTATTTTGTACAAATTTCATACGAAAAGTTCCTTGCAAAAGATTCTATTTCTTGTACATTACCATACAGAAATTTTCGAGCAAAAGATCTTATATTTTCAGTAAAATTATAACACAAACAAACTATATGAATTACACATGACACTGACATCTTTCAATCAGAATTTTCTTAATATAGTAGCTGTTTCCATAGTTACAGCATAGCTGGCTAATTTATGAAATTTATAGGTCGATTCTATTCACATCTATAAACCGTACAGATCTGTAAATTTGTAAATAATGAACAAAATCGCAACGAAAGGTACCATTCTTATGTATAATTTTATATTGATCAATAAAAATAGATGTTTTTTTGTCAGGTTTTTATAGATTTACAGATATGTAAGACATACAGATGTGATCAGAATCGACCCATTAATTTCTTTATAATTTTGTAACTTTATCCATTTATAGTATATTCCGTAACTTAACCGCGGTGACCAAGGTTCTGGTTAACCGTTCCGGAATGTAACCAAAACATAATTTCAGGATCGGGGTTCCATTTCGGAATGTGGTTCCTGAAAGTTTTGGTTACTTTTTCGTGACCACAACGGCCACAATTTTTGTGGTTGTGTGGTCGTTTTCTTATTTCTTATAATATAATAAATAAAATTTTATAAACATATAATTATAATTAATATATACTGATATGTATAATATTTACGTTAGTACAAAATAGACAAATAGAGTTACGTTGTCACTTATTTCTAATGATGCGGTGGTTTCCTGCTTTACCGACACAAATAAACCAAGATGTTCCGAATTACAACCACTTTTTAATAACCATAACCTGACCACGTGAACCACAAGAAAACCATAACCACGGTCGTGGTTAAGTTACGGAATATACTATTAATATGAAGTATAAAATGCAGTCAAATCGTGTAGAGAATAAAATATTGAAGAATATTTATAATAACAATAAATGTGAAAATGTGGCTAATTTATGAAATTTAATTTCTTTATAATTTTATAACTCTATATCCATTTAATATGAACTATAAAATGCAGTCAAATCGTGTAGAGAATAAAATGTTCTTCAATATTTATAATAACAATAAATGTGAAAAAATGATATTTCAAGAAAAACTGTTAAAATTTTCAAATGAGGCTACTTCCGATTGACCAATTATAACCAAAATCTAATCAGCTCTTCATATGGATGTAACGAAGAAGAATACGAAAGAATTATAATATTTGGAATTGTAGTAGGTATTAGAGTTACCGCACGCGAAATCATCGTAAAAATAGTAAAATTGTATTCTAGGGACCCTAAAACGTGTTTATTGATTAAAAACTCATCACCGATTTTTTTGACCAACGACAAAACCTTCCTTACCGAAAGGTGACGGAAGGTAAAAAAATGTGTAAAATTAGAAACTTATGTGGTATAAAATTTATATTTGTGTAAATACATACATATAATACACAGCACAGTCGTATGTGTGATCTCTGATACTGATACCCTGAAAATAGGTTGAATGGTTTAGAATTTTTTAAGAAGAGGATAAACCAGCAAAAGTTATTTAGAAAATAAGAATAGCGTGGTAAAAGAACGGTACTCGAAGAACATGAGATAAGTGTTTAGATATAGAAAAAACACCACTTACGGACCCAAACTCAGAACAGGATCGAGTGGAAGAATCTCATTGGGGAAGATGTACGTCAACAGAAAAGAAAATCACCTCGATACTAAAACAGTAAAAAAGTATTCAACTGTATATATGTTTTAGGGTCTGGTCTCTTAATTTTGAGCCTAACATAATAAAACATGATAGGTATTTTATTCTGAAAATTATCACCCCAATTCTGTAACAAAGTTACTAACCCTTAGCAATATTGGTGTAGAATATACCAAATAATACTCGCAATAATAATTGCAAACATTGAATAAAACCAAAAAAATGACAGGCTTTACATACGTAAGGTGTTCTCTTAATTTTGAGACTAATATAGTAAACCACAATATCTCATTCTGAATATTTTATTATATTTTCTGTAAATATTCCCTACTTCAGTTAGTATATTTTTGGATTCGAAGGAACCAATTTTAACAACATTTTTTACATGTTTCTGGAGGTGTCATTTATTTCTCTTTTGAAAACGGTCACAGCTTCTTGGTCGAATTAAACTCATTCTCCGCAACTTATCTTTGAACTGTGGAACTGTGTTAAATTCGGACTATATGACAGACGAACCGCCAAGTAAACGTTTTGCTCTTTTAAGTAGGCTACTGTTTGAGCGGCTGTATGTGGACGAGCGTTAACACCTTTTGGTCGATTATTGTTTTACTTATTTTCCAACGATGACGCTTTTACTAACAGGTCGACCGCAACTTGGTGAAAAGGAAGGACTACATACTCTTACACTTTCACACAATTGATGACAGATGAGGGATGCTGATGAACACTTACATTATGGACACAGACATACTTGAAATTTAAACTACTGTAACGTGGAACGCCCGCCGTCGCCGCCACTGTAAGCGAGTGTCTATTCATAGCAGTGACGTAATCGCGCTAGTAGCCGGGCGATGTAAGCAAACAGGTCGCTACGTGTTTAATTACTTCCGGTCGCCTGAACCTTTTGTGTTCATTGTTACTACACGGTCGAACATTCTAGATAATGGCAACTGAATAAAAGGGACGTAACTATGCTCGGGAGTTAGTTAGTTACATTCAGAGACATAGAGATGTTCACATAGAGTGTTAGTGAGTTTGAGAAGCACAGCAGTATCGTAGTGAGCGTATGCAGAAAGTGTCGAGTGGAATAGGTACTCTGGAAGTTACTGAGATAGCTGTGGATGTGAATACTCGGTAGAGTTGACGAGTATTGGGAAGCTATAGTGTACGAGGACAGTAACGGCAAGTTTGGAAGTTACTGGTATATTGGGATAGCTGTGAAAGTAAATACTCGGCAGTGTTGACGAGTATTGTGAAGCTAGGTATACAAGGTTAGTTAGGTTAGTTACATAAATAGACAGACAGTGAGGTGAAAGGTGTGACTTCTGTCCGAGCAGTTGAATATACAGACGCTGTTGAGTCAGTTGAGTATATAGACGCTGTGGAGGTCGGTAGGCGGACAGTTGAACGTGATATAAGTATATAGTGATATAAATATCGCGTAAACAGTCTACAAGAGTCTGCAACAGACCGGCAGTCTAAGATTGGAACGCGTAGTGAAATAAATAATTTGTAATATCGTGGAAATAAATAGTAGTGTTAATTGGTTAAATAAATAGTGTTAGTGTTATCTAGTTAATTATAGTTTTAGTCTTAATTAGTTTTTAATAATTGTTTAATATTAGTAATAGTAACTTTCATTATAGTTTAATAAACACTTAATTTTAATTAATAATAATTGTCTAATATTTATACTTCACCCAAATAAATAAAAACATTACACTACTTTTATTGACACACATTATAGATTTAATTAACTTATTATTAATTATTGGTTGAACTAAACTTTAAACTAAATATTAAACAAATTACATTGTTACACAGTGGGCTGGCAATGAGCCAGCGCCTAAAACCAAAACACTACATATTCCGAAAACAAACGTCTTCACGAAGTGACAAACTAATGCTGACTATCAAAAAAAAAAAGAAAAATCGGCATTCCTCATCAGTCAACAAGTGAGTGGAAAGTGTGAGTGTGTGTAATCATCCAAGCGTCCACCAGTTAGAAAAAGTTGTGTGTCATCGTTGGGAAAACAAGTAAGCAGTAATCATCAGCATATCCCGCAACCCCCTCGTGTTACAAAGAGCTGATGGCTATACCATAAAGTGAATTCCACAAGTGTTATATAGATTGGTTATAACGTTGACATAAATGCATTATATCTTTGAAGCGGATAATATTACTAAATAAATTATTACTTTTTGAATCAAACAGAAAATTCTCGTTTTTTACTTCCTTGTACAAAGTAAAGGAAGTATTGTATTCGCGAAAAATTTCGGTTTTCAGATTTCAACGGAAATATCCATTTTAACCAATCCTGAATCCCGAGCTGAATCCATTCTGACTAATTTCGTCGTGACGTCTGTACGTACGTACGTACGTATCTCGCATAACTCAAAAACAGTAAGCCGTAGAAAGTTGAAATTTTGTATTTAGGACTTCTATAACATCTAGTTGTGCACCTCCCTTTTTGGTCATTACATAATTTCCAGAAATGGTACTTTATTTGAAACCTATAATAGATTTTAATGAAAAACTACATTAAAATATAATCCAAAACTTTTCAAATTTGGTATATAAGACTTTTGTATCAATTGGAATAACATAGCAGATTTTGGTTAAAACAGGCTAACCGGAAGTGATATATTACCTGAAGTTGTTAACAGTTTTTCTTGAATAAAATGGTTTCATTTTGATTTTAGAAATAAATGCTTCAAATAAGAGTTTTAGAGAATTAAATTCTGCGTCTAGCACATCAAGTATTATTAAATTGGCCTTTGTATAAGCGAGATATATAAATTTAAAACTTATATACTTTTTGGTTTTTGTAATGAAGCTTGCTATGGATTAGGATAAAAAATAACAAAATAGTATATTAAAGAACGTGTTTTATAAGACATGTTTTTTCGCACGCGTCAAAACTTAGAAAACGAGCGTTAGCGAGTTTTCTAATTGACAAGTGCGAAAGAAAGTCTTATAAAATGAGTTCTTTATACTATTTTTTATATTTTGCGCCTTCTACAATAACATTTACTTACTCTGTTTGTGATTATATTTGTAACCAAATTGTACATTTTCATGTAAATAATCTTCCCTAAATAAAGAAAATAATAATAATTTCGACATTATATTATTAAAATGAATTGTCAATTAACTAAAAATAAAGTAGGTAAAAATGGGTTAAAGAAACGTCATCTAGTACCAACCGTCTAAAACAAAAAATTGCGTATCGAAATGAAGGTCATTACGATACGCAATTGCGTATCGTAATGACTTCATTATGAACGCAAAATATAAAAAAATAAAAAATAGATGTTAATGTCAAATTACGTCAAATACGTGCAATTTTATAATTGAGTCTATACTTCATATTAGTCTTGCCTACAAGGAAGTCGTGTGGTGTTCACATCAGATTTTTTTTTTATTATTAAACGTCTTAGGTAATTTATGTTATAAGACGATAGTCGCGCACAAGACTGCAAAATATCAAATCGATCTTAGGGCATTGACACTGCCATTGATAAAAGAATGTGAACAATAAACCTGTGTAAATGTATATAATTTATACATTTAAGATTGTAGTATCTTCGCTGATATACGTTTAATTTATTGCTCTTGCCAGTAAATTGCGCCTATTAACGCGTCTTGTATAGCTAAACTAAGATCATAAGTACAAGATGAAGGGTGTGTAGGGCGTTATTCTGTTGTTTCTCGCATCATCGGGCTTGTATCTTCCGGATAATAACAGAGGCGGCCGTGGAAACAAGAGACGATCATTGAAACTGGAGTGGGGTGTTCCGGATTTTCCGGATCTGAGCTGATTGTAAGATATATAGATGCTCGTAGACGGAGAATACGAAAGCGTAGATGCAAATAAATATAAATGGAGTTGTAATTACGAGAATTGCAAATACAGAATTGTGTAGAATATTGCTCAAAACTGAATATTTGTCTGAAAGTATTCATAGCTTGGGTCGTTTTTAAGAAGTTGGTATATCTGTGGATATTACATTAACTCTTGCTATTTAATTCTTACCTCCCGCCGTAGGTAAGGGAGGTAATGTTTTCCGTCCAAAAATTTGATAGTGAGTTTTTCGTGAATAAGCACGAATTAGGGTTCTCAAAACACGTTTTTACAATATTTACAATGATGTCTGTCTGTCAGCATTTGTGTGACGATTTTTTCTTCCACGATAACTCTTATATCAAACTTACAAAAACTTATATTTTCCGTATTCAAGCTTTCTACATTAATATAAAGATTTGATTAAATTTGGGGTAAAATAGGACAACCGGAAGTGGTACTTTCCTTGAAGTTTTTAATGATAAACTATAGTAAAATATAATTCAAAACTTTTGAATTTTAGTATTTAAGACTTTTATATCAATAGGAACAACTAATTAGATTTTGGATAAAATTGATAAACTGGAAGTGATATTTTACTTGAAGCTCCGAACAGATTTTCATTAAAAATGATAATATAATCCAAAACTTCTCAAATCTGGTATTATTATTTGGTATTTATTAAAACTTGTAAATGATTGAGAACTTATTAGATTTGGCTATTTACCCTCATAACAGCTCATAACAGATTTTCGAAGAAAAACATACCTAATCAAATATAATCCAAATTTTCGATCAACCGGAAGTGATACTTCACTTAAAGCTCATTACTATACTCTATCCGTTTTATCTATAGACTAGATGGCGTTTCGAGCGCGGCCGTTTTTACTTGTTTAAATAAAAAATTCTAATTTTGGCGCCATTCCTAGATTTAAAAAATTCTTTCTATATGATATTTTTTCAGTAATTTTGTCTTGTACGTACATGTGCTAATCTATTTTGGGTTTTTATGCATATATTTACTTATAATCTCCGTAACATTCTCTACATTTCGGCGAAAGGGGCATGCATAAATGAAAACCACATTATTCAAATAAATTTTAAAGAAAACAACGTAAAATAAAAATATAATTCACCTTTGAAATATAAATATTTACACTAAAATATATACATTATATGTATATAAACTATATACACCGCTAAATATAAACAAAATAATGTTCTGAACAAATTTCTTTGTCCCTGGGGTGATCCGAATGACCCTTTTTCCTCATGTTCTTTTATAGCTTTCCAAATATTACATCGTCCTATGCCCAGTTCTGATGCCACAATTTGGACACTTTCTAATTTGGAATACTATACTATTTTACACACGTGTTGCATACAATATTTTTCCTACAACCGAAATGGTATTGATGTTTCTCATAATACTGAGTGTACAAGGATCCAGCAGCTTCAAATACTGTTAGTACTCTTTCTCATAACACTGTACAAAATATAACTTAAACACATGGAAGAATCTCAGACAGACGATGATTAGTTTTTTATAATGTACAAATTATACATTTAATATTAATATTAAAAATTAGGTTATGTTACATGTCAAAAAAATGTTAATGTTCTTAAAAATTAGATTAGTATTAAATCTCTTAAAAAAATATTAGATTTGTTTCATTTACGGTGTATATTCATATTTCTTAATAAATTTTACTTTCATTATTATTTCCTACCTAATTATATACTTGACAGGTAAATTAACCGAATTTTAATGTTGCCTAGCAACGCTTATTTACTTTTCAAGCACTAGTGCGTGAAAAGTGAAAAGTGACACTTTACACACTGTAACGAGTGCATGAAAAGTACTTTTCACGCACGGTTGTAAGAAAAAAATATTTCGAAAAAAACTCAAATTTATGAAAAGAGAAAAAATAGTTTTTTTTTATCAATTTAAGTTAACTTTCGTGAAAATTATCTGAAGAATTATGTACCTATAAATAATTTATAGTTTTGTTTAACATAAATTTACATTCCAGCTGTCTGTACTATCATATGCATTATGATTATACTTATCATTTATTTAACATAAAACTATATTCGATTTATCAACAAATGATTTCCGGAAATTTTGCTGCAAATTTTTCAATTTTCCCTGCAGGAAATGGCGTCATACTCTTTCATTTTTCCTGCATCCATTCGTTTGTAGATCAAGTATGCTCTTGTCTTTCTCCTTTGCATGTTAGAAAGGGGTAGACAATGATAACGCTACGAAATTGGAAAACGCTAAAGAACAGTCGACTGTCGCACAAGTGAAGATGAGCGGACAAATGATAAGCGAATATCAACCCTATTGGCGTAAACCAGTGGAAAATATGAACCATAACGCATATGCTATAAGATAGAAAATAAAAATTGTATTCGTCAGAATATTTTGATAGAAATTATGATACATTCAAAGAATCGAATAGGGGATTACAGCTCAATCGAATTAAGAGAAATTAGTAAAAAATAGTGAAAGTACATGCTTAATAATGAATATTAATAAAGAAATAAAATGATATAATTGAAACACTTCGGAAATAAGGGGTTTTTGTTTTCGCAGCTCGTCACTCATATGAAATCCATATATATTATTTTGATTGGCGATCACCGAGTTAGGGGGGCGGAGTCTCTACCAATGGAAGTAGACAAATTCAAATAGCGGACATGTGGATACGAGTCCAGTACTGCAATTCTCAAACAGTTTTTATTTAAATATAAATTTCTTGCATTAAACTTAATAATTTTGATACATTTGCAATTATAAAGCATGTAGACCTGTACAGTGTTACAATATTAATTTGTTTTTTATAAATATAGTTTAAAAATAGCATACATTTCAAGAACATTTTAGATCCACGAAGAAAACGGTTTTATATAAAAACTTATATCTGTGACGTCACATCTATATTTTCAAACTTCGAATAGGGGTTGACAGCTCAATCGAATTAAGAGAAATTAGTAAAAAATAGTGAAAGTACATGCTTAATAATGAATATTAATAAAGAAATAAAATGCTATAATTGAAACACTTCGGAAATAAGGGAGTATTTGTTTTCGCAGCTCGTCACTCATATGAAATTCATATATATTATTTTTATTGGCGACTCAAAGACCACCTATAAATATATAACGAATACCGAGTTAGGGGGGCGGAGCCTACTACCAATGGAAGTAGACAAATTCAAATAGCGGGCACGTGGCTACCAGTCCAGTACTGCAATTCTCAAACAGTTTTTATTTGAATATAAATTTCTTGCATTATACTTAATAATTTTGATACACTTGCAATTATAAAGCATGTAGACTTGTACAGTGTTACAATATTAATTTGTTTTTTATAAATATAATTTTAAAATAGCATACATTTCAAGAACATTTTAGATCCACGAAGAAAACAGTTTTATATAAAAACTTATATTTGTGACGTCACATCTATATTTTCAAAATTCGGGGGACCATAACTCGCTTATTAATAGGAATTTTCTCGTCGTATTTTCATCAATAGTCTTAGTTTTACTTATACTTTCTGATGAAATTATATTAAAAAAATGGTGGAATCCCCTATTGTCCAATATTCTAAAACGATTAGTTTAGTTTTCATTAAATAAATGATATTATTAATGTCATTATCCTTATGCCATGTTATCTTTGCCATTTAATCCTCTATCTCTACCCTATAGATAAATGATATGTTTACTCACCAGTGTGTTGTTTCAGGGGTCCATTTAGCTTGGTCCGGCGATGTATACATCGCCAGACTGGCCAACAGTTCGCCGTCAAAATCGTGGATGTTGCCAAATTCACGTCGAGTCCCGGACTTAGTACGGCTGGTGAGTTACTCTCAGACATTGAAAGAAAAATAAACAAAAGTTTTTTACTAGGATTTACTTGGGTCAAAACAGACCAGAGTAAGCACAATAGTTATTTAAGGGTTGAAAGTAGCTTTTTGTAGACCGAGGCTTTTGTCTCAAGTTGCACATCTGATTTTAACTCTTATACATTTTATTTGAAAGTACATAGGCAACGTGTTGATGTCAAATAAGAATGTAATAGCTTATGTACTAAAATACGAGTTTTTTATTTTAAAATCGTAATTTTATTTCACTGTTTACGTGGTTAGTTTCAGACAGTGTTTTAATCATGGATATTAATATCTGTACAATAAATACGCGAACTGTGTTACTAAGGTGGCTTTGAGGTGATGTTAGGTCATGCGCACTAGCTGCTCTGTTGGGGGTAGATCTACTAGAGCGTCAATAACCGTCAGACTGTCAAAGTAAGTGTACAACTGGAGGTGAGATTTTTTTTGTGGCGCCATTTTTTGCTCTTGTCGACGATGGAGATTGATGAACAGATGGAACAACGACTGAACATCAAATTTTTGGTAAAACTTGGGAAAAGTTCTCAGGAAATTCATGAAATGTTGAGGGCTGTTTATGGAGGTACCACACTGAAGAAAACAGCTCTTTTCAAGTGGATCAAGCGTGTTGATGAAAACATTGAACGTGTGCGTTCTCTTGTGCTTTCCGATCGTCGAATCACTGTCCGGATGATTTGGGAAAATCGTCAGTGCACACGATTCTAACAAAACACTCGGGGTTGAGAAAGTTTTGTGCAAAAATCGTCCCAAAGTTGCGGACAGCTGACCAAAAGTTGAGAAGGACCGAATGCTGCACTGATTGGAAAAACTCCACTCAAAGGATCATCATTGGTGACGAATCATGGTTTTACGAGTACGACATCGAGCTGAAATCACAGAGCAAGGAATGGAAAGGAAAAGATGAACCACGAACGAAAAAATGTCGAAAAAGCAGATCAAAAATGTTGCCCATCATGAATTTTTTCCTGAAGGACAAACAGTGACTGCTGCCTTCTACGTGGAAGTTCTCAAGCGCCTGAGGGATCGTGTGCGACCAAATTTGTGTGATGGATGGCTGCTGCATCACGACAATGCGCCTGCACATTCAGCAACGATTGTCTGCCAATTTCTGGTCCGTAATTCGATCACCACGCTAGATCACCCTCCCTACTCACCAGACTTAGCCCCTTGCGATTTCTTTTTGTTCCCGAAATGCAAAAAGGTCATGCGTGGGCGGCACTGGGACGATGTGGAAACGATTAAATGCGAAACGACGAGGCAGCTGAAGAGCCTAATGAATTAACAGATTTTTAAATATTTATTGCGTATATTTTAAAAATTATAGTTATTATTTTAATAATATAATATAAATTTATTACATATATAGCAAATTCACAATAAAATAGGACTATGATGCCTTTTGCATATGTGGTGGAAAATTTGGAAATACAGAAGATGCTGAGTCTGGTTTTAATCTTCTTATATATTATGTTCCAGGCCTTTTCAAATAATCAGTTTCAAGAAAATGATCACTGCAAATTTTTGATGCTTTTGTAGGTGTGAAATCTTTTCTTTTTGTGGCAACTATCCACAATCGTAATATACCACTATTATTTAAAGGATATCTGTAAAATATTTAAAACAATAGTATGAATAAATATGTATACATGGTATATATGAACAATAATACTTACTTGAAAAATTGTTGAGAGTTATCCTTGCTATGTCAATTTGTGCACCCAAAAGCACTACAAGAAGACGGCATATTGCCTTTTATTATGGAAATATCTCACTTAAAATATTTATTCCCTAAGAACACAACACAAACTCACTTTATTCAAGGAAACTACCATATAATGCAATAATAGACCAACGAAAGTTTGACGTTTTGCCTTTTCTGCAAATGGCGCCGTACCCACACCACTTGCCTCACTTGTTAAACGTATGTCAGTGTTTTATTAGAACATCCTTGGTTTCAGTTTGTAATATGTAATTATGTATTAAGTTATTGTTCTTAATCAGAAATTGCCGCAGTTGACACAATTTCACTACAATTAAGGTTCATTTTCACGTGACATTAAAAGTCATGGGTTTTGATGTCATGACAATGTGACATTTATGTAGATGCGTGTGTGGATGTTTTTACAGTTAGTGTTACGAAATTTTAGTTTATTTTCAACATGGCGCCTACTGCAGTAATTCGAGCGTGCATCCTTGTAGTTTGTGAAATAATAGACTCCGACAGGAATAAAATTAGTAAAAAGTCGAGAAAAGAAATTTGGGCGCAGAAGTAGATTCAACGAAGGAATAAATTGGCAGTTTCTGACACCCTTGCAAATAAAATTGTTTTGGAAGACATAATAAGCTTTTTGAAATTTTTATATTATAACATTTTTTATTTATATGGGTGAAGTGTAAAAATCAAAGAATTATTTTTAATTAAAATAGAAGTTTATTAAAACGATAAATAACTATTAAAAGCTAATAACAATGACGATTACTATGGTTAAACACATATTAAATACTAATTTAAGACTAAGACTATTTATAATTACTTAAACACTAAGATTATTTATTTATATAAACAATTAACACTTTATTTTCACGCTATTTATGTCACTATTTATTTATATCACTATTTATTTATATCATATAAACTGTCCGATCTGTATGCCACAATTCTTCAACACCACTGCCGAGTATCCACATCCATTCGCCGGTACTGTCCCCGTATACGTATACTTCTAGCTTCCCGAAACTCCTCAACACTACCAGTATTCGCTTCCACAGCTATCCCAGTATACCAGTAACTTCCCGAGTACTCCACTCAACACTATACTGTATACGCTCACCACGATACGGCTATGCTACTAAACTCACTAATGCCCGGTTTTATAAAAGCGAATTAAATATTTTATCCAGGATTATAATTATAATCCAAGATTATATATATAATCGCGTTGCATAAAAATGAATATCCAGTATATAATCTCGGATTTCGTAATCTTGGATAATTTATCATTTAATCTAGGATTATATAATTTTTGCGTTTTATAAAACAAAACACCGGATTATGTTGCAATATAATTCAGGTTTTTGTAATTCGGTTTTGTTGACGAATTAAATTGACAGTTCCATAATTCCGAAGAGAAAAATTAATATTATGTGTTAATTTTAAATAATCTAACGTATACTTATACTTTAATTTCACTTTTAGAAAATGTCTTCAATTAGCTTGAGTAGCTTAAACTCTTTCTCATATTTTGAAGAACAAGTAGAGGTTCGGTTCTGGCGCCGACCACGAAAATTTCGTTCCCGTAAAAATCATTTTACAGAACTTGATGATGCCGAGTTCAAACCATAATATTTTGTCATAATAAAATAATTTATTTAATTAAAATAACTAATATGACATTTAAATATTACAGATACTTTCAAAAAAATAAGAAATTTCATGAAAAAAAAATGAAAAGCCTTAGATTCTAAAGGTAAAACGAAACTAAAACACAATAACCCTTCCACCACTGGAAAGAGAGAAAAAAAGTATTTTTTTAAATAAGAATGCAATACGGCGCCAATTTAAAATTAGAAAGTTGCTATTAATATCTTGGAAACCGCCATAATTAATTTTATTCTGACATCAGTTTTAAGTTTATCTCATCAAATCATGAAACTTTTATATGAAACATTTTTTTATAATTACGGAGTTATTTGATATTTTCTAAAATAGCGATTTTCAAGTTCTTTTTTGAATAACTTTCAAACTGTTCGGAATTTTTAACCGACCTCGTAGCTCTAGTTTCGGAGATCCCAATGGTAACCCAATTAATTTGGGACACTCTGTATACACCTGTGTACAAAATGTATTATATCAATTGTAATTAAAAACCTAAAATGGACAGAACGATATTTGAACAAGTTAATTTAAAAATATTATTGTTGCTGTCAGTAAGGTATTCGGCGATTAATATTCATAATTCCTAAAGAAGGCACGACATTATAAAAGGAAGAGCACGACTAAAGTACATTTCTCCCTTTTTCCTTCCATTTTTAAATTTTCGAATGCACCTACACGAATACAGTATCAGTTCTGACAGCTGACAGTTGACTTACGTTTGTGGTAAATTCACAATAGCTCTTTAATTAATATCGAGTTTCGTAATTCGCTGTTTTAATATCTTTATAAAACGCGATTATATTTAGTCCCGAGTTATATATAATCTCGAATTTTGAAAACCGAGATTAAATTTTTGTTTATAAAACCGGCCATAACTGTCTTACTCCCTATCTATGTAATTCACTCTGTACACTCAACTTCTGATCACATAACTAATGTTATGTGATCAGGGAGTCAACTAAACTAACTTTAGGCTTTCATTAACGGAACTGTCTGTTTGTCTCCACTAATGAAACTCAACTCGTCAACTCAACTCAGCTGACTATGTAATTAACTTTAGGACATAGCTGCGTCCCTTTTATATAGCTTCCATTACCTTCTCGAACATTCCACCCCATAATAACATCGAATACAAAAGGTTCAAGCGACCGGAAGTAATTAAACAGGTTGAGAATAGATGCTAGCTCAGCGCGGCGGTGCTCATCCGTTGCAATATGTTTTTCGAGCTATTAGAAAAAGTGAAATATCGCATTTAAAAGAAAGATACTGAAATGCGAATAATTGCTCTGCCAGCTAAATCAAACTGGAGACTACTCTTCCATATTTAGCAACACTATTGTATCTTTAAAAGGCACTTGTTTTCCCTTTCCCATAGACATGGGCTATATATAATTAAAATTTGTAATTTCTGCATCCATGTTAAGCTCTACAAAAAAGCAAAACAAATTTAACACTGTCATGAAAATATGTACAACAGTTTTAGTTTTCACCAAGTACCGTATGTGACACTGAAGTCGCGGCACAAAATTCACTGTCAGGACAATGCGACTTTTGCGTTTTCATAATAATAAAAGTTATAACATTTGTAGTCACGGCAGTAAAAGTCGCGATTTACTGCCGTGTGAAAATGAGCATTAAAACTGGCACTGTTTGAAACATCATTTATTACGTTCTCTAAGAATACCAAATCAGTCTACCAGTTCTCATTATCTAATTCAGATACAGGTTTTCCTTTGGAGTCTATAATATAACACTTTATTTAATTCTCAAGTAGTAATAGAAATGTTATGTAATACAGGTCGCGGGTTGGACATTAGTTAAAATTCTCGAGTCTTTCAGAAAGAATGACAGTAAAATATTAATACTGACGGTATCTAGTAATCAGTAGTCAGTTTGGAATACTGGAATCTGCTTAGCGACGAAGAAGCACTGGGTGGAACTAAATAGTGTTAATGAGTACAAATAAATATCAAGTGACGTGAATATAAATTACTTTAATTGTAATACTAATTTTTAATTAGTTTAGTGTTATATAATTATTTAGTCATACGTGACTTTTCATTTTATAAATACTGTGTTTAATTACTTAATTAAATTTTATTGCGCCATTTGAATTAGCATTAGGTAATTTTACTATCTCGAAATGGTAGAAGAAAAGTTACTGTAACATTAAAAATATTTTAAAATTAGAAAATTCAGATTAAAATCAGCATAAATATCCATGTCAAAGATTCAGGTGGAAGTAGATCAGTTAACACTACAATCGGCTGTTAGATTAATTGTAATGGATCAGTTAGAGATACACCGGTATAAACTATTCTGTTTGATGACTAGGTAATTCCAGGGTTACCTTTTAACACTGGAGCTAGTGATGCACGACGAGGCGAGATTGCAGTTTAAAATTCGATGCGAGATCGATATAACAACTGCGAGAAGCGAGAAATCTCGCGAGAGTCTCGTAATAAAAAGTATTTGTAACTTTATAGCTTTGACTCATAAATTCAATGAAAAATGCACCATACAAGGAGTGGAGTCAACACTATCATGCATACAATACGAGACTGTGAAAATTATATGAATTCACTATATTATTGATTTTATTTAGAGTCGATTGATATCGGTTCCAGAGCGAGGAAATGCGAAATAAAAACAAAATCTGTTTTGCATTCAATCGACCTAGTTTTCTCCAATATTTCAGTCCCGCATTCACCCCAAATAAAACCACGGTTAACATTTTCTTGCCGCCCCTAAAAAGTAAAGGATATTATAGTAAGCGTCGATGGGAGCCAAAACGGAGAGAAGCAGAGTGATTGGTTGCCGGCGATTTACAAAGTTACAAAAAAGAATTGTTTAATGTTTTAATTCGTTTTACCGATGACAGAATGTATTAACAGATGTTTGTATTGAAATAGTTTAGAGATCACAATTTGGTGATAAATTAGATATTTTACTGGTAAATTAAATTATTTACCAACTTATCACATTTTCTGGTGACCGTTAATGAATAAACATTATGTTCGTATTGACATAATTTGGTGACCAGAATTTAGTGTTTCGTCTCTTTATTATATTGACACTTATACGACTGCAAATACACGGAAGACGGTGCGATTGGTGCGAACTTGTCTCTTGTAGTTAAACTGTTACGTAAATACGTAGTGCGCAAGCGCTTATTTCTATAGCGAGACTCTCGTGCGAGAACGAGACGAGACCCAAAAAAATGTGCGAGAACGAGAGCGAGATCGAGATTACAGATCCGAAAACGAGACGAGATCGATATTTTATATGTCTCGTCTCGCCTCGCGTGCGTCACTAACTGGAGCATTGGATGAAAGAAGGGCAATCTGTGTACAGTTTGTTCCATTAAAAAAATCGGAATTAGGGCACACTTTTCTGAGCTGACTTTCGAAGTGCTGTATTTCAACTACATCCGACTTTTCTAATCCTATTGATTCATTTTCAGAGTATAGTTAAAAATGAACATACCCTGGAGATGGATCAATAGGATCCGAAACGGCGGTTGTAGTTGAACCGGCAATAATTTTTTTGACTGATTCTCTAATATTTTACTTTCTTCAATAAATGAGAAAAGTTACTATTTAAATTTATTGGAAGATTCAAATTTATCGGTTAGATAAAATGACTGGCGATTAATTCTAAAATGACGAATAAATTTAACCTCATTATATATTTGCACAACTTTTAACGTAGTTTTTGATGCAGATTATTTTTGTCTTTTTTGAGTTGCGTTTCTATTTCCAAAACGCTATAACTTCTTACACTTAATAAATCATCCAAAAGCTCTGGGATATAACAACACAGCAATTGATCTCGACACTAAATATTTATATAGTGAGTGTCTTCCGGATACGACTTTCGAAACTGCTGGCAGTTCTCTGATGCATTGATTGCATTTTTTACCTCTCGCTAAGAGAGGTATTGAATTCATGCTATAATCGCATCTCCAGATTTTAGTGAATAAGCACGTTTTAAGGTCCCTAGAATCCGATTATACTATTTTCACGATGATGTGTGTGTGTGTGTGCGTGTGCGTGTGCGTGCGCGTGTCTGTGTATGTGTGTGACCGTGTGCGTGGGCGTGTGTGGGTGTGGGTGTGTGTGTGGATGTGTGCGTGTGTGAATGTGTGGATGTTGGATCCACGAATTCTCAAATACTATGAGACTTAAGACATTTTTTCCTCAATCTAACAATAATAGGAAGAGTTGATTAAGTTTTGGTAGCAATTGGACAACCGGAAGTAGTAGTTACAAGAAAAAAATCATCTAAATATTATTTATCGAAAATTTATGTAAATGCTTATATTAAAGAACGTTAAATTCTTTATTCGATAAATATAAATTCATTATTATATAAATAAATAAAATAAATATATCATCACGGCATATTACCCATTACTGGGTGTGCCAATCTGCTTTGTACGCAGATATCGGTAAGGATGATGACATATTTGTACAGTGCGGGCGTTTACCAGGCGCCACCTCACGGGCACTTATTGCTGGCGTGGAGAGTGCACCACAGGGGTCAATTTTGTGCCATTTAAAATTCGAAATATTTGGCGTCGCTCGGGATTGAACCCGGTTTCCCATATTCACGACCAGACACTCAGGCACGCGGCCACGAGACCCCATTATTAAATCTTCTATAGATTTAGAGATAAAGAAATGCATATAAAATAATTTGATATAAAAATTCTCCGATCAAACTACTTCAAGGCAAGAAATTCAAATGTTTGTAATTGACACATAAATGTCACCGACAAAAATTTTGTATGCCACTGTCAAAAATATTTGTACATCATTATGATTATGAAAATAAAAAAAAGTCAACGACGCAAAAGAATATACGTAAAAAGAATATAAAAGGAATTTGCAAAAAATGACGAATATAAAAAAAAAAGAAAAGGAAAGTAGGAAAAGAAAATTTCAGGATATTGAATATAAAGAATGTATTGTACATAATTTATATGAAAATATCCCATAGATTTTGCAATTATATGTGAGAATTATTTTGTAGTGAGACATGAATATATGTACTTGTATTTAAAAATATTTTATGCGTGCAACCAGGTAAAATATCTGGCGAGATGTTATGTGCTGGCCACATCAGATTTTTATATTTGAAAGATGGATCTAGTGTACACTGCTAACTGCTGACCTACACTAATATGCACAGCACTACACTGCACTTGCATGGCACCGATGCAGATGCAGTTGCATCACAACACACTATTCTGGTTTTATTTACTGAGTTTACATGCAGTTTTGAAACCGTTTTTAAAACGTTTTTAGTTTTGAAAACGCCATGTATACAGTGTCAAAACAGTTTTGAATTATCTCAAACCAAAATTAAAATTCATGGGTTGGACTTGAAAACTAGTTTCAAAACTACTCATGTAAACACTTAAAATTCAGTTTCGATACTGCGCATGCGTACAGAGCATAATGTTTCTGTCGCTTTGTGTTACTAACCATCAAATATACTGACAGTTGTGTAGTTTTAGTGCGTAGTGGTAGGAATTATGAAAAATAGTTGGAATAATAGCAAAACGAAGTATTTGGAGTGAAGAAGAACTGTCACTTACCTCAGCTAAATGCGCATGCGCTGAAACTGATTTCAAATCAATTTTTAAACTTGTTTTGAAAACTGCATGTAAACAGTTTTGCATAATTTTGACTGAAAACTGAAACCATTTTCAAAACTGCATGTAAACGTAGTAATTATTTCGCAGGGTTCTAATTCCACTACACTTTCTTGTTTTTTGGAAAGCTGAAACTAGTGTAGTCTATACTAAGCTGCACTGCACTACAGTAAATTTTTAAAAATTTCATCGAACAGACTTACGTATTTCATTATGTCTTCTATTTTTCGTAGCAAACAGTCAAATTGCACATTGCAAATGGTTCATAATTCTATATTTAGAATGAATTTAATCAGTGTTAAACTAACTAAAAACCTGTCTGGTGTGAAACATTTCGTATGTACTCGCAATTACCGCATCTCGGAAATGAATATTAGAAGAGTGGAAATATTTGTCTGTACACAACGCCCGGAGCCGTTATGTGTAGAGACCATGTAATATGAATTAAACGGCCTTGGTGCTGGTGCTTGCTATTCGAAGGGATGTTGTCTCTTGTACTCTATGCTAACACCGCCAAACGCTAATCTAATTTAATGGACGTAGGAGAAATGAATTCATTACACAAGATCAGATTATGGCTAGCCAATATTTACAGACAGACTTCGTATGAATTCAAAATTTTGATGTACCATTTAATAAACTAAAGCATGTTACTTCATATTTTACAAAAAAATGGTGATTAAGTTTCATCTACTTAATATGAAATATATCAACATATTTTTGAAAACAATTAATTTTAAATTTAGTATTGTAAAAAAACTTTTTTGAACATTATAGTAAAAGCGTAAAGATTTACATCGTGTTGTTGTCAAAGTTCCCTCTAATTTTTCGTAACTGCCGAACAAAAATAAATTGTGACAAAAAAAATATACAAAAATCAATTACAATTTTTTAAATTTTTATTATATACACATGCATCAACTTAATTATACAATACATTCATATATGTATACATATTAAAATAAAAACAATTAAACTATAATTCACGAAAGATGACTATTCAAGGTCATTTGTGAGCCGTCTGATATAATTTTACTTGTAGATAATTTCATTGCATTTCATATGCATAGGCGTGCAACATGAAATATTTATGGACACATTTTAACTGAAAAAATAAGAGTAATTTATTTGAAAATTATGTTTCTTTCTAAATAATGCCTTTCTGAAAGATTTATGTTATTCACTTATGTTTTGCAAAATACAAAAACATAGACTTAACTTATAAACCAAGGAATAATAATTTGATTTAAACGTCAACGCCACTGGGTAAATATTAGCACAGAGGGCAGTGTAGTAGATAATTAGGTATCTGTAATTCTACGACATATGTCATTATTATTTTTAGTGTGGTAGAAAGTAATGCCACTATTTACGTATATCTGTCATGCCACATAAATTAAATAGACATAGATCAAATAATCCTTCTCTTTCTAGTACAAAATGTTGCTAAGCTACTGCTATAAAGTGATGTGTATTATTTCTTCGAACAAATGACCTTGAATAGTCATCTTTCGTGAATAATAGTATAGGTAACTGTTTAGATTAATATTTTTCTTAAGTTTATAAAGTTTTGGCATCTGTCTCCCATAGACATCCATTCTTTGTAAACTTCATTTGTATTTACTTCTTGACCATTGGCTAAATGTAATTTAGTTTTCATAAGGTCACTCAAGTGTTAATTTTCGAGTCTGTTTCGGTATTTTGTATTTATGGAATTTATAACAGAAAATCCACGTTCGCAGTCTGCGTTGGATGCTTGAAAAGTTCCCACATAGAAAGGAAAGGTTGGATTTGTATCGCTAATAGTCTTGAACAATCCTAGTTTTGTTTTCTCTAGAATAATATATTTCAATTCTGAATATTCGTCCCATACGTTTTTATTTGCCATAAATTCCGATTATTTTTAGAAAGCTGCATTGTACCTATTTTGCTTTCCGAAATCAAAATTGTTATCCGAATTTATAATATATTAAATATTGTGACGTGTGAGCACCGCCACTGCGCTGAGCAAGCATCGAAGTATAGCGATGACGTAATCGCGCGAGCAGTCGGGCGACGTAAACAAACAGGTCGCGACGTGTTTAATTACTTCCGACCTGAACATTTTGTGTTCGTTGTTGTTAGGGGATCGAATATTATAGAGTTCTCTAGAAGGTAATGGCAGCTATAGGGACGCAGCTATGCCCGAGAGTTAGTTACATAGTCAGCTGAGTTGAGTTGACGAGGTGAGTTCCATTAGTGAAGTCCGACAGTTAGTTCAGTTGAGACCCTGATCACATAACATTAGTTATGTTATCGGGGGTTGAGTATACAGAGGCTGTGGAGTTCTGTTAGTTGTGGAAGTTAGTGAGTTTAATAGAATAGCAGTATCGTGGTAAAAGTATGCAGTATAGTGTCGAGTGGAGTGCTCGGGAAGTTACTGGTATATTGGCATAGCTGTGGAAATGAATTGTAACACGAGAGGGTCTCCTTAGCTTCTGCTACTACTACATCTTCTACTGCTGCTTACTACCTCAACGATGACACTCTAACTGACGTGTGATAATGATTTCGTAAGAAAGAAGAACACACTTACACAAACACTTTACACTTGGTGAACACTACGGACATTACGGATTTACGGACATGGACATTACTTTATATTTACTGACACAATTACTGACTAACGGTTTATTTACATTATGATTACATTTTAACTAATTAACTAAGCCTAACATGTTACATTCCGTAACCCAGCGGGCGGGCGTTCTGCGCGCGCCCCAAAATTAAAACACTACATGCTCCGACAACAAAACGTCTTTACGACGCGACGAACTAATCTAGACTCTTACATGTTTATTCCATGACTAACTACTGTCGACTATTTAAACAATGCGCTATCTTGAGGACAGGATTATCTTAGGGGTACAGGGTGCATAGGCTAGGGCATTCAAAGTCACGCATGTATACACAATAATTTCTAAACCTAATGATCAACAAATAAATGTCGTGACATTTATAACTTAAATAGATAAACAGAGTTAAAATATGATTACTGAAACTATAATTTAGAAAAGTTTATAAAAAGTTATTTATCTGTTATTACTCTTACCCTCGCCTTGTCACAGAATAATTGGTGATGTTGACGAGTATTCGGAAGCTAAAGTATACGAGGACAGTTAACGGCGAGTCGGGAAGTTACTGGTATATTGAGATAGCTGTGGAAATGAATACTTGGTAGTGTTGACGAGTATTGGGAAGCTATAGGCGATTCAAATTAACTTTTCCCGCAACTTTTAACACGTGACGTGACGTCACAACGAGTATGTTTTCAAATTGTCGTTCACTTCTGCATTAAAGTTTGTGTGTGTATTGCTGTTTTAATACATATATTTCATAAATTAATAGTTTATTAGTAATGAGACTGTTAATAAAGGATGTGTTTAATTATCTAAATGCTTCTGCGAGCAGCAGAAATTTTTGTGAGGATGATGAAGTATTGAATTCTGGACATATGCTAGCATGTGGTAAAATACAATCAGATGACAAAAATTAAACACTTCTCTTTGGATTATCCCCACAAATCAGCGGCGTAAATAAATATCCGCATGAAATTATTGGACAATTGATAAATTCTGGCTCACTAGCAATAAAAAGCATCTTATTCGTGTAAGGCGGGAAACTAACCTAAGTATAAATATAAAACCTAATATAAATATGTATATATTAACCTAAATATAAATACATAATAAAATAATTGAATATGTTTATATTGTTTTAGAACTACCAATACATGCGTAATCTTCATTACAAAAATATAAGGAACAAACATTGAATTTGTAACTCGTTTTCCAATTAACAGTTTAATCTATCATAGTGTCTCAATTATTTCTTCGATACCATATTTATTTATAAATTTAACGTTTTGGAAATATGAGAAAACAAAGGGTGGGATTTCTCGATTTTTAGGTATGACATTTCGGAACACAACAGTGCACTTGATTTCGTTGGTTTTGGTGAAAATTCTATATTTCTACAATATTACAAATATATAATTAATCCTTAAACAATCTAATATTGCATTCATGTTGTTTTTAACTTATTTATAGTAAATTTATGTCATTATAACTACAAACATTATACTTAACCTTATTTATCTAAAAATATACAATGTCTCAACATACTAGGAATACTCGCGAATTTTATTATATAATTAAACAGAGGAAGTGTTCACAATCATCACCAATAAATATAAATTTAAATACTTGCTGAATTTTTAAAATCTCGTCTAAAATTCTAACGTTACTTCTTACGGAGTGCAAGAAACTATACTCGTTGTGACGTCACATAATTAGTGCGATGTTTGGTCACCAGATAGAGCCGCTCAACTTGAATCGCGTATAGTATACGAGGATAGTAACGGCGAGTCGGGAAGTTACTGGTATATTGAGATAGCTGTGGAAGTGAATATTCGGTAGTGTTGAGGACTATTGGGAAGCTATAGTATACGAAGACAATAACAGCGAGTTGGAGTAGATACTCGGCATTAGTGTTAAAGAATTGCAGCATACGGACAGTTGGTAATACTGGATCGGACAGTTAAATATAGTGATATAAATATCGCGTAAACAGTCTACAAGAGTCTGCAACAGACCGGCAATCTAAAATTGGAACGCGTAGTGAAATAAATGAACAGTTAGTTAAATGAAAGTGCGAGAGTACAGTAATAGTCATATTTATTATCTTTTAATATTTATTTATCGTTTAATAAACATATATTTTAATTAGTAATAATTTACATTTGCCCTCAAATAAATAAAAACGTTATATTTATTGTAGGGGCGCGGGAAATAAATTTCTCCGTACAATAATTTATTGCAATATTTCTAAAATCATTGCGTGACCGCGCACCCGCGCGGATTAAAGGGATCTATGGTTGTGGTTATCGTAACATTTGATCACGGCATTTTTTTTTGTTCAATGATAATTAAATTATCATATAAAGAATAAGATAAGAAATAATATTGTTTTATTAATAGGAACAGTCTGCAGGATATACTACAAGAATTTTCTCATAAAAATATCTATAAGAACCATGGTGACACGTTTATTTATATCATTCCTATCCAATTAGCCACCTTATTAATGACTTCCTTTCCTGCAGACTTTCCTCTAATGAAATGAAAAGTCAGGAGAATTCTTTTCTGGACAACGGTCAAGTAATGAAAGTCCTGGTACTGGTCTGCAGTTGACAAATGCAGGACCAGCTGTTCTAATTATTACCCTAGCATCCTGGAATCGAATCTGAGGGCGGTGAGGGTTAATTGATAGAGGAATTCAGTGCGAATTACGTTGTAAGGAGGGTCTAACGTTTCCGTGAGATTAAAATCAAAGTAGCAAGGATTCAGTTACTAAAAACGAGAGTTGAAGTGTGTAGTTGTAAAATGTATACCTATAAATTAAATACTGTTCTACGAGGAAGTTCAAAACTACGATTTAAAATACTATGGCTGGTAGAACAACTGATGAAGTGTGATAAGCGAGCAGTTTTTAGAGAAACATATTTTAAATAACAGTTTTAACAAAATTAATTGTACGCATCTTTTATATGAAGTGTTTTTCTTCAATATAATTTATAAACGAATGACGGGCTGTAAACAGTGCTAGTCATTGTGGTCAAGAACAAACAATGGCTCACCTGCTCACGTGTGCCAACTTTGAAGAGAAATGCACGAGAAAAGATTTGGCTAAGGCAATATCAGCTGTTATAAACTGTGCAATTTTTTGAATGAGTACTATTGTAACGTGGAACGCCCGCCGTCGCCGCCGCTGTCGCCACCGCCGTCGAAGCCGCGCCACCGTCGCCGCAGCAATGAGCGAGTGTCTATAACGATGGAGCAATCGCGCTAGCAGTCAGGCTATGTAAACAAACGAGTTGCGACGTGTTTAGTTACTTGCGGTCGCCTGAACCTTTTGTGTTCATTTTTATTATGCGGTCAAACATGCTAGAGCTTTCTAGAAGGTAATGGCAGCGGTATAAAAAGGACGCAGCTATGCTAGGTACATGGAGACACATATAGAGACATTCACATAGAGTGTTAGTGAAGCACAGCAGTATCGTGGTGAGCGTATGCAGTATAATGTCGAGCAGAGGACTTGGGAAGTTACTGGTTAACTGGGATAGCTGTAGATGTGAATACTCGGTAGTGTTGACGAGTATTGGGAAGGTATAGTATACATGGACAGTAACGGCTAGTCGGGAAGTTACTGGTATACCGAGATAACTGTGGAAGTGAATACTCTGTAGTATTGAAGAGTATTGGGAAGCTAGGTATACGGGGACAGTAACGGCAAGTGGAAGTGGATACTCGACATTGGTGTGTAAAGAATTGTGGCATACGGATTTTTGGTGATACTGAGGCTGTGGAAGGAGAAAGTTAGTTACATAAATAGACAGACAGTGAGGTGAAAGCTGTGACTTCTGTCCGTACAGTTGAATATACAGACGCTGTTGAGTCAGTTGAGTATATAGACGCTGTGGAGGTCGATAGGCGGACAGTTGAAGTTGATATAAGTATATAGTGACATAAATATAGTGATATAAATATCGCGTAAACAGTCTACAAGAGTCTGCAACAGACCGGCAGTCTAAGATTTGAACGCGTAGTGGAAATAAATAATTAGTAATATCGTGGAAATAAATAGTAGTATTAATTGGTTAAATAAGTAAATAGTGTTAGTGTCATCTAGTTAATTATTGTTTGGTCTTATAATTAGTTTTTAATAATTGTTTAATATTAGTAATAGTAATTTTAATTATAGTTTAATAAACACTTATTTTAATTAATAATAATTGTCTAATATTTACATTTCACCAAAATAAATAAATAAAATAAAAACGTTAGGCCATTTCCCTGCCAGTTTTTGCGGATGGTTTTTCCTCTGGCATAAGGAGAGAACCTTCGGAGAAGATGCATACTCTCCGTCCTAGTTTATGCCGGGCGATGCATCAGGCCTATGATATCCAAATTTGACAATTTATATGGTTTTAACAAGTGCTCGGCATACTCACTCCATGTGGTCCGGATTCGGTATTTTGCTACCGAAAATCGGTCACTTCAGTTTGTACGGAGTGAGAAAAATTTGTTGTAATGTATTATATATTAATTGTGTATTTTTAATTATTTATGTATATTGTATATGGCTTGGAAGCGAAAAATAATGGGTATAAACTGTAACACGAGGGGGTGCGGAAGAGAATGATGCTGTTAATACTAATATTACTACTACTACTGCTTATTGTTTTCCCCAACGATGACACTCTTTATTCTTACTGACTGGTGATAAGGAAGAACACACATACACTCACACTTTACATTTGATGAACACTTACATTATGGACATGGACATTACTTGATATTTACTGACTAACTAAAGTTTTATTTACATTATTATTATAATTACACAATAAGTTGCACTAACTTAATTAACTTATTCTTTACTAATTAAAACCAACATAACTAAATCCTAAAGATGACGTTGTATCCTTATAGGCTAAAATACTCGCGTTACGCAGAACGCGAACCAAAACTTGAACTCTTACATGTTTACTGTCTGAGTAAAGACGTCTTCTCGACATGACAAACTAATATTGACTTTCTAAAAACGAAGCGCTATCTTCAAGACAGGATTATCTTAGGGGTACAGGGTGCATAGGCTAGAGCATTCAAAGTCACGCACCTATGCATAATAATTTCTAGACTTAATGATCAACAAATAAATGTCGTGATTGTAGATATAGAGACAACGTTGGATACTAATTACCACTGATATAGTATGACATAGGTGAACCTAGACGCGACTATCATAATATGATTTTTAACATTTATAACTTAAAAAGATAAACAGAGTTAAAATATAATTATTGAAACTATAATTTAGAAAAGTTTGTAAAAAGTTATTTATCTGTTATTGCTCTTACCATTGTCTTATTACAAAACAATGCTAGTTAACTGCTCTCTAATCAGTTCCCTTAATCAGTTACTCATACGACAGACGAGCGAAAGTGCCGGATGCAATCGGCTAGAAAGGCATTAGTTTTTTAGGACGCTAATACTGTTGGACAAGATGAAAGTAGCAATTCAGGAAAAGCTCCCGGGAATGCTCAAGAAAAACGTGTTGTTTTATCATGACAATAGATCAGTTCATTTTAGGAATCTAGTGTAATCGCATAGTAAAAATTGATGCACTGATGGATATGAAGTTCAAAATGCTTTCGCATCTACCCCATTCACCTGTAATGACAGCACGCACTTTAGAATTCTATCATAGAAAACAGGCGAATACGATTTTACTTTTACGAATCTTGGTAGCATGTACTTAGGAATTCTGTACTCGCTTTTAATTTTGGGAACTTTCGGGTTTTATATTGTTAAAATAGAAGATATTATGACAGCTATATATAATAAATATGTAAATTTGAATTGAATTGTGACAAAATAATGACGATAGTTTAATACTTTCGCCTCGAGTCGTAAGCTTGCAGGCGAATATTTTGAGACACGCATGCTACCAAATTTTCGCTTCGTAGCGAAAACAAATGCTTCATTTGATAGAATTCTAACTGGCCTATTCAGAGAAATACAGTCATAAAGTTTGTTATGCATATAAAGATTGTTATCATAAAGACATTTGTAACAATCTTTATGAATTTGTCAATTCAGAACCTACGTCAGTATTATTAACAATCTTTACAAAATAATACTTATGAATGAATCAGATTATTTGAAAATAGCTAACTTCATTACACATATATGAACCTTATCTAACCTTAATCTTATCTGTCAACGCTTTAATTTTTTTAAAAAAAATAATGAATTGATAATTATATTTAGTACGCAAACGTTTTCCCAAAACAACTAAAGAATAATATGATATTTATGTCATATTTGATAACTCCTACATTATTTAGAACAGCTTTGTTAATTCCTACAAATGACCTCAACGTGATTGAAAATTTATGGGAAGATTTAAATTTTTTATTTTGACTGAATATGTAAGAGAAACATCATACATCACAAAGAGTTTTCAAGAATACCACAGAATGTTAAAAGTAACTTTCTTCCACAACAGTCTTTATCGTTCTTATGATCATTATTCAAGTCGAAGCAGAATCTATACGTATAATAAACTGCATCCTGCTAAAATATAAAAACACCAATATATGGCAGAAAGGTCTATATTAATAATATTTGATTGATTGATATAATAACCTGTCACATGTCAAATAACAACGTGATAACCATAAATACATAGTTTTAGCAGTCGTTATGATAAAGACTGTCAAAACGATTAACAATTGTTGACACTAACCACTTTCAGTACTGAGAATACCAAATTCGATTTTAACAATCTTTATATTAAATAACAACCATAAAGACCATAACGATTACACAAATTTTGAGTTCTCAATAGGCCCCTAAAGTGCGTGCTGTGACTACTGTAGTGACAGCACGCACTTTAGAATTCCATCAAAAGAGGCATTTGTTTTAGCTTTTCGCCCAGAAGCAAAAATTTGGTAGCATGCGTGTCTCAAAATATTTGCCTGAAAGCGTACGACTTTAGGGGAAAGTATTAAACTAACGTCATTATTTTGTCGCAATTCAATTCAAAGCCAATTTATATATACAAAACCCGAAAATTCTCAAAATAAAAAGCGAATATAGAATTCTAAAGTGCATGCTACCAAGATTCGTAAAAGAAAAGCGCATTCGCCTGTTTTCTATGATATAGAATTCTAAAGTGCGTTCTGTCACTACTGGTTTGGTTTTATTAGACTTCCACCTGTTCTTGAAAAATATCAAGATGATTGCTAAATTGAGATGTGGAAATGAAGCGAGAAACTACAAATACTCGTTATCAAGTGAGGAGAGAAGGTGCAGGCTATGTGGGAGAGAAGAGGAAACATTTAGGCATCTAAAAACATCGTGCAGGGAAGTTCAGAGAGATGGAAGAAATGAAAGGTTAGGCGACTTAGGGTCAGGACAAGTCTGGATGAAAGAGGTCGTGAAGAAATATGATTATCAATTGTAAAATATAAAATGTACATTCAAAGTCTATTTGTCTAGAATAACTATACTCTAATTTAATCTAATCTGCTCTCAAAACGTATCTTAGTAAAGTAAATTTGTCAATATTCGGCTGCAGGTAGAAGTAATTATTTCAAATCTAATTCCTATACGGCATTACAAAAAGTTCCAAAGGATCCTTTCTGCATGGTGAATTAGCCTAATTTTGGAAAAGTCAGCCTAGCTCAGCAAGAGGACTTTATCTTACAAAAATTCCTGCGGGAATTAACTTTCTAAAAATTATTTTCGTCGATAACATTAATTTGACTATACTTACTAGCTGGAAAAACGGTCTAGTCGAATGACAGCTGATAGAAACTCAAGACGACACTATAAAATGTTATTTTGGGGATTTCGAAGAAAATTATTTCTGAAACTAAATCGAGAAATTGGAGAAACGTTGGACAAAGTTTGTTGTGCTTTCAAAATCCCATCAATTTCTTTTTTTAACCAAACAGTATCAAACTATTAGACAATCACCACTGAACTTAACATAATAAAAGTTTGTATCTTTATTCGATCAGAAAATATTACTCCTAACATTTTCACAATAAAAAGTAGCTTCAAGAACGACTTTTTCCGATTCAAATATATGATTTATATTTGCAAATCTTTGTAATAAATTGCTGTCGTGTATAAAAAGACATCTCCCTTTTTCTGTCGGTATAAATAACTCATGGGTGAAAATAAATTGAATGTAAATGGAGCCACAGGTGTAAATGATAAAAATATTCCGCGTTCAAATGTTATAAAGCTTTGAAAATTGACAGGTGGGCTTTTTTTTATTACAATAAATGCGGAATATATTTCAATGCAAAGGAAACTAATTAATTTCATTTTGCAGCAGCAAAATATACAAAGAGAAAAAAGCACAATTTAATTAGTTCATGTTTACTCGGAAAATGAGGTATATTATTAATAAATAAATACATTGCATACAATGCAGTGATTGTATATTGCAAGTCATATGTATTTGAGATACGTCAGATTGAAAATATAAATATCAAGCCAAATGGCTTGAATCCCGTGCACAAATTGAAGAGTTGTTTGTTATACATATTTTCATTGTTGATTTTATTGGAGTAACGTATGGTCCTAAAGTTTTGAGAATTTTTTTAGATGTTTTGTATTTATACCAAATAACATTTAATCAAATTGTCGCTGGAAACAAAATAACACAATTAACTTAATTATTTTGACAGTTTTGTTTTTTCGATTTGATGTAGCAAAATGTCATATAAGCTAGATATTCGTAAAGGAATTTACAAACTTGTTGGGCGAATGCCTAAGTGTGATATTGTTGCAGTTTATCGCGAGCACAATATCTCTGTGGCAACAATTTATCGGACAATAAAAGATTGTGAAGAAGGTATACCTTGTGTTAATTTGCCCAATAGTGGTCGACCAAAAATTTTGAGCCACATGAGAGAACATAGATTAATTGCAGCCGTTAAAGACACAGTTGGAATGTCACAACGAACTGTAGCCAGAATATTCGATGTTTCGAAGACCAATGTTTTAGAACACTTTCTCGAAATGAAGTAATTCTTTCGCGTGCTGTCAAAAATCTCTTGCCTGCCAAATCTACTTTGGCATTATAATTAGAAATCCAACAAAGCTTTAAAAAGTGCCATAAAGAAGTGCAAACCAAAATCCAATATTATTTCATACTTGGAAGTTATTTTCCAAAATAAACCTGCCAAATTTATATTTTCGTGTACTTATATTTAATGACCCATGCATTTGTTTCTGAATAAACAATAAACCGCTACAATGGCATACTAATAGCCTCGCTAATAGCACAATTTTTGCTAATTTAACTCTTGTAGTTCTCCAAATGCTCATGTTGGACACGTTATCCAGACATGGCTCTCATTAAAATGATTTTAAACATAATAATTTCTATCTGTAGATAATACACAAATATACATAATAATTATTTTTTATGATTAATAATATACATATGGGATTGTATTAAATTGGAATAAAATAGGTAAATTAATAACAATGAATAATATATTTTGACCAAAACATATAAAATAATTAATTTAGATAATTATCATTAACAAGATGATATATTTACTCCATATTTCAAACTATTATTTTAAATAATATCATAACTGAATACCTAATGTAAAAAATTATGTTTTGTAACATGAGTTTTCTTGTAATTTATTTTGCCGCTGAAAAGGTATCACGTGGTTTATAACGTAGGAGTGAATGATGACATTTATAAAAAAAAATTATACATAGAACTGTACCAGGCAGCTGATTTTCTGCCATTGACGCGTTGTCAACTGTCTTATTCGTGTTTTCTTATTACATTTTATATCTTTACAAGTTTTCTGTTTCCATATATTTCTTAAATATCATCAGCTTCTTATACGCCACATCAGCTAAAATTCAAATTTTTTTTGCGAGAAATATTTGAAAATTCATACCTCGCTCAAATAAAATTTTTAAAAATCTGATGTGGCCAGCACATTACCTTCCGTCAGTTCTATGTATTTTGTACAAATTTCATACAGAAAGTTCCTTGCTAAAGATTATATTTCTTGTACTTTACCTCCATACAGAAAATTTATAGCAAAAGGTCCTAAATTTCCAGTAAAATTATAAGACAAACACACTATGTCAATTTCACCTGACACTGACATCGTTCAATTAAAATTTTCTTAATATAGTAGCTGTTTCCATAGCTATGACTACTTTAAGAAATTTAATTTCTTTATAATTTTTTAACTCTATATCCATTTAATATTAAGTATAAAATGCAGTCAAATCGTACAGAGAATAAAATATTATTTAATATTTATAATAACATTAAATGTGAAAAAATGATATTTAACATACCTAGTTTTTTCAAGAAAAACTGTTAAAATCTTCAAATGAGGGTACTTTCGGTTATCCAATTCTAACCAAAATGTAATCAGCTCTTCACATGGATGTAACGAAGAGAAATACGAAAGAATTATAATTTTTAGAATTGAAGTATAGAAGTTATCGTAGACGAAAATTTTGTTACACACACGCACACACACAGACACATACATACATACATACATACATACATACATACATACATACATACATACATACATACATACATACATACATACACACACACATACAGACATCATCGTAAAAATAGTAAAATCTTAATCTAGGGACCCTAAAACGTGCTTATTCATCAAAAACTCACCACCGAATTTTTTGACCAAAGACAATAACTTCCTTACCTAAAGGTGACGGAAGGTAAAAGTTCAGAAAATAAAAAAAATAATAAAAAAAAAACATTAGAATATCCCGTTGTAAAGAATAGCTAGACAATATCTTAAACTAATAGTCATACATGTAAATAAAGAATAACCTATTATTATATTTCCTTCAAGTTTTCCTCGTATCCTACCGACTGCGCCAAATTTTCTCCCGTAAATTTTGTCTAAGATTTTCACTTTATCAATGTAATACGTCCCCCTGACGTTAATATATGTACCCTCTACATTGTAAACAGTGTTCGGGTGTGTCTTTCTCGTCTGAATGTGCTATGCCAACACTGTTTGATTGTCGCACGGACGGAGAACTTTATCTGCATTATAGTTCGTTTTTAAAATAAGTGGAGGAAATTTATAATTTCCTTAATACAATTTATGCTTCAGAGTGGTTAGTATTCAGCTTTGTATAACCTGAATGTTTTTCATTTAGTAATTTTGATATAAAATAGCACGGACTCTCAAAACTATCATAGAGTGAGCACTATTAGGAATTATTTTGCTGCTATTTGAAAATAATTTTCAGTTTGAGTTGCGAGAATTATTTATATAGGTACAGGTGCCTCAAAAATGACGCCCGCTTGTGGAATTGATTCAGGGGGATAAAACAAACAAAAAATTAAGATATATTTTCAGATTGTTCTTCGTTATCAAATTATCGATAATAAACAATTATTTTTCGTGACAGGAATAGAGCGAATGCATTAAAAACAAGGTCTAAAGAGTATAAACGAGTTACATTTTTCGTCACAAATGTGTTCAAATATTTTGCCTCCTACTTTAAGACAAACATTCGCATGATTTATCATGGAGCATGATGAAGTTTTAATGAACAGTCGCCCTAATTATTTATTTGTGTAATATAAATCAATTATATGGCAATGGTGATGTTCATACTCACGCTGATTTGGCGTTAATCGACGAAAATATGTTACAGAGCTTTCATGCTATTAAGATAAATTGTCAGAATGTTTGTCTAATTGTTTTCAAGCATAGGTGGCAACTTATTTGAACCTATTTTGTGACAACCTATTGTTTCAATATTACATGTTTTCAACAAAGTTTTCTATCAACCTGTTGTGTAATGGGAACTTATGAAATTGATGTCACACAACACTCATCGTTCCCTCCAGTACTACATACCTTTAGAAGAAGACAAAAAGTTCGAAGAGAGAGATATTGTTTTGTGTTTCCATGGCCTCTTTTCTCTTCCCAACGTATTGTTCTAATTCGATTTGACATTTACTCTGTTTTATTTTGCCGTGGCGTTTGACGTATGTATGACATCATTTTTTGAAAATCGTCGACAATTTGCATCTCTCTACAATCTCAATGATACTCATAATAAACACTGAGTCACCAATCTTAATTAATAACAGGATTGTCCCACAAGGTTGTATAATTTCACCAACTATGTTCATTTTGTACATTAATGATCTGCTTACGATTTTTGGAGATGAATGTCACATTACAATGTATGCAGATGACACTTCCATAATTCTCTCAGATAGTTGTGTCCAGCTACTTCAACAAAAAAAATTAAGTAACTTGTCAGGCTGGTTCCGTGATAATGATTTTTATTTTAATCTTAGTAAGACTTACTATTTACGCTTTCACTTTTATCAATGCAGAAAAGATTTAAATTTACATGAAACCATTGGTAACCATGAAATCGAAAGATTTGAAAAGGATAACTTTCTCGGTTATAAATTTGATGAAAATTTTAATGGAAAGTATCATTGTAACGCAAACTAAAGAACTATAAAGCACCTGGACCTGACAACATACCAGCTAAACTTTTGAAGTATGGGGGTGATGTTGTAGTCAGTAATATACACGAAATAATCGCCTCCACCTGGAAACAAAGTTACATTCCTGAACAGTGGAATAAGGGGATAATATGCCCTATTCATAAAAAAGGTGATCAACTAAATAGTATAAACTATAGAGGAATAACTCTATTAAACAATACTTATAAGGTACTCTCGAACGTAATATATGAACGCATACTTCCAATAGCAGAGAAGATAATCCAGAATTATCAGTGCGGATTTTGCTTCGGAAAAACAACGACCAACAATATTTTTATACTCAGACAAATTATAGAAAAAAAAAACCCTGGAATATAACAATGAAGTACATATTACATTCATAGATTATAAAAATACCTATGACACAATAAATAGAAGAAAATTATCGAAGCTTTGGAAGAATTTGATGTACCAAAGCACTTAGTTAAAATAATTAAAGCAACAATGGAAGAAGCAAATTATTGCGTGAAAGTAGGAGATCAAACATCGAACACTTTCATGACACAAAACGGATTACGACAAGGGGACACATTATCTTGTATACTGTTTAATCTAGCTCTGGAAAAAGTTATAAGAGCTACAGAAGTTGACATGCGAGGATGTATAATTAACAAACAAACCCATATCCTAGCGTATGCGAACGATATCGCAATACTTGCAAGATCACGACGACAAGATATTTTCTCGTCCCTAAAAAGGTCGGCAAAAAATATGGCACTATGTATAAATAAAAGTAAAACCAAGTGTATGGAGGTCAAACAAAATCAAAGAAATAACTTAAATAGTATTGTAATAGGAACAAGTACAATTGACGTCGTGGAAGAATTTGTTTACATTGGATCCCTGATAAAAAGAGATGGAAATATATCACCAGAAACAGAACTTATTATGGCATATCGTACGCAAGCAACTCACATCTAAAAGAATATCGAGAGGAACAAAATTTAAACTATACTCTACACTAATAAAACCGGTGCTCAAGTATGGAGCAGCAGCATGGATGTTAAAACAAACAGACATAAACATTTTGGAAAGATTTGAACGAAAAATATTGAGAACAATATGCGGAGGAATTAAGGAGAATGGGTTGTGGCAGGCGCTACAATTTTGAAATATATTCTCTTTATGACATAACTAGAGCAATAAAGATAAACCGATTAAGATGGATAGGCCACGTTGAAAGATGCGAAGATACAGATATCACAAAGTTAGTACTAAGACAAGTTCCGTTTGGAAGAAGAAAACTAGGAAGACCAAAGAGAAGACACATCGATGACGTAGAGAGTGACATCAAGAAACTACAAATAAGGAATTGGAGAGAAAAGGCCAGGAATCGTTCAATATGGAAGAATTTGTTGAAGGAGGCCAAGGATCACGAAGGGATGTAGCGCCGAGGATGATGATGATCATTGTAACGCACTTGTCTCAAAACTAGGTTCAGTTAATTATCAGATTTCGTTCCGGGTCTCTGACCGAAGCATAAAATTATCTAACACATAATACTGTTTTAAATTCTATCTCAGAGATCATGGTAATACTTGACTAACTTTCTCTTCGAGCTTGTTGTTTTTGTCTAAACAGCTTACTTCAAAATCCCATTATTAAAATAAACTAAACAATAAATTAATGAAATAAAAAAAAATATAATAGGCCATTGAAATTATTTTTAATGTTAGTTTATCGTAAACTTTAATCCCTCATGTAATTAAGTGGGCGTTAACGAACACTAACAACGTACGTAGATATGCTCATATATTTTTATTCGATTGTCGTTAATTGTACGCTAATTAAATAATTACAACTTTTGTTTCCAATTATTGAGGTAATAAATGGGTGATAAGCAGTTTTTGATAGAAATACTTGACAGAAAATTAGTACTTGCATTTAATGAAACTCTCCTGCAATATCAACAATTATAATTAGCAACTGTTAATTGTTTCCAATAAACATATCATCAATAGTGATTTGTTTTAAAAGAATTCCATTAAAAATAAATAAAACACAGAAACATAATAATACGTTTATTGCAAATGGCCTTGTCATACTCCGTCAAGAATGTTCTAATAAAACACTGGATAGCTGACATACGTTTAACAAGTGAGGCAAGTGGTGGGGTACAGCGCCATTTGCAGAAAAGGCAAAACGTCAAACGTTCGTTCGTCTATTATTGCATTATATGATAATTTTCTTGAATAAAATGGTGTTTGTGTTGTGTTCTTAGCGAATAAATACTTTAAGTGAGATATTTCCATAATAAAAGGCAATATGCCGTCTTTTTGTAGTGCTTTTGGGTGCACAAATAGACAGCAAGGATAACCCTCGACAATTTTTCAAGTAAGTATTGTTCATATATATATATTCATACTATTGTTTTAAATTTTTTGCAGATTTCCTTTAAATAATAGTGGTATATTACGATTGTGGATAGATACTATAAAAAGAAAAGATTTCGCACCTACAAAAGCATCAAAAATTTGCAGTGATCATATTCTTGAAACTGATTATTTGAAAAGGCCTGGAACATATAAAAGAAGATTAAAACCAGACTCAGCACCTTCTGTATTTTCAAATTTTCCACCACATATGCAAAAGGCATCTATTTAATAAGCAAATACTGTTTTTAAATTCATAGTCCTATTTTATTGTGAATTTGCTATGGCGCCGAATCCCCACCACTTAATAGTAATAATTTATTTTCTGTAGACACAGTTACATGCGTATAGAAAATGTCGGTATATACAAAAATAATAAAAATAACATCACATTAAAAATTAGGTAATTAAGTATTAAAATATTCATGTACATCATAAACACTGTGCTGCGTGAGATATTCTTTTAATTTCTTTAAAAATACTTTAATATTATATATTAATAATTCTCTTCTGAGTAATAAAAACAATTTTAGCTGAGTGTGCCCCTCAGACATATACCATAACGTATTCTAGATTCAATAGTAGCAAAGTAAAACATCTTTAGTTGTTTAATATTTAAAATTAATGTTAGGTAACGTAACTGATAACAAAATGTATTAAGTTTCGTAACTATTTTAGTACTCATGAGGATCCCAACTTAGATGTTCGGTTATCAACATCCCTAGTAAACGAGCTGAAGCATAATTACTTTTTGTATTTTTACCAAAGTTAATTTCAATTCGTTGATTTTTATAAGGATGCTTATCAAAACGGAGAATTTTGATTTTACTTTCATTTAAAAAAAGTTTATTTTCATTGCACCATTCAGTAAGTGACTGTACATTTCTGTTACATTCTATTTTCAAGGCATTATCATTCTTATTTGAGATGTTTAAAGTAGTGTCATCGGCATATAAAACGGGGGTGCAATTGTTACATAAAACTGTACAAAAATCATTAATATAAATGACAAAAAGTACTGGAGCTAGTACAGTACCTTGTGGTACACCAAAATTTGTATATACTACAGCCGAATTGACACAATTTCCATCAAAATTGAGAGTAACAAACTGAGATCTGTTCCTTACGAAAGATGAAACCCACCTTAGCGCAACACCTCGAATACCTATCGATTCCAGCTTATTTAACAATCGAGGATGGTCAACACAATCAAATGCTTTGCCGAAATCGCAAAAACAGGATATTCACCTTTTTCTAAATTTTGAATAATGTTATTGTAAAAACAGTACAAAGCATCAGATGTTGAACAATTTTTTTAAATTCCAAACTGTTTATCACTAATAATACAATTTGTATTTAAAAAATACTGGAATCTGTTCAAAAAACAGTGCTCAATTTTTTTAGAAAATCCTGAAGTTAAAACCACAGGTCTGTAGTTATCCAAATTTGTCTTTTCACCTTTTTTGTGAATCGGAATAATTTTATTTAATTTTAATTTTTGTGGAAATGTGCCTTCTAAGAAAGAAATATTTATAATATATGTCAAAGGACCGGCTATGATATCAGCAACACTCCTTATAATATAATTTGGAATATCATCCGGTCCACTGGAATTCTTGTTTTTTAAACTGTTTAAAATTATCGTATATAATTCCAATTCTTCAAGAGCATAAAGAAAAAGGCTGTTGGAAACTTTACCGTTATAGTTTTGACCATTTGAATTTGTGTTGACAGCTGGAATACGATTTAAAATATTTAGAGGTGCATCTCTTGCCTCACTTGTTAAACGTATGTCAGCTATCCAGTGTTTTATTAGAACATTCTTGCTAATAAAAGTTCACATAATCTCACAAAAAATAATTGTACATCTTGTTCTGCTTTCTGCCGCATACTTTTCAATTCATCCTCGTATGCCTTATCATTTCACACTTGCAATATAATTATATTCTGAAAAAGCTTTATTATGTCATTAGCGGTTGTGAAGAACATATATACATACATAATTAATTATGCAGAATTTGCATCCACGGCCCGATTTTTTACTCAACGATCGCCAAAAACCAACTGAAAAACGTTGAAAAGAAAATATATTACCACCACTCTCAATAGTCCATTAAATTAAACCACAAAAACCTCTCCTAAACAATCCTGACTGCGGAAAACAAATGAATAAACAAATGTCGGTACTATAGGAAAATGAAACCCCAAGACACTTCCATTCATCATCCCCTCCACCGATCCTTCAGCTGTCTGGAGATCTATGGCCTTCTTTCTGGATGGGAGACGGTTGTCAGTCAATACGAGAGAGCAAAGTGGAAGTTATACGACTGAGGTGTAGGTTTAGATTCTAGATAACAAGAGTAAGAAGAGAACGTGTAGTAAAATTTTCCAAACCCAAAGGATAAGTAATTAGGTTTTTATTGGGGTTTTATGATTTGTAGCGGTAAGGAAATTGGATGGAAATTATGGAAGAGAAGGAAATTTGAAGGAGTAAAAGGATATGAATATGGAAGGAAGAAGTGTGTGCTTACTTGGCGTGGATCGTGGATGACAATGAAATTATACAGCGGCGGGGAAAGGTTTACTACCCAAAATAGCTATTTGTGTATCAAGGGCGCAAAATGGGACATTGTCGATTGAGAGGTGGTATTAATGTTGAATGTTTTGTAACAAGTTCCATAAATTATTTGAAACTAATTACGTACTTTTTTCATTTTTCATTAGAGTCCTTTTTGGCATATAGTACCTTTATGTTGATGTAATTTTAATTTTATCAAAAAATTTCAGCTAAGAATTGTTAAAATATGTACACTATATAATCAAGGAAAGACCGAACTGTCAAACGTATTATATTTGATTTTATTGATGTTATACAGTGTGTTCAAAAACATTAACAACTCGGAGTAGACTTTGAACAAAAAAACGTATGTCAATTTAATAGTTATTTGTATATCAACGCCGCGAAATCATGCTGGATTTATACAGCGTAAGCCGTAACGTAACGTACCGTGCCGTGGCGTTTTGTAACGTATCGTAATGCATGATTTTTCTAGGCTATTTTATACAGAACTTTTACGGTACATTTTCGTAAAAAGTATACTAATGCTTTGTCGATACAACTGTAGTGTACGTCAGATTTGTATTTATCAGATTCGTTAGTTTATTCGCAATGCACTGTATTTCATATATATATATATATATATATATATATATATATATATATATATATATATATATATATATATATATATATATATATATATATATTTCCATTCAGCATATTAATCTAAACTCTGACACATGACACATGTCACTTATGTCAGTCAAAGTCACACAAGACAAACTATTCGTAATGCAGTATTTTTTATATTTATTTCCATTTAATTTATTAATCCCAACTTTGACAAAATTAGCCACACAAAAACAGACTATAGCGCAGGTTAGTAGTCATTTTCGTAATATCGCAACGTACCGTAACGTGCCGTAACGTAGAAAGATAAATGTTGGCGATCTTTGGATTTTTGACACGTTACGGCACGGTACGTCACGTTACGGCTTACGTCTGTATAAATTATCATGTATGTATGCATTGATTTATTCTTTACGTTACGTTACGGCACGGTACGTTACGTTACGGCTTACGCTGTATAAATCCAGCAACTCTTTAGCGTACCGAGAGAAAAATTCTCGCCGAGGCCGCTTGCAGCCGAGGAAGGACAATCCCGAGGGCGCTAAAGGATTTCGCGGACAAGGTGTACACAATATTTTTTGTGCAACCGTAAAAACTATGTAATTACAAATTTTCTTAATTTTAAACAGTTGCATTGTAAATAGAAAGTTGGCTTTCAAGGTAGCTATGGCATTGACATTTGATAAACAAAACATGTCAATTCTGAAGTGTCAAGTGATTGTTTACCCAATTTCGCAACCTGTATTGCGGCTGCGAAATGCTTATTTCGCGTCCGGTTGCACAAAATAGCTATTTGTGTATTAAGAGCGCAAAATGGGAAATTGTCGATTGAGAGGTTCTCTCGAGATTGCCAATGTCCATTTGCGCTCGATACACACACAAGATTTTTTCTACAGTCGCCACAATGGGGTCCGCCACCATAACAAAAATTTATTTGTTTCAAGTACACGAAATTAGTGCAATGAAAAAGTGGATGTCCATTGGGAGCGTTCACGCCAAACTTTTACAGATGGCAGCACAACGGTTCACACAATTTACTTTGTATTTAATTTTAATTTATCGTTATTTTCCATTCTTCTTGAGCTATTGCATCCAATGTAATCTAAGTGACATTTTTCAACATTGTATAGTTAGAAATTTGGATAGCGAACGTTTTTCTATTTTGTTGCGCATGAGCGGCAAAGTGATATTTTGCGTTGACAAAAAAGAGCGCAAATGGCTACTTTGTGTATAGACTGTGGAAAAAATTTATAACGATTTTCGACAAATCGCTTTTTTTTGGTCCTCAGTAGAAGTATTATTAAAACAGTCTGAATGAAATTTTCACTGCTTTATTATTTATTTATTTAAAGACGGTTCTTTAATTTGTTTCCATAAACGTTTTTCGTGTGTCTGTGAAATTTACTCTAACCCTAATACGTTATTTCTGCAACAAACGAAAACAAACCAACAGAAAAAGATAAGTAAAAAAAGCAAAACATTAAATAGAAAAAATAGATTGGCCCTCTGCCAACATGCTATTTTGTGTTTTATTTTTTATAACACCTATTACAATACAGGAGTATTGCTGAAGTAAGTTTGCACTTTACACCCGCAAAGTTGATGTTTGCAAACATAACCCTCGAATTTAATTATTTAAGTCTTTATTATATAAATCACATAATATATGGTTTGCGTTCTACATTTTTTTACCTCCCGCTACCCTTGGTAAGGGAGGTATAGGGATCGTGCTAAAAATCGCATATCGAGATTTTGGTAAATGACCCCGTTTTAAGGTCCCTAGAATCTAATTTTAACATTTTCACGATGATGTCTGTGTGTATGCGTGGATCCTCCACTCTAACTAAAATACTATCATTCAGAAAATTTTGAAACCTTGTATTTTGAATTTTTTCTTTAGGAACGAGTCCATTAGATTTTGATGAAAATCGGATAACCGGAAATGCCACTTTTCTGGAAGCTCAAAATAGTTTTTCTTCGAAAAATACCTTTAAATGTTTATTATAAAAATTAAAGATTATTAAATTTTATATACATTTGCATTAATACTTTTTCTATATATTTAATGGATAAATTTACAAAATTATCTATAATTTAAATCCTATGCTTTAAACAAGCAAAACGCAGTTATTCAAATGTATGTAACTGACAGATAAATGTCACTATCAAAGAACTAATCATTTCAAAATAAAATTAGTAACGTTTTAAAAAGAAAAAAGTAAATAGAACAATAGAAAAGGAATTCAATGCAGTTTCCAGCATAAGTAATGTAGGTATGTATTTAAATTAATAAAAATTAACGATCCGCAAAAATGTTTAAGCTAATCCTCATTTTTGGATTAGTGAATTCTATTCTATCCCGGTATTTAAAATTTAATCTTCATTTTATTATAGCTCCCGGTGGCTCAGTGGTTAGAGCAACGCCTCATGTCATGAGTACCCTCGGGGCTCTGGGTTCGAATCCAACTAAGTCATGCATGTGTGTTAATGTGAACCCACTCTGTAATTGGGATTTAATCCTGTTGAGGGGTTCTAAAAAAAGGTAGTTACTTGGATTAGATTAGACTATATTTTGAGAAAGAAACTGTTAAAATTCGAGTAAAATTCGCTAATTAAGTCTATGTTTATGTATTTTGTAAAAACATAAGTGAAGAACATAAATCTTTCAGAAAGGCATTATTTAGAAAGAAACATAATTTTCAAATGAATTACCCCTATTTTTTCAGTTAAAATGTGTCCATAAATATTTCATGTTGCACGCCTGTGCATACGAAATGCAATGAAGTTATCTGCAAGTAATATTATATCAGACGGCTCACAAATGACCTTGAACAGTCTTCTTTCGTGAATAGTAGTTTACAAAGTCTACTCATACATTTTATTATTTTTTGTTATGGTGGAGAACTGTAGAAAAAATCTTGTGTGTGTTTCGAGCGCAAATGGACATTGCCGATTTCGAGAGAATGCCGCGCTCCTGTGTCGCGCGTCAGCAAACTCTCAATCGACAATGTTCCATTTTGCGCTCTTAATACACAAATAGCTATTGTAATGTAAATAGCAGATTGGCACACTAAACAATGTCTATAAAACTAAAAAAAAAAAAAACATGATTTTGATTTTAAATTTATTTAGAAACAAATTGGACTCCTCTTTTTCTTTTTGTCGTTCTCGTCGTTCTATTTTCCATCCTTGTTACTATGGAGTGTCCACAGGGGATTTACAGCGTGTCACAACTTCTGTACGTGAAAGCTGCTACAGCTAGATGGCTACCATCGAGCTTACTCCGAGCTTCAGATCGAACTTGGAGCGAAATTTACTGAGCTGTGTAGTGCGCACGTGATAGAGATTTGTTCTGCGGAGCTGGAAACTTTGCAGATAGATGTAGAATGGGAAAGTTCGAGGGAACGTTAAATGAGGAAGGAAAGACACAAAATAGAAGAATGAGGATAGTGATTATTATGTTCGAGAAATACTGGACTGAAATTTCAGTGCAAACAAACATTATTAAGATTTACAATACCTATTTTTCTCAACCCTATAACTGCGATTGAACCTTTATCTTTTAAATGTTAACTATGATTTTTATTTCTCATAACTATGTTTGCGAAATTTAACTACTTTTTCTAAAATACGTATATTACTCATTTTGGCGATACGTAAAATTTTTGTCATCCTACTATCAGTTTGAAGATAAACAGTAGGCTTGCGTTTGCTACGTGGGGTCTTTGAGGACCATATATTGTTGTTTTTGTATGTTTGCAAGTGCAAACTTGTCTCATATCTGGTTTTACATTTACTCTCTGTAGTTGGATGTTGGAAGCTGCACATAAGTAACGCGCTATAATTGCTTGTTATTTGATATTACTCAAGGTGCATTCACAAATGAAAAATAGGTTTTGGTTTTTGTTTAAGTAAGTCATTCACAAATTAAGTTTAATTTACCTGAAAATTAGTTTTGATATGTACAGATATCTGTGTAAATGCTTCAAAAACAAGATTAAAATATCGGTCAATTTTGTGTTATTTAAAATTCGAAATATCTGACGTTGGTCGGGATCGAACCCGGTTCCGCAGATTTGTGACCAGGCACTCAGGTACGCGGCCACGAGACCCCATAAGTTTAAGTTCATAATGCACTGAATATAATAATAACTCAAAACGTATTGGGTAATAGCATTCCAAATAATTTCATTTGTATAAATATTTTTTTTAACCCCCCTGGCTTTCGATACGATGCCGATTAGCCAATGACAATTTGTTAGTGTCTATGTGGTATGAATGTCTGACAAAGGACACAAGATAGGACAAAGGTTGCCTGTGAGATCCGTCACGGCTTTTAGGTTTTAAACAAACTGGAGTAAGATCTTGGAGTGGGTTACATTAGAGGCTGGAGATTGTTACTGCGGTGAAAAATGTAGATGCATGTCGGTAAGTGTATATAGAGGGCTTATATTCTTATTTTGGTATTATTTAAATATCTTGAAATGATTTCGTAGGTTTGTTTCTTGTTTTCAGCTAATAAAATGGGGACTGAGGTTGGTAATGCTACATTGAGTTTTACTAGTTCGTTATATAATTCTTTTTGCTGTTGAGCATATAATGGGCATTGAAGTATCAGATGATTGCTATCAGCTATTTTGGTTTCTATGTCGGAAGAGCAGGTGCAGTTTGGAGATTCCAGAATTTTAATTTTAAACAGATGAGCTGGCGTAATATTGTGGTTGAATTTTAATCTGCAGATTTGAATTATCTCTTTTCTTGTAAGAGTGGTATTTGTAAACCATGGTTTCTTGGGAATCTTTTGGTTAATTCTGTAATAGAAATTACCTTTCAAGGAGCTGATTTCAGTGTACTGACGTTGCCATTCCTCTAAGTGTTGGTTTAGTATTTTTGTTTTAATGTCGGGTCCTATGGTAGGTATTGTCAGAATTGTTCCTTCTTTACTTGCGTTTTTAGCGAGTTCATCTGCTTTATTGTTACCGGTGAAACCGCTGTGTCCTTTTATCCAAATGATTTTAATTTTTCTTTTCGTAATTTCAATTTGATTGCATAGTTGTATAATAGCATACATTGCTTCATTATTATTACTGATTAAACCAGGGTTGTTAAATTTTTTCACGACGCTTTGATTATCACACATTATAACACATTGCTCGAAATTTTTATGGAAAACATATTCTAAGCTTTTTTCAATGGCCAACATTTCTGCATTATATATAGAATATAAATGTGTTGTATAAATATTATTTTAACATAATACATACCTTAGTTTTTAAAAAATTTCACAAGAAATAAATTAGAACCATTTATTTTTATAAGAAAAACAACCTTTTTACATAAATTTTTATAAAATAAACTTTTAAAATTAATATCTTTCATTTTTCCTTTTGAACCTACTCCGCTCTACAGTGCAAATTGTATAGTTGGAGGAGAAATGGCTGCCATAGCTCGTATGTTATGTCCATACTCTCTAGTATTAAAAATAAGCGCATGCGCACTACTTATTTACGTAACTGTTTAACTACAAGAGACAAGTTCGCACCAATAGCACCGTCTTCCATGTATTTGCAATCGTATAACTATAATAAAGAGACGAAACACTAAATTCTGGTCACCAAATTATTTCAATACGAACATAATGTTTATTCATTTACGGTCACCAGAAAATGTGATAAGTTAGTAAATAATTTAATTTACCTCAAAAATATCCAATTTATCATCAAATTGTGATCTCTAACCTATTTCAATACAAACATCTGTTAACACTGTCATCAATAAAACAAATTAAACATTAAAAAAATATTTTTTGTAACTAAAAGTACCTACACTTTTTCATTAAATATATGCCACTATTTAAGCTTCTCTCCCTGTTGGCTCCCATCGACGCTTAATATAACATCCTTTACTATTCAGGGGCGACAATAGTTTTATTAACCGTGGTTTTAACTGGGGTGAATTAGGGGATGAAATATTGGAGAAAACTAGTTCTATTGGATGCAATACCGATTTTGTCTTTATTTTTGCATTTCCTCGCTCTGGAACGATAATAATCGAATCGACTCTAGATAGACTCAAAAAATATAGTGAATTCATATAGTTTTCACATTTACATGTTCTATGCATGAATTAGCGTGGACTCCACTCCTTGTACGATGCATTTTTCATTGAATTTATGAATCAAAGCTATAAAGTTACAAATACTTTTTATTGCGAGACTCTCGCGAGAATCTCATTGCTCGCACTGACTGCTAAACTAAATATGTAAATGGAAAACGCTATTAGAAAGATGAATAAATATTTTTTAAATTTTAATCATGATTTTTTAAAATAAAAATCACTTGATTAAAATCAACGATTAAAATCATGATTTTAATCAACTGATTTAAATCATCTTAACCCTGATTTTAACTCATCTAAGCATTCAAATCTGGACGAAGCAAAATTCTTAATTTGAATTTTTAATTGTCATTCACAGAAATGCCAATTCCATAACAATGCCGATCTGATTATCCACCACAAACCTATAAATCTAGTTTTGATGAAGCTTATTCGCAGAGGAAATCGAGAAAAGGAAAATCAGAACAATGTATAATGATTGATGTTACAAAAAATAATTATTGCGTGATATGGAATAATTGCTTGGGCGGACAGCTGTGCATATTAAAGCACTGAGAACCTGATAATGTTCTGATGGAATTTGAGATATTTCGATTAGGATTTACCGACATACTATTGTATGTATGTCCTCCAATAATCAGGCGGGATTTGAACCCATAATGAATAATTATTACGGTTTTTAGATTGAACCAACTCGACTGAATGCGTTTTCATGATTACTGTTTTTTAATAAATTAAAAGTAATAACTGTCAAATAGAATTATATTTTTGTAAATATTGTAATAATAAGCCATTAAATTTGTAGTATTTAGATACTCTTTGATGTCAAATAAAAATCTATCCATATCAAAAACTCCCCCTATAGTCTTACATGACTGATGATATTTGAAAAAAAATCTGATGTGGCCAACACATTACCTTCCGTCAGTTTGTATAAATGTCATACAAAAAGTTCCTTGCAAAAGATTATTTCTTGTACATTACCTTAAGGCAGTTGTATGTATTTTATACCTAAAGGTGACGGAAGGTAAAAAATGTTTTCCTGTATCATACGCCTATGTCACGGTTTTCATGTGTATTGTGGATTTTTTTACAGAATTCAATATGTAATAGTGCAGTATGCATTATCCCTGAAACTAAATTTATAGGTATAATCTACAATTCCATTCAAAGATTGTAGAAAATTTTAATGTGTCTTTCAATAAACCATAAAACGGAATTTATATTTTATGTAAAATAAGAATTTTATGTACTTTCATAGAAAAAATTAGATATGAAGAAAATCTTTCTCTAGTACAGGTAATAAATTTAAGTATAAGAAGTTGTCGATAAAGTGATTTTTAAATGGAAAGTAATTACAGAATGCGTAGGGTGCCTTGCTTAGAAAATGAAAAAAACGCTGTGCGCTGAATAAATATTTGGCTTCCCCGGAAATATTTAACTCGAGAACACGAGTATGCCACATTTGAGATGATAATATAAAACATGTTCTACTTACAAAATTTAGTGTATAATTAAAAAGCAAAAAGGTTTTTAAATTAGTAAATACCTCTAAGTACATAATCTTTTAATGTGAATATTAAATATTTTTTATTATCCACTGCATCAGTAATTTATTGTATCTTATATTATTAAGATAAGATGTACACTTTTAAGCTCTACAATTTTTATTTTAAGCTTTTTTTACCTAAAATAATTTGAGAAGGAAGAATATGAAAATATGATTTTACCTGTTGGTTTTACAAGTTACAAGATACATATTTCAAATTAGTTGTTAGTGTCACTGTGATGTCACTCTATTGCTATTTCTCTCGCAGCCAACTATAGAATCTGGTGCGAGAGAAAGATAGCAATAGGTATGTGGCCGTGACATCATATTGACTTTAAAAATCAAGTGCAGTTACACTAAGAATAATGAAGACTTTTTAATACTATGGATTTATTTAAAATTAAATGAACTTTCATTTAAAACAACGAAAATTTGGGTGGAGGGCAATATTGCTAATATAGAAAAATGTTTCAAATAAAAAGTATATATTCTTATTGCATAATCAGTGGCATGCGAATATTATTTATTCTTGTTAAATTTCCCAGATACCTATAACACAAAACTTGTTTTAAAGGTATTTATATTTTATGGTTACTTTAAACATTTTTTTCTTTCCATTGTTCTTAAAGTGTGGCGAATACGATTATCATTTTGCCACAAATGACACATTGACATCGTTGAAAAGAAAAATATATTTCTAAAATAACTATTTTACAATATTTATTGTATTTATTAAAAAAATAGCAAACTCAATGTTGTCATATTTTAGAAACATCATTTCAAAAGTCAAAGTGATTTTAGGTTACATCCAATTTCGCGGCCGTTACCATAACAACGGTCGCGAAATTAGATTTCGCGGCCAGTGTTTCGTCTGCGAAACGTTTAGTTCGCGTCCGGTTCCTATGGAAAAGTTGTTGATCTCCAAGATCATCAACAATATTTCATAGCATATACATAGTCTAATAAAAGCACTAATATAACCCAATTAAAAGCACCCAATATATTTTGTTTAAAAGTAACATCAAATATTGAAATGAGATTTCATATAACTAATAATATATTATTAAATAAAATTTAATATAATTGAGTCAAGAGACTTACAAGACTCTTGGTCTTGACGTCTTTGATTTTCCATAGACGTCTTGTCTCGAGTCTTGTTCTTGATTTTCTCAAAACCAATACCAAAGGGACCTACCAAATCGATGTAGATGTCGAATTCAGGTGTGGGAAAATTGTTATAACGTCCTAAATTAGCAGATTAACGTAAAAATGTGCAGAAACTAAGAACAGTTTACATCTCACCTATAGACCAGAAAAGTTAGGTTAGAATTTGCCTTTGGCGCGAGTTCATAGTTTGAATTCCCTAGTATAGGTTTCATATAGGAGTTTAATTTTACAGAAAAAAAAAACATATTTTGTAAAAAAAAATTAAACAGTTCTTGCTAAGAATTCGATAGTTTGTTTATTCAGTAATAGATTGCAACAGTTTAAACCTGTGGAAAACGTAAAGTAAGAAAATTATTAGAAATTAAAATGCTTGGTGCAAGCAAGGATACCGTATGTCGTTGACCCACCAGTAAATAGGACAGCACAATAGAAGATGTACGATCAAACTAGGACATACGTTCAATGAATTTTGTAGTGTTGTATTATTATTTAAATAATTATAAACTGTGCAGAGTTCATGTGAATATTATTGTACGAATCTGCAGATAAAGGATCGGTCTAGGTGGTACATATAATGCTTTGCACAAGAGATTTACTTTTATGAGATTTTTCGGCCTTTAAAGTTAATACACGGGGATTGAAATTATGTTCTCAGCGTTATGAACTGAGTTTGAATTTCGCGCCTAAGTTTGACCGTTACACTTTTCTGGTCTATTGCTACCTTCTCTGTTAAGCCGCAAACTTTTCAATCCAATCGTACAACAGTGAAACTGAAAAAAATGGAAAGCAACTAAATAAGATACTATTTTCATTCAATTGTTTTCCATTATGATCAGAAAGATTCTGAATCACCTTCATAAATCGTATATCTGGTGCATCTCCCTACCTGCCCCAAAAACTATAACACCACAAATATTTCCAAAGCCATTACATCATAATCCCACCCCTTTGACACATATAGTGATTGAGTCCTCTCTTCCCCATTTCCTAATTATCTCCAGTGACTTGGTGCGCCTACTCATGCGACGGTGATGTTGACTGGCTACGCTTACGCCTCGCGCTGTGCTGTTTTCCACCGCTGGCTGAGCAAAGCGCCGACTACAAGCCTCGACAACCCACATATCGATCTCGCAATGCTACACGGATACTCTAACAATCTAACGCACCGGCGGGTGGGATGCTGGAGAGCTGGATAGCTGGATGCTGGATTGAGATATGGAAAGGGACGAAAACATCGAAAGTTGGAGGGATATGGATAGTAGGGATTGTAATTATGGGTTCGACAAGGACACTGTGGACTGGGATAATAGAAAAGGATGTACGGAGGAGTAATTATAAAGGATGCAGGATGTGGGACTAGTTGATCAAAGTTAGCAGCGGTGTGGAAAGTAGGACATCAATAATTAATCCTATTATTTCTGTGTTTTTATAAATATCATGAATTGTATAAACAAGTCCCTCGAAAAATTTGGGAACGCGGGTAGTTCAGGTAACAAAATGATTTAAATCCTATCTGTAAAGGGGATGTACTATTGACTTTCAGCATAATACATATTTGAAAATATTTATTTTATCAAAATATTGGCTTATTGTTAATTGGAAATTACACCCAATGCTAACATAATCTTTTGTTATGACAATACGGGATTCCACATTTTTTTTTTATAATTTCATCTGAGCGTAAAAGTAAGACTGTCGGTGAAAATCCGGTAAAAAATTCCTATTAATAAGCGTGTTATATAGTCCTCCGAAATTTGAAAATATAGATGTGACGTCACGTATATAAGTTTTTATATCAAACTATTTTCTTCGTGGACCTAAATGTTCTTGAAATATATGCTATTTCTAAATTATATTTATAAAAAATAAATGAATATTATTATACTGTACAAGTCGACATGATTTATAATTGGAAATGTATTTAAATTATTAAGTTTAATGCAAAATATTTATATTCAAATAAAAACTGTTTGAGAATTGCACTACTGGACTGATAGCCACGCCTCCGCTATTTGAATTTCGCTACTTCCATTGGTAGTAGGCTCCGCCCCTAACTCGGTATATTCACTGTATATTTATAGGTGGTCTTTGAGTCGCCAATCAAAATAATATATATGGATTTCATATGAGTGACGAGCTGCTAAATCAAAAATCCCCTTATTTCCGAAGTATTTCAATTATATCATTTTATTTCTTTATTAATATTCATTATTAAGCATATACTTCCACTATTTTTTATTAATTTCTAATTTTTAATTCGATTGAGCTGTAATCCCCTATTTAATAGAATCATTTTTTCAAGACTGTATCTTCAATACTTTTTTCCCCAACATCATACCAACAGTCAAGAACTACCGCAATAACTATATAAACTTTTGTGTCCAGCGTATTACCTTTAAACAATGGTAACAAATATTTATAGTCTAATTCAATTTATTACTGATATTTTCTTTTCAAAACATTACTCGAATTAGCAAAAGGAGTTGGCATTACTGTTCTGAGTTTTTCTTCAAATGTTATTTTACGATGTGATATGTCTTGTCTGTAATACGAATATTATTTAAGAATCATTTTTTATAACTCTTGTATTGTCTTGTGCTGAAGATGAGACGAATTTAGTCTCGAAACGTCTGCAACATTGTATCAACACTATTGTTAACAAATAAAATACGGATTTCCAAGGCCCACAATATTACCTTCTTTAAAAAGTTGATTTAAATTAGGCAAACCTTGCCTGAAAATGATACTTCTTCGGGTAAGCAAGTATATTTCTGAACGAGGCGTAGGCGAGCTTTAGAAGCTTATGAGCCCAGTATATACTTTCAGTTCATGTTGACTACAAAATTTGTTTCGCGGCCCCGAAATAGAATGAATGAAAGTCTATAACTATGCATTATTTTATTTTTTATTGCTGATCACCTTGGAAATGACACTTCCGGTTACGGATTGACATCAAAATTGGATTATAAAATTCTAAATTCATCCATGTATTTATAATTAATGAGTTTAATTCTCATTAAACTTTTTAGTTTTGTCAAAGACTACTATTACGGGCTTTTTTATTTCACGGCCGCAATTACTTTACTCGTTTGTTTAAATAGCCAATAAATTTACAGTTGCACTATTTGCAGCTTCATAAATTTTAGGTGGAGTGTGGAGTATTAGAAAAATCGAGTTCACTATCGCTGTCGTTCATTTTCTTGATTGTTTATTTTCACTTTTAGGTTATAAAATATTTTGACAGTAAGCAGATTGTTTTGTTAGTTCTTCAGACAATAGAAAAGAATTCTGAAAACGACAGGAAACAATCATATGAGATTTATTTTTAAATAAAAAATTATAACTTTTTCTGATAGTCGCCTAAAAGCTAACAAAACAATAATAGGTTCTATTATGTTATTTGGCTAAATACAATAATTCAAAATTAACTGTAATTTATAAAACTTTGGCTTCTTGTATTTTAATATCTAGGTTTATATGACTTTTTTTCACTCACAGTGATCTTCTTAACAAATTGTATTTTTTTTTTTACATTAATCTTGTATCACCTTGTACAATATAGTTTTGTAACGTTTTTATTTATTTGGGCGAAGTGTAAAAATCAAAGAATTATTACTAATTAAAACAAATGTTTATTTAACGATAAATAAATATTAAAAGATAATAAAAATGACTATTACTATGATTAAACAAATATTAAATATTAATTTAAGGCTAAGAATATAATTAATTACTTAAACACTAAGATTCTTTATTTATTTAAACAATTAACGCGACTATTAATTTTCACGCTATTTATTTGACTGTACTCTCGTATTTTTATTTAACTAACTTTTCATTTCTTTCACTACGCGCTCCAACATAGACTGGCGGTCTGTTGCAGTCATGTAGATTGTTTACGCGATATTTATATCACTATATTTATGTCACTATTTATTTATATCACTATTTATTTCACTATTTACTTATATCACATTCAACTGTCCGCTCCAGTATCACCAACTGTCCGTATGCCATAATTCTTCAACGCCGAGTATCCACTTCCCAATACTCATCAACACTACTACGTATTCACTTCCACAGCTATCCCAGTATATCAGTAACTTCCCGGCTCGCCGTTACTGTTCTCGTATACAATAGCTCCCCAATACTCGTCAACACTACTGAGTATTCACTTCCACAGCTATCCCAGTGTACCAGTAACTCCAGACTCGCCGTTACTGTCCTCGTACACTATAGTTTCCCAATATTCGTCAACACTATCGAATATTCACATCCACAGCTATACCAGTAGCTTCCCGAGTGCCTACTCCACTCGACACTGCTATGCTACTAAACTCAGGCAGCCGTATTCATAGTAATTCTGACGTGGTTTAAACCAGGTCTATCTTAGGTCTAAGGTTTTTCCCTATTCATAGGAACGATTGACTTAGACCTAGTTTAAACCGAGTCTAAAATTTAGACCGAGCGTACCCCTAGTTTAAACTATAATCAAATAGGTCTAATTCCTGTCATTGTAACGAATATATAGTGTGCTTTAAAAAAATTGCATCCGTAAGACAAAAAAATCTGATGTGGACACCACACGACTACCTTGTACCTACGCAAGACTAATATGAAGTATAGACTTAATTATAAAATTCCACGTATAATAACATATATTTTTTATTTTTTTGTTATTTTTTGTCGTAATCCATAGCAAGCTTCATTACAAAAACCAAAAACTATATGTTTTAAATTTACATATCTCGCTTATACAAAGGGCTAATTTAATAATACTTGATGTGCTAGACGCAGAATTTAATTCTCTAAAACTCTTATTTGAAGCATTTATTTCTAAAATCAAAATGAAACGATTTTATTCAAGAAAAACTGTTAACAACTTCAGGTCATATATCACTTCCGGTTAGCCTGTTTTAACCAAAATCTGCTATGTTATTCCAATTGATATAAAGTCTTATATACCAAATTTGAAAAGTTTTGGATTATATTTTAATATAGTTTTTCATTAAAATCTATTATAGGCTTCAAATAAAGTATCATTTCTGAAAATTATGTAATGACCAAAAAGGGAGGTGCACAACTAGATGTTATAGAAGTCATAAATACAAAATTTCAACTTTCTACGGCTTACCGTTTTTGAGTTATGCGAGATACGTACGTACAGACGTCACGACGAAATTAGTCAGAATGGATTTAGGGATGGCCAAAATGGATATTTCCGTTGAAATCTGGAAACCGAAATGTTTCGCGAATACAATACTACCTTTACTTTGTACAAGGAAGTAAAAAAATATTTATTAATTGTTAAATGGACAATTTTGATATTAAATGAATAAAAATTGATGATATTCATGATATTTGTGCAACATAAATTATGTAGAAGATGAAGAAAAGATCAGATGTCAATGTTAAAGGTACTTTTATCATATCTGCAAATTTGATACAATTGAAATTTGTATTTAATATTAGAAAATGAATGAGTGACAGAGATTCAGATGAAGATAATACTGAATTAAATAATGCTATATGTAACGAAGCATTATTTAGACAAAATCACAATAGGCCCGGAAACGAAAACACTTCAAACCTCACATGTAGTTGTCAAATATTTGTAGATAAAAATTAATGTGTTAGACAAATTTGGAGTATCAATAAATGATTTTTTAGTTAATTCTCCTGTAAATTGCAACAGGTTTCATAGCCTAATAAAAGTTCTGATATATTGTCAAAACGAGCACCGCCGTTAGCATCAAACAATTTTATTTATTAAATATTCATATTTTAATTTATAAATTTTTTCTTCCCATTTTTCCTCATGTATACTCTTACATGTCTATACATGCTTCTATGAACCTATTGTTGTACTACATGCTACTCTTATTTTAGATAATATTAAGTATTAATTTTTACACTGATAACTAAATGACATTTGAAAATATTCGAATATTTATGTCTGAAGCTCTTCATATTCAGCGCGGACCATGTCCAGATGGATACAATGGCTATACTCGGTCTACATAGACTAGGTAGAAACTGGGTCTAAAATTTACTATGAATAAGTCCAGGGTGGTCTAAGTTAGACCTAGTTTAAACCTAAACTACTTAGACCTAGTTTAAACCGGGTCTATTTCAGTTACTATGAATACGGCTGACTATCTATGTAACTGACCGTCAACTCAACTCAGCTGATTATGTAACTCTTTCACTATGTAACTAACTCTCGGGCGCAGCTGCGTCCCTTTTATATAGCTGCCATTACCTTCTACAGAGCTCTGCAATATTCGACCCCATAACAACAACGAACACAAAAGGTTCAGGCGACCGGAAGTAATTAAACACGTCGTGACTCGTTTGTTTATGTCGCCCAGCAGCTCGCGTGATTACGTCATCGCTATACTTAGACGCTTGCTCAGCGCAGCGGCGGTGCTCACACGTTACAGTATATTAAGTATTCCAAACGCAAGGACAGTTTACTGATCGAAGACAATGTTTGGGGTTTGAGCGAAGCGAAGGCTCTAATTATTTTGTTTGAGATCGGTAGGTAATTTCTTAACGTTTAAGATGCTTATAACATTTTTTACACGATTTAACAAAATAAGATTTGAAAATTATTTTGACATTAAAATTTTTTAGTCATTTTTAACGTAAACATTGTTTTGATCTTTATTTTTATTTTCTTATGGTCTCGCCTCATCGGTTAGTGATTTACATCACTTACCAATATGATTCACATCACTTGCCGATCGGTAATTTGTAAATAAAACAAACTACCTTGGAAATTTGAAACCCCATCGAGTCAGCACATTACCTTCCGTCAGTCCACGGCGTCAGTTATATGTATTTTGTATAAATGTCATATAGAAAGTTCCTTACAAAAGATTCTATTTCTTGTACATTACCTTAAGGCAGTTGTGTGTATTTTCTACAAATTCCATACAGAAAGTTTCTAGCAATAGATCCTATATTTCCAGTAAAATTATAACGCAAACATACTGTCAATTGCACTTTACACTGACACATTTCAATCAGAATTTTCATAATATAGCAGCTGTTTCCAGAGATATAACATAGCTGGCTAATATAAGATATTTAGTTCTTTTATAATTTTTTAATTCTATATCCATTTAATATGAACTATAAAATGCATTCAAATCATATAGAGAACAAAATATTCTTTAATATTTATAATAACATTAAATGTGAAAAAATGATATTTAACATGGTTTTTTCAAGCAAAACCGGTAAAAAGTTCAAATTAGGGCACTTCCTCACTTCCAGTTGACCAATTATAACCAAAATCTATTTAACTCTTCATATGGATGTAACACACACACATACAGACATCGTCGTAAAAATAGTAAAATCGTATTCTAGGGACCCTAAAACGTGCTTATTCATCAAAAACTCACCACCGAATTTTTTGACCAAAGACAATACCTTCCGTACCTAAAGGTGACGGAAAGTAAAAACCTGATCGTGCAAAAAAGTGGCGAACGTTTGAAATATTTAATAAAATAAATCAATTTGAAATTTTGTTAATTTTGTTCTATTGGGTAGGAAAAGCTATAAAAATGAATTTATTTTAAAAAGTATTATAGCCATATACAGGATACCTCGCAGGATACATTAATTCCATATATTCATAGTATGTCATATGCGGATGATGTAGTTGTTTTAGGTGAAAATGAAGAGCAACTCAGAAGAATGATAGAGAGAATACATGTAGTTGGAAGAAGTATGAATCTGGAGTTAAATGTTGATAAATCCAAGGTGTTAGTATTTGAAAGGAGTAAATTGGTGACTATGTGCAATGTGTTGGTGGATGGAGTGAAACTGGAGCAAGTGAATGAGTTTGTATATTTGGGTAGTATGATGTCAAGGGATGGTCGAATTGATAGGGAAATTGAAAGGAGAGTGAGTGCGGGGTGTAAGGTAATGGGTGCTCTGGGTATGTTTGCTCGAAACGTAAACGTATCTAGAGAAGCTCGTTTAAGTGTGTATAATGGAGTGCTAGTGCCTGCTTTGATGTATGGAAGCGAATGTTGGGCATGGACGGGAAAGCATAAAAAGAGAGTGACTGCCGTGGAAATGAGGTATTTACGTGGAGTATGTGGATATGTAAGACGGGATCGCGTGAGGAATAATTTGGTGTATGAAGAATGTATGGTTAGGAAGAATGTTGTTAAGAGAGTAGGAATGAGCCAGTTGAGATGGTTTGGTCATGTGGAGAGAATGAAGAGTGAACGGCTTGTTAAGCGTATATATCTTGGTGAAATTGAGGGTGTTCGATTGCGTGGCCGTCCAGTGTGTAAGTGGATGGATGTGATTGATAAGGTACTAAAAGAGAGAAAGTTTCCGAGTGGGAAGAGAAGAAGAGCGTGTATGAATGCGATTATGAATGTGGCCGAGGCGAAAGAAGTGTGCTTAGACAGGAATGTGTGGCGAAGGATGATTGTTTCGTAACTATTATTGTGGTCCGGATGCGGTATTTCGCTACCGAAAATCGGTCACTTTAATATGTTAAGAGTGAGGAATATATGTTGTACCTATGATGTCAGGTTAGTAATAATGTTGTTGAAAGAGAGACTGATTATTTTTTGGATGATGTTATTGTTATTCTTTCGGGTTTGTGCTAACCCACTAAGTGGGAAATGCGTGATTTTATGTATGTATGTATGTATGTATGTATGTATGTATGTATGTATGTATGTATGTATGTATGTATGTATGTCATAATACAGTTATTTATCACAATCGTGAAATTTATGTACTTTTTAAAAATGTAAACAATGTAGTGGGTATATTCCATTTGAAATTTTGAAATTATTTCATCGCATGTACTTTAGAATCGGAAGTGATGGCAGTAGCACACTTTTGGATAACGCATATTTTTACCCATGTTATCTATAGTGTTTGTAACATAATTTTATTAAATTACATATCCCAAGAAATGTTACATATAATATACTTACGTAAATTAAAATAAAATTGTCATGAGGTAGGTATTGTCCTGGCCACGTCAGAGTTTTTTTTTCTGAAAGAACTTCTATATCATCAATAATTCAGAAAAGTCTTTCGTATTTTTATTGTCTCCAATGGTGCAGAAAAATATTTTTTCTGTCGCTTTATTTACCAGCACTTTTGCGTTATATCTAGAAAATTTCAAGACGGTCTTCGAAAGGCGCACCAGATGTCCCATTTAACCGAAGTCTGGGCTCTTATAGTCCTCAAGAGTCCAATGGTGAACATCAGAACATCGCGTACGAAACACCTGAATAACAACGTTTCTTTCCATGAAACAGTTAAAAATCGTGTTCTTTAAAACTTCCAGACTATTTTCTTTTCATTTCACACTGTATTTTGTTTTATTTATTCATGTAAATTGTCCAATAAATTCCATTTTCCATGTTTTATTATTACTTAATTGAATACGAGGTCTGTTAGACAAGTGTCGGACCTTATTTTTTTGCGAAAACCTAATGGATGCGTGAATTTTTTCCCGCCTGTCGATAGCGTCTGTTGCTGGCAAGCAGAATTTGAGTGAGGTAGTGTGTAGTGCTCACGTCGGTTTTTCATTGTAAGGAAAATGGCGGAACGACTGGAGCATTGCTATTGCATCAAATTAAGCCTGAAACTGGGCGATAGCCAAATGGAAACCATTCGGAAGATTCAGACGGCTTTCGGTGACGATGCTATGGGCATCACACAGATTAAGGAGTGGTACAACCGGTTTAAAGACGGCTGCACATCGGTGTTGAGCGAGCCACGCTCCGGTCGGCCATCAACATGCCGAAATGACCAGGTCATTGCCAAAGTGAACGCTGTGGTGATGCGGGACCGTCGTGTGAGTTTTCGAGAAATTGCGGAAGAGGTGGGCATCAGCACTTTTTTGGCACATTCCATTATGACTGAAGATTTGGCCATCACGATAATACTCCAACACATTCCTCGCACTTGATTCAGACTTTTTTGGCTAAGAACAAGACTTCTGTGGTTCAACAGGCTACTTACTCTCCTGATTTGACCCCCTGCGACTTCTGGCTGTTCCCCAAACTCAAAAGCCCATTGAAAGGAACGCGATTTCAGACTAAAGAGGACATTATGGCTGCAATGACAGCCGATCTAAACTCCATTCCGAAAGAGGCTTTCTTGGAATGCTTCTAACAATGGCGGCACATCTGGAAGAAGTGTGTGAAGTCCCAAGGAGACTACTCTGAAGGTGATTAGGTTTCCAACGCTCCAGGTATGCCAGTTTTTTCCCCCGGCCAAAGGTCGGATATTTTTCTAACAGACCTCGTAGTCAGATATGTTTCATGGAAAATTCTAGTTTTTCATATTGTACCGTTTTTATTTATTTTAATTTATTTGGATGAAGTGTAAATATTAGACAATTATTATTAATTAAAATAAGTGTTTATTAAACTATAATAAAATTTACTTTTACTAATATTAAACAATTATTAAAAACTAATTAAGTCTAAAACTATAATTAACTAGATAACACTAACACTATTAATTTAAACAAATAAGACGACTCTATTTTTATACGATCTTACTAATTATTTATTTCGACTATTTATATCACTGCTTATTTATATCACGTTCAACTGTCCGCCTACCGACCTCCATAGCGTCTATATATTCAACTGACTCAACAGCGTCTGTATATTCAACTGCTCGGACAGAAGTCACACTTTTCGCCTCACTATCTGTCTATTTATGTAACTCTCTCACTTCCACAGCCGTAGTATCACCGACAGTCCGTAACCCACAACTTATCAACACCACTACCGAGTATCCACTTTCACTCGCCATTACTGTCCCCGTATACCTAGCTTCCCAATACTCGTCAACACTACCGAGTATTCTATCCACAGCTATCCCAGTTTACCATTAACTTCTCGAGTACCTACTCGACACAAACTGCATACGCTCAGCACGATACTGCTGTGCTTCTCCTAATACTTTACTCTCTAACACTCCATGTGAATGTCTCTATATGACTCTCCCTATGTAACTAACTCCCGAGCATAGTTGCGTCCCTTTCATACAGCTGCCATTAACTTCTAGAGAGCTCTAGAATGTTCGACTGCATAATAACAATGAACACAAAAAGTTCAGGCGACCGGAAGTAATTGCGTCATCCCTATACTTAGACGTTTGTTCAGCGTAACAGCGAGGCTCACACGTTACAATATAATTTTGTGAGCACGGGTAAATAATACTTTAAATTAATTGTAATCTGTTATGTTTTGCATTTCACCTATTTAGTTATCTATCTTGTAACATGCTATGTATTTTCAATAGTTCGTTACTAATCACTTTCTAATAAGTAGCGCAGAAAACGATATTTGTATTCTACGGAATTATAAAAAAATATAATACCTAATATTAATTAACAAATTTGATTTGTATTAACAGTGTAAGTACAATAAGTTACAAAATTTAATAAAACTGAACATTTTATATTATTTTTGCCATTGTTTACCTATGATTCCTTTGAAATTATACATGTATTACATTGTTACGTGTAATTAATGTCAAGTCCATAGTTTTTATGATAGGAACTGTATCTCAAATTGAACGCAGAATATACAATTTAAATCAACCCTAAAGGTCTAAACATGTAACAAAGGTAGTAGCACCAACCTAACATATATTGCAACACAGGTGCCTGTAAAGTACCTTGAATCTGCCCTACTAAAATTTCCTACCTTTTTCTTACCATCAGAAACTCAATTGGAGATTCATCTTTTCTGTTTCTACCTTAAAACTTTACAGTGTATGGATGAGAATCGCTATTTTCTTTGAAATATCATATATCAACATCCAATAGTGTGTCATCAAACAATAGTCGTGTAAACAATAATGTTTGTTTTGTATCAGAACGGTAGATTTCTTTTCAAATAAGAAACCTTCATTTATTAATAAATTGCAAACGATGTAAAATTGTTTTTCTTTCATGTGTATAAATATAACAATTATTGCATTTGTTTGTACAAATGAACATGGAAAAATTATAAATCGTGGGAAACAACATTGTGAAAAAATTGTATATCTAGTTGAAAGAGTATAAAAAAGAACTCTAAAGAAGTATACGCTAAAAAAAACATTATTATTTTATACGTCAGCAAAAATAAAAACTGCAAAATTTATATTTTATTAAACTTAGTCCAGCCAAGTTGAACAAAGTTCCTAGCAAAAGGTCGGGTATCTATGATTTTTGGATATGTTGTAAGGACCAAGGCCAGTGATAAGAAATCAATATTGCTATCGATAGCTCTTTGAATGCGCGACAATTTTTATTAGGATTATTTTCCGGTATAACGCAGCGTTCTTCCGAAATTGGTCAAGGAAACCAACATTTTCTCCACAAAAACACAAGAAGAAAATGGATTTGTTATACATAACCCAACTTATGTTTTGCACTGCATTATCCATGGTTACTTGACATTTGATTGACAGCAATGTATTTGCCTGCCTCATTTAAAATGAAACAGGAAATGAATTTGACAGAAGTATTATATTTAAATATTGTAAGAAATTACAAAATAATGAACTAATAAACCAACTAACAAACAAGTAAACAAACATAATAACATAAAAAGTATATTTTGCAGTAAATCTGGATTATTATTAACATTTTCATACATTCTTTCACAAAAATTTATTCTTCGTTTCGTCTCACCCATAACGAACTCCTAGAGATTTTGAAAATGATACGATCTATAATACTCCTTTTTAAATAACCTATGTACATTAGCTTTGCTTACACCAGTAACTTGTCCAATCTCTGTAATATTAATCTAATGTTATTATGTATTAAAGTCATAATTTCATGTTTTTTTTCTGTGCATTTAATACATTACTGGTTACTGGATCTATTTATTCTATTATGTTCAGGCTGGACGCAACAATTTCCTCCAAAGTTATTAACGATTCTTAAAATTATTACTGCACATGGATTAACATCTGCATGGTGCCACTTAATAATTTGCACTTTCTCTTCCACAGTATATACCATTGTATTTCACGTTGGATTTTTTTTTATAACACTGACAGTGTAGTAAACAAATTAGTTCCCTATAGGTACGTTCAATAAGCCCAGAAAAACAAGCAACCGGAAGTAAAATTTGTTAAACGACTTTGCTAGCCTAGCATTTGCCTGATTTGCTCGCAAGCAATCCAAGCCACAATTTTCTCGCTTGTCTTGCTAAGTGTCAAATATAATGGCGGGAAATACAAATTTTACATACATGAAGTTAACTTGAACTGTTTCTATTTCTTTATATGGTGAGTGTCTATCAACCATATGTAAAAAAAGCTTTGAGAGTTTTATGATGGATGTGTATAACATTATTAAATTTGAAATATTTTGTTATAGTAAATATAGCTTCTTCCAAATTAATCCCACTATATAAAAATAATTATATATAAATTCATTTTCCATATGTTCGAAGACCAAGAAAAGATATACGACAGATACACACTTACACAATGTTATATTTGACATCTATATACATTTCTCGGTGACAGTTGTGGATGACAGTTCGTCATATAGCTAGCAAATCGTTCAGCGAACTAAGCAACAAGTCTCGTTTGCTTACCTAGCATTTGCTAGATTTGCTTACTTTAATGAACGCACCTGTTTCATTTTAAGGGAGAGGCAAATACGTTGCTGTCAATCAAATGTTAAGTCGTATCATAGATATGACAGATCCCATGTTTCATATTAAAAAATACTCAACGGTATAAATAAAATCAACTCTATAGATCCAATGGTTTGCGCACCACTGCGATTTTAAGAAAACCGCGCCAATGAAGTATACAACCCGCAATAACTCATGTCTGCGGGGCATTTCCGGGTGGCTACATCTCTTAATCGCTAGGGCATGGTCCTAGTAACATGTGAACCAAACGGTTTGCTTGCATGACAAAATACAGGGTGTAGGCAAATGTTTGCCTTTAACATCCGGACTACATCAATATATCTGCGATTGTGCGTGTTTTGTCATTTCCCAAAAATTCTGATACTTTCACTGCATTGTAGTTCAATAAGTATAGTCCATAGAAAAAATCGTAAATACAAAAGTTGTAGCAAATTTTGTCTTCTACAATATTGATAATAACAATATTTACCTTCCGATGTACAGAAACAGAGACCGAAAATTTCGATCTTTTTTCCCTATAAATCTGGTAGCACAGGGCTATCGTTTCTGCAATATTAATTTCTTATCACTGACCTTGGTCCTTAAAACATATCCAAAAATTATAGATTCCCGACCTTTTGCAAGGAAATCAGGTTATTGTGCATATTGACTGAACCACAAACAAACAGGAAGCTTGCTGTTTTCTGTGACTGAACTAACTTCACGGGCAATACTTGATGTATCTAACTGTTTTATTTACTAATTATTTACATAATTAAACATAACTAATCAACTAAAAACTAAAGATGCCGATGCATCTTTAGGCCAAATACTCGCGTTCGCGGAACACGAGTCAAAACTCAAATGCTACATGTTCACAGAAGAGTTCCGACGTCTTCTCGACGTGACAAAACCGAACTAGACTATTACATATTTACTCCAAAAGAGTACTAACCCGACTGTCAAAAAACTAAAAATCTTATCTCTTCTCTTCCTTGAGAGGCTAGGGGTTGCAAGGGTGAAGGGCATCAAAGCGTAGGGCATCCAAAGTCACGCACGTAGGCATAATATCTGTTAGAGAAGGGTGACAGTCACACTAAACAAAAACCCTCGATAGGAATAATGGATAATCATTTCTAAACAGAATTTTGACTAACAAAGATAAGTTGAAATATTATTCCTGAACTTTAATTTCGAAAAATTTATAAAAAGTTATTTATTTGTTGTGGCTCTTACCCTCGTCTTATCACAAAATAAAAGACACGAGATAATATCAAGAAATTGGAAGGCCAGCTTTCAACAAAAATTAATTAATAGAAAATCATTAAGTATTCATTCCCAACGCTTTCTAAGATAAATTGATTGGTTGATCGAACTAATTCCCGTACAGAGACAAGTCATTCTATGGGTTCGACCAATGGAATGACCTGTCTCTGTTCGCGAATTAGGTCAAAATTCTCTCGCTATTGTGAATGGATTATATAATTTCCGGTTAAAATTTCAGCAGCCAGTTAAATAAACAAAACTGCAGTGGGATTACGTAGAAGTGAAAACGATATTGGGACTACCGACAAATGAAAATGCGATCACGTAAATAGTGAAAACCGAAAACGATATCGTTTTAAACTGAAAAAAATATGAATTCTAGTCGACATTCTCAAAGTATGTGAAAACACCTCTTTTTATTCGTTTCTATTTCATACATTTAGGTATATGTATATCCTTTTCTAATTTAATTCTAATTTAAATTTGATGTTTTGGAATGAAATGTCATTATGAATGATTTAAAAATAAATTAATATTTCAAATTTAAAAGGTATTTTATCCGGAAAATGAAGTAATTGTAAAAAATGCGATAATGAAAATTGATTACAAGAATGAATCCAAGAAAAAAATTCATAAATATTTTATACTATGCATTTTTGCGAAGAATCAAATGCTTATGATTTACCGTAACATAATTTCACTCTTTTGAAAATTATGGTAGAAAAAAGTAAAAGAAATATCCTGCCAAATGGATATTTTTCTGGCACTGTTTATATTCCAATAACTGTAAAATTGTTGATTACAACAAAGGATATTTTGATTATAGCACAAGAATGTTGATTACAAGAATAAGTCCATGAAAGGAAATTTTATCAGAATGTATTTTTATTTTGCGAAACAACAGAAATAAAGATTGTAACGTGTATTTTAAAAATAATATTTTGAAGTTTTTACACAAAATGGGCTCAGA